>CM014729.1:19602524-19735024 GCA_004329165.1 Spatholobus suberectus | reverse complement strand
GGCAAGACAGTCCAGAACCTAGCTTCGGGTTGGGATGGGTTCGGGTTAAACCTCGGGTCACCTGGTTCGGCCTGTTATTATTATTAATTTATTATTGTATTATTATTAGTATTATTATTATTATTATTATTATTATCATTACATTTTGGTAAATACTTCGTTGTTTTGCTATCAATTTTCCAAGATTTACAAAGAGATAATTTAGAACAATAGAATCCACTTACTGTTTGCGGCATTTCCATTACTCTGGCGCAATAGAAACAAAAATGGATTATTTACTTACTTAAAGTTTAATATTGCTATCGCAACTCACTAAAGTTAAGCTCAAAATGGATGATTTGCTTTCCTAGATTTTAGAACTGCCCCTGTGACTTTCCCTTAATAGCCCAAGGTGCACAGAAAGTTAGTAGGTTTGAGAAAATAAAAAAAAAATGTGATATGCGATGTTAAAAAAAAATTCTATAAGAGATAACCGCTTAACACCCCCCCTAAAAAAAAAATCTACAAGATATTTTCTCTCACTCTTTATGAACTAATTTTTTATAAAGCAAAACATGAATGTAATTTCATTTTCTTTGGAGTTTATACATTTTTTTGTTATACAAAATAATATAATCTATGCAAAGAAAAAACTTTATCACGTGCAGTGTGGATTTCTAATAATGTAATGTGTCTTCCTCTTCCCTCCACTCTTTGACTATGAAATCTAATTTTCTAATAATGTGTAATGTGTATTAAGTTTATGTCTTGAACTTCTCACCATGATTAATGAGCACTATATAAACTTTTAGCTTACACTTCGGGTCAACCCGATGTTGTCTTACTTGGGCCCGGTCTTCGTTAAACCTGTGTGTTATCAGGTTTCTTCGGGTTGAGGATCAGGTTCGGGTCTACAAAATTGGCCTGGTTAAAATTTAGGGATGAGTTAGGGATATATATAACCCGTCCTAACCCGTCTCATAAACACCCCTACTTACTATCATTTTTGTCCCTAAACATATGTTAATATTATCACTTAAGTTACACATTTTTTACATGATTTTCGTTTTGCACTTTCAGAGACTTTTTTTAATTTCTTTCAATTCAGGGACTAACATAACAAAGCCTTTCAATTTCAGAGACTAAAGTAGTTGTTTACTCATGAAAAAACGCATAAAATAAATCTAATTTAATCCTTTTTTTTCATATGTTAATTGTTTACTTTTTTTTTTGGCTTAAATACACTTTTGGTCCTTTATCTTTTTTAAAAAATTTGTTTTGGTCCTTTATCTTTTAAAATCTTTAATTTGGTACTTTATTTTTTAAAAATGCTCCAATTTCATCCTTTCTGTTAAGAACGTTACAATGAAAGTTAGTGTTGGATGACGTGATAGTTAACTTGTCCACATGGCTTGCTATATAATCCACATAGGTGTCACATGTGTAATTAATTTTTATTTTTGAATTTTTTTTCTTAGAAAGCATGAAACCTAAATGTTACCGTTAGGAGTGGGGCAGGGTTTCATTCCTATCATCCTAAAAAGGAGTCTTTTCCTCCAAATATCAAAATTAAGATTCTTGGTAAAGCTCCAAAAATGGCTTATAGTGCTTTTGGTTTCAAGTGTAGGCCGATTTCGTCCACTCCCATAGATTCCCAAGGTTCGTCCATTACTCGTGGAAGCAAGTAGGCTCTAATCTGTGACTATGTTGAGATTGTAGTTTTGCATACTATTGGAATAGCTAGCAACTTAGGGAGGAGGTTTTGGGGTTGTAGATATTCATTGTAAGTTGATGATTCTTAAAAAACATTTCTTCAACAGTTATAGTCTCTTGTCTAAATCTTGAATTTATTTATTTTTATTGTAGAAAAGGAATGAAGAGAGTGGGTGTTGTTATTTTCATTAGTATTCTAAAGAAATTGTGGACAAAAAGGACATGGTCATTGTGAGACAAAGGAGAAAGATTTTGGTTATGCAGAAGTTATTAAGCTATAGTAAGAGATGGTTGAAGATGTTCATCTTTTTTTGCATTTTGATGTTGAGGATAAATGTCACTCTGATGCTTATGTTGTTTAAGCTACCTAAAGCAGAAGGTTCTTCAATTCACATGTATTTGAAGTAGCACTAAATTCTGTGTTAGGGTATAAGGTTGAAGGAGTTTCTATGACAAGTCTGATGTTTATGTATTTTGGTTATTAATTAATGAGAATCAGTTTCCAATTGATGTCAATGTTGATTAATTTTGTTGTTGATGTATTTTGATTATTATTTGTTGGTAACTACATATGGAATTTATTCATTATTCGAATAACCAAGATGAAACCAACAACTACATTTGTCTCTTCTTCTACATTATTAAATCTTATCCCTCTAACATCACCTTCTTCATTGACAAGCTCCTCATATTCTTCAGTCTCACTCTCATTGTCACTGTCACTAGCAATATCATCAGTTGCATAAGGTGGATCCTCACTGTCATCCACATTATTAGTGTTTGTATTAGTCCTTCCTCATTCTCATCCTCACTGTAATTAGCTACATCTTCAGGTTGAACATATACTACCTTATATTTGCCAACATTCTTAGAAGTCAACCTCACTATTGTAGTACACTTTACTCTCTTGGTAAGGGTCAAAGACTGAGCAAGTTTTGTAGATTTAGGTCTAGCATTCCTCTTCCAAGGACCAAACATAGGTTTTTTTACCTACACTCTAAACCTCACCATGTACTTCAGTTACATTCTGCCCCTCACAAGCACTCTCACCCTACACATTATCTGCACACACATTCTACCCCTACACCATATTCTCATCTTGCACATTGTCTACACATACATCCTCTCTTTCACCCATATTCACACCATCAACATTCTCATCATCCACATTCCCCCCTACACATTGTCAGCATACACATCCTGCCCATCACTCGCATTCCCACCTGCACATTGTTTGCACACACATCCTGCCCATCACGCTGCAACACACTCTCAGCCTCAACATTGCCTTGGTCTACATTCTTCCCCTCAAAATGGTCTTCATACACATTCACACCATCACCCTCCACAACAGCCTCACCCTCAACATTATCTCTACCAACATTCTACCATTTACCCTTATCATGCAACACACTCTCACCTTTAGCAGGTCCACATCTTTCTACCTCGGTATCATCCTACATTTTAATTTCAAAAATTTGTGAAGTTGGAAGTAACTTCACAATGTCAGCCTGTGAAATAGGGTGCTCAACATACAAATGTACACACCCTTGGCATTATGTTATTACAACCATCTCCAATACACCTTTATCATCCTTAAATTCCTTTAACCCAACCTCCAAATACTTCCATCCAATCTTGTACCACATTGCCTCCATACATGGATAGCCCATTTCTTTGAGGATCCCCACAACCTCAAAATAAGACCATCTATCAGCAATGCAACTCCATTCAGTCTCAATCCCCGCATACTCCACTTGAGCGCACATAACAAATTTACCACCATGATGCACCACAACATTAAAGTGTTAATCCATTTTTATCCTCAAACAATAGAACAACAAAATCTACCAAAAAATAATAAGCAATGTCACTAACAGATAATTATATGGATTCAAACACGGCATTGCAAAAACAATTCAACAACTAAAAAACATGTATTTCAGCCAAACACAAATTAAGAAAATGCTTTCAAGAAGCACACACAAACAATGTAGGTCAAGAAAATTACCATATATTCATCAAACAAATAAGGAATGATTTCAATTGTAACGTGCAATCAATTTGATTACCCTAAACCCACACACACTCTGGGACCACAAAATCAAAGTGACATTTAACCTAACTAAGAACCAAATGCAAAACCCACTCCTTTAACCAACAACATTAAACCCAATAATCATACAACAAAAGTCCCCCACCAACAACTACTGTTTCACCCCATAACAGAGTATTCATACAACGAATGAAAACTTACAACAAAATGAACTAGACTAAACCTTTTTTTGATGAAACAATCACACCTCTTCAATCCACTACCTTTACCTTCCTTCCAGAATCACAAGAGATCAACCCTACATGTCAAATTGACGACAAGCTAATTTCCCTCCCTTTTTTGTGATTGACGTTTCACCTCACCCTTAACCTTCAACTTCCTTACTTTGCAAAGCATAAGTCAATATAGGAGACTTAATAGCCCAAAAAACGACGTCATTCTATTAACCCTGTCACGTTGGATGTGGAAAACATAGTGCATGCCACCGCAGACTTTTTTGTTAGCAAACTTAACGTTGCTGAAGGAAAGGATGAAATTGGAGCATTTTTAACAAATAAAGGGCCAAATTGAAGATTTTAAATGATAAATGACCATAACGAATTTTTTAAAAAAGATAAAAGACTAAAAGTGTATTTAAGCCATTTTTTTCCACATCACTGAAGAAGAACCTTAGTCCCTCGCTTTCACCTAGCCACTTCAGACCACTCCCTCATGTCCAAACATTAACCTGTGGTCGTGGCCCATCTACCCATCAAATCATCAACATTACAAGAAGTGTTGATCGTGCGTTTGTTTCTTCGGCTTCATCATTCGTTCATGCCAAGAGTAGTGTATTAAAATACATTTGTTGAGCACTCTATTTTTATTCTGCAATTTAGCTCCAACCATCCCCATAAGGTAATGTATTGCTAATTGATGCATAACATTGAGGGGATCTTAAAAGTCTCGCATCTTGGCTCATAATTCTATACATATGCTAATTAGCTATCGTGCCTTTGCTTTGTGACCACTACAAGAAATTTTGCTAACTGATCAAAAAAGGGGAAATAGTTTAAAAATATAATAACTGGTAAGGTAATATTCGAGAAATGATATGCAATTTGTGTGGTTGGAAAACACTTGAAAAGGGTTGTCACTTGTCATTATTATATTTGTTTATCTCCTTAACATATAACCATGTAAGTTTGAACTTACAATTTATAAAAGGTAAAAACTCGAGTGCTCATTAACCTAAACTTGTTTTAGTGTCTTCTTATTTTTGACTAATAACATATAAACAAGTGTTGGTGTCACGTTACATAATTTGATTGTGTTTTCCTCTCAAACATGAATGTTGTGTTTTTCTTTACAGTTAATTTGATTGATTTGATGTTTTTAGAGATCTTAGAATGTTGGGTGTTGTTTATTTTAGAAGGTTGGGGATGTTTTTGCGTGATTGTACTATTCCCCTTTGTTATTTCTTTGATAACGTTATTCTTGTGTAGTCATAGTCATCATATGCTTTGCCAATAGCCTCAAAGATGTCATTAACTCAATTTATGATACTAATTAAACCTTTGTTTTCTTTAAATGTTTCAAAAATTTTAGGAATCACTAATTTTTAGGACTTATAGTCATACTAATCTCTACTCACAATAACATATGTCCTTAACTCCATTTCTATCACTTGTTTTGAGATCCCCAAATAGAATTGTAGCTTCTGTCCACCATATTGATCTAGAATAGTAATCGTTTGCTTCTGTAGGGTGCAATCCTCTTCTTCTATATCTTTGCCACTTTGTCTCTCCTTTTCTCACATTACAAATGTATAATCTAATAATAATAATCTAAGATGAGAATGTAGTATATAATTATTGATGATTTCCCTTATCCTCAATCTTTGAAAACATACACTTTTTTTAATTTTCACCTCGCACTCACTATAAGTTCTCCTTCCTTAATCTCGAGCTGCTTAGCTTCATAGATTTTGCTATGTGGAAATTTAGACCTAATTTCATGTATGGAAACTAAAATTATTAATAATTGACTTGCTTTGAGAATGATCAAAAAGCTAGCTACCTTTATGTTTCAGTGCTTTAGATCACTGGCCAATGTATGCCTTTTTTAGTACCTTTATTGGAATATACACTTGTTGGAATATTTTTTGGTTGTTCACAAATCAAAAGAAAAAAGTTAGCTGGTGATTGCTACTTGTTGAGACTAAGGATGATAATCCCTTAAAGAAATTTGTGACACCAAACTTTCATGGCCAACGATACATGATGGCATATATTTAAAACATCAATTGACTAGTGACCAAAATGTCTTGTGTGGTGATACAATCAAGTTAGGGTCATATTTTGTCACGATCAAAATCTTGCATCAATGACACATATTAAATGTGCTCTGTATCATAGTTATCATTGATGTGTAAAAAACTACTAATGCAATGTTCCGAAGAAGTCAACTCCTATACATAATAGAGTCAAGACAAGTGGACAATAATATTTTGAGACATTTTGAATTTTGTCTACCTTGTGTAAAAGTGATTTTGGTTCTTATAAGAATTGATTTCGGCTGTCATATTATAGAAACAACTTTATCGTGAAGACTTATGAATTGTGATTAAATGATGTTTATATTTTATAAACTACCCTATCCAAGTCTTGCACTATGGGAAGGGGGATCACTCTTCTTTTAATGAGATTAGGTTTAAGGTTCATACTTTGGCTAAAACATTTAAGATTATTTGGACTTGTGCACCTATATTTCTATTTGTCTCTAAAATGTAGGTTGGTAGCTCATTAGGTTCAGTAGGTGCTTTAACATACCATTGATTGAAAACTATTCCACTCATCATAAGTTATTGGGATTTATTCATTGAGATAGACACAAATCAAATATAAATATAGTTTTAAGGATGATAACACGATAAGCATTGCTAAACAACAACAAATAATAGGTTCTTCTTGCTTTGTGCTTCATATAATCATATTTTCACTGTACACTCCTTTCATAATTCTCTTTTGTATATAAATTTTGTTCTCTGAAAGAAACTTGAGCAAAGCTTATACATTTTCTTCATTTTTAATTTTTATCTATATGCTATATTTAATTTTCTACTACCATTTTCCCATGCCAATTTATAACCTTTCATTTGTTAGTTATGCAAGAGCATTAATGTAATAAAAAATAAAGTTCTATTTTGTGCATTACTGTTGAAAATGGTCAAATTCCTATAATAGCATAAATTTGGTATTTTTTTTTTTAGATAGGGTCTACGGATCTCAACATGTTTACGGATTTTCTTTATACATGTGGCTTTGTGAAGAAAGGATTATCAAAGGTAGAGTGCTTCGAAACATGCACACAGTCTATCAATTAAACCAATCAAGTTGCTACTACTTTTTCTTGTTTTAGTAGCATTAGCCCTGCAAGAGGCTTGTTGTGAGGCAATTTTGTTTGAAATATGTTTTAGTGATAAATGTAAATATCTCCTAACAATTCAAATGTAAACCTTCACCTCTTTTGGTATCAACACCAGAAATTAGTTAATCTAGTTACAGTTATTTTCTGTTAAGATACGTATAATGATAGCAGTAAAAATAACCTTGTACACAACACATTTGATCAATAATATTCATCTTCCCTCTCAACTCGTATTAGAAATTAGTTAATCTAGTTGTGGTTATTTTCTGTTAAGATACATGTAATGATTGTTACATAAATAGCCTTGTACTCAACATATTTGATTAATAATATTCATTTTTCCTCTTAACTTGTATTATGATATAAGTTTTCTCTCCCCTTTTAGCTTTCTTTTATCCATCATTAAAGCTTCTTTTTTGGCTCAAATGGCAAAGACTGAAATCATACTTCATGAGCGATCGCAAAGTCTTTCTTGCCTGTTCTTTTTACATCCTGGTGAAAATCTAGGTTCAATTTTGGTTTCCCCACCCTTGAATAGTCCCAATTACCATTCATGGAGCCATGCAATGAAACATGCTCTTTTGTCCAAGAACAAACTCAAGTTCATCGATGGTTCTCTTTCTTTTTCTTCTTCATCTGATTCAAATTTTAGTGCTTAGGAACATTGTAATGTCATAGTTATTTCATGGATCACATAAACCTTAATTCCTCAAATTCCTCAAAGCACCTTATATAAGGATTCGTATATTACTATGTTCCTAGTTTATGTTGACAATCTCATATTGGTTGGTAATGACCTTGTAGAAATTACTACCATCAAGCAGTCTTTTGATAGCACATTCAGAATCAAAGACCTTAACACCCTCAAATACTTTCTTGACCTTGAGGTTGCATGTTCTAAGTCTAGTACTTTCCTTTGTCAATGCAAATATGTCTTGGACATTTTATTCGATATTGGTCACTTGGTTGCTAAACATGTTACTACTCCCATGACCAAATTCAACAAGTTATATAGTGATAATGACTTTATCATCCGAACCTTGCTAGTTATCGTAGGCTTATAGGCAAACTACTCTATTTGACAACTACTAGACATGAATTAAGCTTTGTTATGCAACAACTTACTCAGTTTATGAGCTCCTGCATTGCAACTCATTGGCAAATTGCCACTTGTGTTCTTCATTGTATCAAAGGGACTTTTGTGCAGGGACTCTTCTTTTCAACATCTTCAATGCAACTAAAAGCTTTTAGTGATTCTGATTGGGCTGGTTGCCTTAAGACTAGATGCTTTACTATTGGATATTGCATATTCCTTGGTGACTCATTAATCTCATGGAAATTCAAGAAGCAACCTATAGTCTCCAAATCTTCTACAAAGATTGAATATCGTGCATTAGCCAAAATCCTATGTGAACTACAATGGCTCCATTATCTATTAGAGGATTTAAGGATTCCTTTGACTTCCCCAGTTGTCCTTTATTGTGAGATGTAGTTTGCACGTCACATAACAGTGAATCCTAGCTTGCATTAGAGGATGAAGCACATTAAGACCAATTTTCTTATCGTCCAGAAGAAACTTATTGTCAATCTATTCCATTTAATGCTGATCATATTGTCGAGTTGGTAGATATTCTCACAAAACCATTGGATCCTCAACACAATTATTTTCTTTTAAGATACATGTAATGATAGTTGTATAAATAGCCTTATACTCAACACATTTGATCAGTAATATTCATTTTTTGTCTCAACTCATTTTAAGCCTATTCGAGTAAACTTTTCCATAAGCATTTATAGAAAAAAATAAAAAAGTAGAATGAATTGAACTTCTGTAATAAGTTAAAATTAACATATGCACTTACTGTTATAGAATTTTTCTCAACTAAAAGTTTCAAATATTGAGATATATAAGTTGATTTTAACTTATAAGAGAAATTTAATTTACTTAATTTGTTTTATTTTTTTATAAGTATTTATGAAAAAGTTTATCTAAATATAGCATGTTTAGCACAAACAAATTTTTTTTTTAAATATTAAAATGTTTTTATATATTTTGAAAAAATTATAAGTTAAAATAAATAAATAAAACATTTTCGTGCCTTTTTTCTTTAATTCCTTCTTGTCCATCCTTTCATAGAAGATTGTAATAATGCAAATTTTTAGCAACCCAACAAAAAAATCATTTATATCTCTTCCTTTCCTTTATAAATGTGATACCAAGCAAGAAAAATCAACACCATAACAATATTTCTATTAACATTAGTCTTTTCGAGACCTCCCAAATCCTCCTAAAAATTAATCATTGTGATCTGTGTTAGCAAAAGTGAGATATTGTTCATCGCATATAGTAAACTTGATCTTGTTATTAAACCTTCAAATTCCATTTTTTTAAGGCTACGTTCCTGTACTAGAGTTCTATGAACAAAACTTCTCAGCTAGAAGAAACTTATGTTTTATTTTGTTAGAAAGGAAGTTTTGATATTGTCAATAATTTTTTTTAGACACATGTCTTTTTCGGTTAAGTTGGAACTCAAAATCACTTGTTAAGTTAGAACAATTTCATGACAATTGATCCACGCATTCATGGTATAAAAGTTTGATTTAAATTCTCTCTTATATTATGAATTAGAATTTTTAACTTGGAGAGTGAAGCTTTCACTTTTTCCAATCTCCAATTAGAGATTCTCAACACTCTTTTTTCTCTCTTTAGGAAGTGTATTTCACACTTTTTTCGCGATTAGTTAAAAAATATATTTCTCAATCATCTCAAACTACTCTCCTTTTGTCTTTATATGTATATTTGATTTTTTTTTTAACCATCTATTCCTTTTAAATTAAAAATAACCTTATATTAGTATTTAAATTATTTATTATAAATCTAAAATATAATTTATATATTTAAAAATATTTATTTACTATGAATTTTAATTATAATGTAATTTATAAATTTCAAAAAAATTATTTATTATGAATTATAATTATATACATATAAATACTTATCCTGAGCAATGCACATATTAAAATACTAAAATGTTTTTAATCATAAAAAGTATGTCGAATATTAATTTTAATTCATATAAAAGTTTTTCTCATTTTTATTTCTAACACTTAACAAAAATGTTATGACTTAAGTTCCTCATCCAAAATACATGATTTTTATAATATTTATAAATTAAAAACAAATAATTTTTTTTATAAAAGGTAAAGACTCATTTGTTTAAACTTTTAAAAAATAAATTTAAGAATAATAAAAAAATTATGCTTTAGATTTTATAAAAAAAAATAAAAGTTATTTTCATTTTTGTTATAATTATAAAAGTGTTTTATATTTTAAAAGTTAGTTATAATTACAATTTTTTAAAAATTACATCCCAAAATAATAAAAAAATCTGATTTAAAAAAAAACTTAAACACACTAAAACTTTTCAAAATTATTTTTTTTTTCAAAATAAAAGAAGCTGAAACAAATAAGCTCTAAAATAAAGTAAAACATATTTTTAAGAACTAAAAATATTGTTAAACCTAAAAATATCCTTTACATTTTGACCAATCTATGTTCAGTCGGTACACCTAAAAAGTGAAATCTCTTTTCTTCCTATTAATAATACTCAAATCCGACAAATTCCTTAAATTTACTTAAACCCTTTAATTTAAAGAGGTATTTAAAGAAAATTACATTTTTTTTTCTCTTTCCGCATATTCGAGCACGATCATGTAATTAAATCTTGAAATTTTCTTACTGGAATGTCAACTGTAGGGGGAGAAATAAGAATGTCAATTTTCTTAATGCACGAATCTTGCATGGCAACGTATAAGAACATTATTATAAAATCAGATTCATTACAAGCTATCAGCCCGTTCTCACAAGGTTGCTTGAAGTCTCATAGGGCTTACTCCCTCATTTATAATATTATATCTTACAAGGATAGAGGTATGTCTTTTAAGGGTGTTTACAGGTTCAGATACCCATAAATCTAAACCGGTTTAACTCAACTCAAATACTTTGGTTTGTGTTGTTGGATTATTTGGGTAGAACCCAACCCAACTCAATCAAACTCAACTCAAGTTTTAGTGTTGAACTCGCGAACCCAAACCAACCCATTAATGTAGCATATTTTAAATTTTAATTTATTATTTATATATTTTATAAAAAATAAAAAATGAAAAAAAAAACAAACACGTGGCACAATCGGTATACTAGTCACAATTTCACTTCAATATTTTAATCTCACACTTTTTCCTTTTCCTATCTAGGATTCTACACTTTTCTTCCTTTCTTACCCAACCTCATCATACTTATTGTTTAAAAAATGATTTATAATGAGATTCACGAGAAGTGAGATTCTATTAGTTCTTTAAGTATACAAAGTTGATTTGTGATGTGTGAATAAATATTATGCATATTGCCATATTCTAAGCAAAAATTGACTTTAAAAAAAAGACATATACAACATCACTATTTAAAAGAAAAAAAAATCAAAATGCATATACAATACAACTATTCGAAAGTCATGTCAAAATGACATTTGAAAATAGTAAGGAAAAAACATAATTTTTTAAAAGTGTTAAAATAATTTTTAATTTTTTGTACTCATAAACCTAACTCAAACTAATCCGTTATTGACTGGTTGGTCCAATTCAGATTTGATAAAAAATTATACAAATCCAACTCAAACTTTTGATCGATTCGGGTAACAAATTTGATGAAACCAACCTAAACCAACCGTGAACACCCCTTGATTTTCCAATGGAGACACATCCACAGGGAAACTGATCAATCTGTAGATGCTATGGAAAAGTTTGGCATTTCTTCGAATATTCCTCCTAAATTTTTTTTACGTTATTCGGATTTTATTTTTTCTTTATCCTTGCTAGCTTATGCTTTATAGCTTTTCCTCGCGGCATTAGTTGGGCTTATGCCCTTTGTATCCAAAAAAAAAGGATCCGACAAGCCGAGAAGGACTTGCATGGCATTATGCTCCTTTAGAGTCTATACCTTACACCATATTGGTGGTGGCCCATGATTCTAATAAAAATAAGTATGTTAGATTTTATCATTTTAAAAAGAAAAAGCATTGAACCTCAGTTTCGCTTATTGAATCCTCAACCCGGGGGGCAATGTATTTAAATGCAGACATTGGTTTGAAAATAAAAACAGTAAAAAAGGGAAGGGATTATATTTGAGACAAAACTTTAGCAGTTTCCTAAGGATTTGTGGTGTTATTTTCTAAATCAAATTTGGTTTTATTTTGACAATCTACACCATAAAAATTTACATTAAGTCATCGAGATAAAATTTTAATTTTAATTATAAAACAGTATCATACAATTAAGGAACTGCATTTAATATTTGACGGATACCAATAACAGTTATTAACAGGTAATTTAGATCATGCATGACAAGAAATAAATCATGCTTGCTTGAAATATAGTTTCTCCCTTCTATATCTATTAATGTTTTTACTTTTAAATTTGTTTGAAAACTACTGATATCTTAGAAATTCAAAAGTCAATTAATATATTTTTTTTAACTATACCCTTTTTAAATTAAAAAGAATTAATATTGTATTAATAACATTTGATTTTTACAAGATTAGTGTATTTGAGGAAGGAGGATTAAAATAATTGGAAATAGTCATGGAAATTTGTAATACAATTTGTGATTTTGAGAAATGTTAGTAATTACTGTTTTGAAAATTGGACTGGATCGGTCAATCAAACCGAAAAATTGATAAATCGGTCATCTAATCGGTTCAAATAAACCACAAAACTGACCTAAAAAAAAACCAGCCAAAGAACCAAAAAACTGGTCAAAAATTGGTAAAACCGATCAAAAACCGGCTAAAACCTAGTTCACAGCAAGTTAAAGAAAAATGTTTAATATAACATTATTTTAATTTTTTTCTTGAAAAAAATAAAAACCAACCTACAGTTTTTATTATTTTCTTTTTTATTTTAAATATAAACTTATTTTTATTAATAAATGTTGATGTGTATAGTTAAAACTTATACTTAAGTATTATAACATATTTGATTTGCACTTATAGGTTTTGTAAATGTAAAAAACCTATAAATTATGTTTTATTTTTAATTTTTAGTATTACAAAATTATGATATTATGTTTTTTTAATATTTTTTTATGTATTATTTAATTATAATTATTATTATTTTATAAATACCGATTCGACCACGACTCAACTCCGATTGAATTATTGAACCTTAAACTAGTGCCTTGACCGGTTCAATGACCGGTCTAGTTTTAAAAACATTACTAGTAATACAGTTTTCAACAATCTTTTGAATACACATTTTGTTATTCACTAAAATTTATTTAAACTTATAAACTTATATAAATCTCATTCCTTATTCTATAATTTTTAGTTGAAAAAGATGATTAAATTAGAGTATTTTAGTCAAAATATATATTAATTAATTATTTCTTAATCTGTTTACATTAACCTTAAACATTAACAGTTATAAAACCGAATAGAACATTAAACAATGAGAAGTGTTGAAGACTAATAAGTAACAGCTCTTCCATTTGTAAGGCGCCCCATTAACCTAAAAACAAAAACCTATTAGAAATCCACACAAAAATTTCAGAGGTTGCCACTGCTCACTGCACTCAGTCTTTTGCCTTTGCTATAAATCCTTCTTTTCCCAGAAAACTTAGAACAAGAAACATAAACAAACAAAGCAGCTCTGGCTTCATGTAGAGGGATTCCATTTAAAGTTCCTCCAGCAGCAGGACACCCTATTCCATACTAATAAACTATATATTAGTGAGAATGATTAAAACAAAAACGATTGCATGGGAACCGAGTCTAACAATGACGGATGATTTGATTGAAGTAAGGCTACTACTAATGAAGCCAAAATTTGAAGCTTATAAGATAACATGACATGGATGATGACTTCACTAACTACTACTCTATGAAGCCAGTTTTGGTCAAAATAGCATTCCTCACCTTGCTAAGATCTCTCCCTTTGAGTGTCCTCCCCATCCCTTCACACACAGAGAAAGATGAAATCTGGCTCCTTGCAAGCTTCCTAGCAATCCATTCATGTGGAGGAACCATCATATCTTCATCCTCATCATCATCAACCTTGTTTCTTACACCATCATCCCTTGACCCCTTCTTGCAACTCTTCCCATAAATTTTTGACCAGTCAGGGATATCCATAGGTGCTGAGGACCCTTTAACCAATGGAGCATCAGAAGCAGGTAGAGCATTAGCCCTTGGAATCTTTCTTGGAGCAGCAGGTAGGCGCCATGCAGAAGAAGAGCCACAAGACTCCTTGCATGCCCCTGTGGTTTTTTGGCCAGAATCATCTCTCTCATTAGCTACACCCCACACATCTTCTTCATCAAAATCTTTGTCCTCCATTGCTCCTTCACCAACCCCCCAGCTTTTGTTCAGAAACACACCTCGATCTGCCATTGTTATGGATGGGGTGTTTGTGAAAATGTACAGGAGTGTAAACAGCTTGAGGAATTAGTGATGCCAGAATTTCCTATTTCAGTATATATAGACATAGATAAGTGAGACTTTTCCACCTAATGGTATTGTGGATTCTAATGAGATAAAATGGACTTTTTCCTTGTCTTGGGAATCAAAAAGCAGAAAGGTGTAAGGGAATAATATCAGGAATCTACCTTGCTTTTGTTTCAATACCCTCCAAATGGTAAATGTGATTAACCCTTGTTAAATACCAACCGGTACAAAGGAAGAAGCCTTGAAAATCCGAGACCAGATACACAGAATTGTACCTGATTTTATTTTTTTTTTTTTCAAAAGACATGGGGTGGCAGAAAAAGCGAACAGAAGCAGCGAATTTATGTGTACATTTATGTACACATATAAGTGTGTATTATTGTTTGGCCCAGAAAAGAACATGATCTTATGGTATATAAAAAAAGAAAGGAAAAGAAAATGATGGGTCTTGGGCGTGAATCTCAGTTGACATAAATAATAACATCATTAATTACCTGGAAATAATCAAAGTAAGGTGATTAAATGCAAGAGTCCAAAAGGGCACAGAGGAAGGACAAGAAGGAAGTGGGCGAGAGGAAGTTCCATCATAGCATTTCCAATTAAGAAGAGGAAACAAACACAGGTCGAGGCTGCGCCTTCTGCTAATAAAAGTCTCTCTCTCTCTTTGTTTTCATTTTCAATTATCTTTTTTTAAAAGCTGCATGTTGATTTGGAGAGGTGGTAAGGAAGTATTGGCGAGGCTGTACCGTACCAATCCTCAACCTTATCCTCAACTCTGTCACAATGCTCATTAACACAGAACCTCCATCTGTACCCTCTTGGCTGAGTCAATGCCTTCTCTTCTAGGAGAGCGTGCTTACCTAGCGAAGTGAAAGCCATTTCATTGGGTATTAGGAGAGTAGTTCATATTGAATCCTTTTTTTGGTATGTTTGGTTAGGTAAAAAGAAAATGAAGAAAAAAAAATATCAATAAAAATATTTTTTTTCTTTTATTTTAATAAAGAAAAAGAGAAAAAAAAAAGAAGAGAAAACTGAATTTAGAAAAAAAATAAAATTCTTTGATTTAAATTTCAATTTTTTCTTCCTTTCCTTAGTTTTCATCTACCCAACTAGTTTTTAACTTTGGACTTTTTAGTAACTTATTGTCTGATTTATGAGAAGTGTTTAAAATAATAACAATTAAGTAAAAACAAAGTTATAATTAAAAATAATAATTAAGATTATCTTAAATTTTTAAAGTAATAAATAAATAAACATTTTTTAAAATGTCAATTAAAAAGAAACGAATGAAGCATTATTTTAAAATATATATTTCTTGCATTTTACAATTATTATGATTTTAAAAGTTTTATTTATTGTTAATTAATTTCTGTTTTAAATATTAAAAATGCACTATTTTTCAATTTTGTTATTATCTTTTGGTATTACCAATAAGTGGAATAGAAAATGTTAATATAAAAATAAGATAATATAATCAAATGAACATTTAAAAAAAAATGAATATATAATATTTTAATTCAAAACTTTATATGATTATGATTTTAAATAAATGAAGACTTTAGAAATCAAATAAAATTCTTCTAGGTAATTTTGACTATGTAATATAAGTATGTATATATATAAATATATATATATTTTTTGGAACAAGAATATATAAGTATTTAAGATGAATGGAATCGATAAATTAATACAAAAATCAAATAAAATTCAGCTAAACTTCGGTTGATATCTACATATGCACATAATTTTAATTGATAAAAATGAGTAAACTCTTATTTTTGTCCCTGAATTTGTAAGGCACCTACATATATAGTAGTCCCTAAATTTACTAATTAACAAATAAGATGCGATACACGTACAATAATTTTTATAACAACAATTTTTGTATCTATCTCTCTCTATCATTATGAGATATAATAAATAATGTACAAGAGAGAGATAGACACAAGAAAGTATTGTTGTACAAACTATTGTATAAGTTGTTATACAAATAACATTTATCTTAACAAATAAGCCCCCTTCCCCCAATTTGAATCTCCTTAAGCAAGTTAGTCCTTGTTGCTAGAGCCCTACTAACTTTGTCAATTAAATGATGATGTGCAGCATTATCTACCAAATAGGCAACCACATGGCATGCCACTTGGATGCCAAGTCATGCACACATCAATAACGACCACATTGACAAATTCTGGGACATTTTTTACAATAATTTCAGTAATGCTCCTCTCTTTTACTTTCTTTCTCTCGTTCTATCTCTCTCTCTCTCCTTTGGCCTTCACTCACCCCTCCCTTCTCTCTCACCACCTTTTTTTTCTTCCCTCTTCTCTTGGTTTCTCTCTCTTTTCAGTCTCTCTCTCTTTCGTATTTCTCTCTCCGCTTTGTTTCAAAATCAGTTAAGTCCAAATTAGTCAAGCAAAATCAAAATGCGACATTCAAGGAATGCAAGACAACATATTCACATTATACACTATCACAGTAATCATCCTAACGGAGTGACTTCTTATAATTTCGCAAACCAACTATAGAGGTTGATCAATCAAAAATGGGCGAGGAAGATGAAAAAAGAGTAGGCAAATGATCAATAATGGTGATTGCACAAAAAAAAACACTTTTTTTATTGTTGACAATCTAAAAACTACTAGAAATTTTGTGGCTGCTAAATAGTGCAATAAATAAACAATATCAACCATGAGAATTTGATATCAGTAAATGACAATTTAGAGTTTACATTTCACATGAAATATCAATTTAGTCCTTAATTGTACTTACTATCAATGTCATTCATAAATTTACTTACTTAGTATCAATTTAGTCCCTAAAATCACATTAATAAAAGCAAGTCAATTGTCATGTATGTACCAGTTTATAGATCATATTTGCACCAATTTCAAATTAGAAAAATGAAATAACAAACCAACAGACAAACCAACATCCGTCACCAATCTTCTAGGTAGTTGTTGTCCTTCGTTTTCTACTTGATTGAATTATTGACAACACTTGGTACTAATATATTCTTTATGCCAACATTTTTTCAGGCGAAAGTTTAAACATTTTTTATGTCCCAATAGGTCATTTTATAGTGTATGTGGGAAATGAGGAGTACAAAATGTAGTTTATGGTCCCAAAATTATTGTTTTAAGTTAAAATGCATTCCTTGAAGCTTCCTTGACATGTTGATCTTTGATAAATTTATTTCAAAATGGAGAAAAGAGAGAAACAAAGAGGAAAAAGAAACAAAGGAGAGAGAAACAAAGAGGAGAAGGAAGGGAAAAAGGTGGTGAGAAAGGAAGAAAGAAAAAGAAGGGAAGGGTGAATGAGATTGCCATGGGAGAGAGATAACCAGAGAAAGAAAGTGAGAGAGAAGAGCATTACTAAAATCGTTGTAAAAAAACATTCCTAAAATTTTTAATTTGGTCCTTGTTGATGTGTGCATGACTTGGCATCCAACTAGCATGCCACGTGACTACCTATTTAGCAAATAACGTGCCACATCATCATTTAACTGACAAAGTTAGTAGGGTCTTAACTGCAGGGACTAACTTGCTTAACGTAATTCAAATTGGAGATTTATTTGTTAATTAGTAAAATCTAGAGACTACAATAATAATGCCTCACAAATTTAGGAACGGAAATGAGGATTTACTCTTATAAAATCATTTCAAAACTAATTAAATTATTATTTTATAATATTTCTAATAAAATCAATTCAAGTTTCATTTTTTTAACTAATTTTTAAATGAAAAATTAAATTCCTAAATAAAAACAAATAACGTATAATTTAAATCAAATTAAATTTAAATTACATATTTTAATTGATTGATTCAAAATATTTGATTATTAAGCACAAGTCTCTCTACTCTATCATTGTACTTTTACTTTAGTAGCCTAATAGTGTCTTTGAAATTTGAAAAAGCAATTGAAAATCCATCTTGAATTTGCGCTCATGTCATGGTGTGCCTGCTTGTACCGTACCAATCTTCTTAGTTAACCCCACATTGTCATTTCTAGTGTTATGTCTCTTCAATGTCCACCGAACGTGAGGCAACTTCGGTGGTAACTTGGTCAGTGAAGCGACTTAGGTGGAATCTGGAAAAAGAGACATAAGCTTAAATACATTAAATTTGTTAAATTTAATTCGCATGAATTTTAGAATTTTTAAAATAATTTTTATTATCATTTTTACTAATAATATGATATATATTAATTATGTAATATGCATATAAATATTTCATATTAAAAATTATTTTGATATAACTATATAACATGTATATCATATTATAATAAAATTATTTGATTTAAAAAATGTACGTCATATTACTAATAAATAATAATAAAAATATTTTTTAAAAATTCTAAAATTTATAAAAATAAAAATTCAAAGACAAATTAAAATTAATTATATTTAACTTTTTACTCTCAACTGCCACCTATGACCTGTCTGATTGGGAATTGATGTATCTAATTTATTATAATTCCGTATAAAGCTATCGAATCCAGCTGCATCTTTTCCACTCACGGTATATATTAGAAGATCTGAAAAAGTGAAAATCATGGAGCAGTGGCTTTTATTACGGTATTTTTCAGTCTATGACTTAATGACTTAATATTTGGATTCAGCACTACACAAATGACTAATTCAAATTCAATTAGATAGGATTATTGCGTACGATAAAATTTTCTTAAATTTAAGATAATTAAATTCTTAAAATTTGAACTTAAGACCAATAGGTAAAATAATCTCGCACAAAGCGTTTTTTTTTTAAAACAAAAATCTTAGGATACTCTTTTAAAGAAGTTCTTTTAATTTTTTTATTGTAAGTTATTTTAAATATAAAATAAGTTTATTTAGACATACACTAGAATTTTTTATTTTTTTGGTTTCGTCATTGTTGTTACACTTTTTTATACTCCTTGTAAAATATCATTACTTGTGGCTTGACAAATAGAAAAAGAGAGCAAATGTGACTCTTTAATAAGAAGTTCGGTGTAAAAGAAAGTATAGAAGCAAATAATGTAAAACAATTCTTTTTCATCTTGTAACTTATTCAATGAGATTGAAATATGTGTCATAACACCACCGTTCTGTGTCTCTATTTAAATGTTGGATATGATCTTAAAAAAACTTCATGATTTATAACCAACAAAGATTAATGGTAACGATAAGCTCAAATCCTGGAAAAGATAATTATCGGGGGCTTAAAAGAAATTTCATGATTTAATCATATTTTACTGATTGCTTCTTGCAGCATTCTTGATGAAATCTCAAGGTAAGGACTTTGAAACAAAAGTGACACTTGCAGTGTTTGTTTATGAATCTCAGGGAAACCTCCATGGATCGTATACATATCACTTCGTATCCGATTGTACTATAAAAGGATACATTGCACTTAATCAATTAACGTTGGAACCAAGCATATAAAATTCAATGGCTTCACGTTCAATAAATATAAATCCTTCATCAATCTTTTTATCACCTTGGTCTAAGATTACTAAAGTCATTTAAGTTTTTAATAATAATACATTGTCCAATTTTATTTCCCCCCCACCCCCCTTGTACCTCGTCCTAAGAAGTTGGTGTAGATCACTTTAAAAAGACATTTAAAAGATTGACACTCGTTTCTATTCTTGATTTTCAATTCTGTAATGCAAGAAAAAGAGCTTGCACCTGTGGATTTATTCTGCAATGCATTCCACAAGTTCAGCAACTTAAAAACATTATCTCTTAGCATATACTAAAGCCATGTAAAGCTTGTCTACATTATTGCGTGCCAACAAAATAATGAACCATTTGAGTTTCGTCTCTGCAAACTGATGTCACCTTGCAGTTATTTTTCACTATGATTCGCTATATGCTACTAATTATTCTAAGACTAAAGCTTACCACTAAATCAGTATAAAAGGAATGAATCTTAATTTGCATCTCACTTCCTGTCCATTTAAATCTCATTCTGCCTTGCGTGCAGCATGGTAAAGCTCCAAATAGTCAAGAGCAGGTCGGTTCCAAGACCAGTCTTGCTCCATCACCCTTTTGCATAAAGTGTTAAACCAATCACGGCCATCATACCATGCTGATATTGCCCTGAAAAAAGTCTATAAAATTAATTTTGCAATAAGAAACATTAGGACTTTAGATGCACAAATGTCCTTGTGTGCATGCAAGTGTGTGGCAACAACTTGGAAAAATGCAAGAAAAAACAGTTCAAAATAAAAAAAATGCATAATGCTTCTGGTTTCGTCTGTCCATGCCAAAGCCACTTTCAACCCTTCTTTCCCCATGAAAATTCCAGTGTGAAATTTAGCATATGACGTTTGTTTCAAAGGATTTTGTATTCCAAATATATGTTGGGACACTCCTAAAACTTTTTATTGCAATATTAGGGAAATGAAAACCTGCTTTCCACTAAATCATATACATACAACAGATTAAGATGCCACTAACCCTTAAGTATGGTCTCTAACTTGGCTTGAGTCTTGACATAAATATGATTTTGATAGGACTTTTAGCCTACTGGCCAAGCTTCGAGACTTAATCTACCACAGATCACTACATGGTTTAATTTCTGTATTTATGCTAGTTATTACATTTTTGCTTTTTGTGGTTTTCCAAATTATCTCTTCACCTAGTAAAGTAGAGACTAATCTACCAAGTATTGTCTTGTGTTGAAAAAGAACAACCCTCTCAAGTCTCAGTGGTATTTTTTCCACACATAAATTTCAGGTTAAAACCAAAATCACATGCTCAAGGGACGTGAGCCCCTTTTACTCAAATCAACGTACTGTAAATCTGTAATATATTTTTTGGGGTTATGTTATTGGCAAAGTGTGTTTTTCATGATATAGCCACCATCATATGGCACATAGCTCACCTATTGAGAGCGTAGTCAACATCTCCAACATCAGCTCCATCAAAACTAAATCCATTTGTCTCAAGACCTTGTGCTTGTGCTCTATCCCTATCATTATCAACGTCAAATACTGTATCGTAGAGTCCTGCAAAATTATGCTAGATGAATGTCAACTGAACCAAAACAGAGTTGAATGAACAAAAGAATTGAAGACTTAAAAAATATTCCATATATAAATGTACATAGGTTAATGGTCAATGCATTATTCAGGGTCTGCATGTTAACCATGCCATTTAAATGAATTATAATGTTGGCTGAATATAAAGCATGTACAAACCTCCAGTTTTTCGAACAATAGGTATTGAACCGTATCTCATTGCTGTGAGTTGAGTGAGTCCACATGGCTCAAATATTGAAGGAACTAGAATGAAATCAGCACCGGCATATATCTAGAACAAAAGAAATCTAAATGAGTCAGTAGTGCCCCATTATGTTGTACCTGTATATATAAGAGGTAAAATGTTACCAAAGGTATTTCAGTTTCACAAGTTACCAAGTGTGAAAGAGGCTCATCATATTCAAGGCAAAGTCTAGCACGATCATGATGAGAGGAATGCAATTCATTGGCCAAATTCACAAAATCATTTTGGATACGAGGATCTGGAGCTGAACCGAGTAATACAACCTGCATATTTTTTCACAGTCAAGACATATACTTAAATGCAACATTTGCGAACAATTTCTATATTGAACAAGAAAATCTACTGACAAATTCAAATTACTTTGACATTTACCCTTGGCTTATAATGAAAATTATCAGCACCTATTTGAAGCATAAATCTTTCATTCGAGACGGGTATAAGGTCGAGGTGGGTTCCAAGTTTAAGATATCATACATCTTGTACAGTTATTTTAGCCAAGCCACTTGATTGAAAACCTGAAACTGTTAAGTGGAGGCTAAAAACTGGCCACCTTATCTTTAACACGGGTGATGAGGATTGAGATCAACGGTCCAAACAACTTAATCGAAGAAGATTTAATACAATAATACCACATCAGTTGCTAGGTAACCACTTGGCCTAAAATATTGAACTATGAAGTATCTATCAAGTTTTGTAATGATAACAAAAACAACAGTTAAAATGTTTATGATTTTACAATCCCATTCTGCTATTATGCAGGCAACTATGGCATTGCTGGTGCACACTTTGATGTAAAATAGAAATAAAGGAATACCTGTCCACCACGTTCTAGGGTGCGGAATATGGCATGTTTGATGAGATGGATTCCTTTCTGATGAGTCAATCGAGTAATAATTCCCACTAAAGGAAGATCAGCTTTTTTTAAACCAAGCTTTTGTTGCAAGGCTTCCTTGGAAGCTCTTTTTCCTTCAACAACATTTTCTGATGTGTATGATACCTGGAATGATGTGATATTGGGAGTAGTCATAATTGAATTAGTAGAAACCAAATAAAATAACTTGTAGTACAGGTATGATTATAAGGGGGTGGAGATATGATAATGACTCGTTGTAGTCATTCATGAACTCAACTGAATACAAGAATCCCTCAGTCCATGTCCATTTGCATTATAGAAATCCTAGTTAAAACTTTTCTATGTTAAACTCAGTTGGGGCAATGTGTGCAGTTGTGCACGTTGGAACTGCAACAGTTGAGCAAGAAGCATTATTCTGGTGGATATGTTCTGCATATTGATGATCCATACCAAACACTCACAACGTTACAGAATAAAGATGATGCAAGTATCTTCACCTAATCAGTTGCATAATTTTAAAGGCACAAATAAGAACCAATATAGAATGGAGCCAGTCATTATGGTTATCCAAAGGAAATAAAAAGTGAAGATAAACACGGTTCATCAGCATTTTTCTAGCTGAAGTTTCTAACTTTAGTAAGTAGACAAAGGTTATAAGCAGCCATGATGTTGGAACTTAACTTTGATAACTATACGCCATTGTAGGTATGTAAGAAAAGAATAAAAAAGATCCGCATATATGTCTACTTACAGGAATGAAGTTATCATTATACGGGTCCCATATATCTGGGTCAATTCCATTTATTATACCATGGAACTTGTGAAGATGAGGAGAAACGGCATGATTCCCAGCAACTTCTCTTGAATATGTAGGGGAGACCTGCCAAACATGCATGATCAAGACGTAAAAATCACAATCAGCTTCTCCTTCATTTCAAATTACTGATTCGGTTTAACCTCCAAAATTGTATCTGATGATACAATTTTATAAAATTTATATTATAGAGGGGAAATATATGTTTGAAAATAGATTTCAACCGAGCAGATGGCCAGCGAGAGTCTTGACAAGAAAAGCTACAACTTTTAAGCGCACATTCACAAAACAATTTTTTGCTGCCAATTTCTTGATATCTTATTGGCTATTATTTACCAAAACACTTTTAAGATTCGACAGAAGGATAGTGACTCTGTTCAACACTTATTAAAGCTCATGTACAGGAATCTAAAAATTAGGTAGATGGATTTTATTGAGAGTGAACTGAAAGACAAGACAGCTGAAAAGACAGGAGCCAAAGATTGTCCTTAACACAAAATGTTGCAGGTGCAGATATAACATTAACCTTCATTTATTTCATTAATAATGAAGAAGCACACAGGTTACAAGGAAGAGGATGAGCAATCTGCAGTCCTCTGAACAAAACAGAGCAAGTTGATTGATTATTTAGAATCTCAAAGCTAGTTGTACTCTACTTTTGCCTTGTTTGGTTGCACAGATTGCTAAAATAAATTGTCCAAATAAATTCCTGATAGACCCTTAATATATGCTTGGTTCAAAAAGATGAGAAATGGGCTGTGTAAGAGTGAGCTTCTGCCTGTATTGTTGGAAATTACATAATTTAATCATCATCTCACTTACCAAGTAGACTAGATGCATTCTAACATAGGAAATAGGATTAGAAATATTAGCCCATTCACAGTCCAGCCTCTGTTTAGGCTAAAGTCTTGGTCCCAAGTCCAGTTCTCCTCAGCTCCTCAGATGAGGCCCCTTAATCTGAACATTTCCAGCCAGAACCCAAAGTCTGGACACTGGAAAAGCTGTCATGCGCTGCCACCTGAATTCCTCACATTTGGTGAATCAGGCCACGCACAAGCACTATATCATCCAGTTGTTAATTTTAGGCACTGCTAGTCTTGTCTCACTCATTCCCTTCCTAAGCTTAGTAGTGGGGAGTGCAAGGCCATTAAAGCAATTGCCTTAGGCTCCATTTAAGTTTTACTAATTACTAGTGTCATTATTACTAATTAGGAATGTAAGTTTGTAACATTAGTTTGAAGATAGAAAGTCACATAGTGGTTTTCCAACGACTCTTTTCAAATGTAAATGTATTGAATATTTTCTATAGATAGTAAATCAATCTATTTCTTCTATTGAGACTCGATTTAAACACTTTTTACAATTTGAAACCATTTTTTATTTTTAATTTGAATTCAAAAATTTTAAAACTTTAGACGATGATGAATTGGAAAAATATTGTATTATTCTTGAAAAGTTTTAAGATTTAGTGAATATTCTGGTATTGACTATCTTGATTTATTTTCATAATTGAAAGTATTGAGAGAAGTGTTAAAGAGAAGAAATTAACACTCCAATAGAAGTATTAAACTATATCAAAAGATTATATTCTCTTCTAAATTTACATATTGCTTATAGAATATTATTGACAATACCTGTAATGGTTGCTACTGCCAAAAGAAGTTTTTCAAAATTAAAACTGTTTAAATCCTGTGTAATATCAATAATTTACAAGAGAGATTGAACAAATTAATCATCTTACCTATTGAGTGTGAAATGTTAGAATTACTTGATTATAAACTTTGTTAAACGATTTTGTAGTTCAAAAAGCTATGATATTAATATAAAGATTGATAATTTATGTTTCATTAATATTTTCTCCTTTTGATCAAATTTGGAGTGTGAAGTTTGCAAGACTAGCCATCTGTTGGTGACCCAACACCATGAATAGATAACTCTAACATCATACTAGAAATAGATTAGGCCTAACTCAACCCAAAAGCTAGCTCAAGAAGGAAGGATTGTCCAAGCCTTATGAGGAGTACTTTGGTCATATTCCTAGTCAATGTGGGACCTTTTAATAGTGAAGAATTACAGAAACTGTGTGTGTATGAAACCCACATACAAGCTGATTTATTTATAATCATAGAATAACAATAATAAAGGAAACAAAATCAAAAAATCCCTAAGAATCAGCCATACAATAGTTTTCTAGTTACCCTATTTACAGTAAATCAAATCAAATCTTTAACACTCCCCTTCAAGCTAGAGCATATATGTCATATGCACCAAGCTTGTTACAAATACAATCAACACGAGACTCCTTGAGAGATTTAGTGAACAAATCTGTCAGTTGGTCACTGGAACTGACAAAATCAGTGGTGATTTCTCCTGAGAGCACTTTCTCTCTCATAAAATGACAATCTATCTTTATGTGTTTATTCCGTTCATGGAAGACCGAATTAGATGCAATGTGAAGGACGGCTTGATTATCGCAAATAAGCTTAGTGTCCTAAGTGTCTCCAAACTGTAACTGTTGGAGAAGTTGCCTAAGCCATGTAATTTCGCATGTAGCTGCTGCCATGGCACGGTATTCAGCTTCAGTACTAGATCTAGCAACTGTATTTTGCTTCTTGCTTCTCCATGAAATTAAATTCCCTCCAATGAGAACACAATAGCCAAAGGTAGACCTCCTGTTTGATGGTGATCCTGCCTAATCAGCATCAGAGTAACAAACGATTTTGGCATTGCCTTTGTCTTCATATAAGAGTCTGCAGCCTGGTGCATTCTTGATGTATCTAAGGATGCACATGATTGCATCCCAATGACTATCACAAGGAGCATTAAGGAACTGACTTATCACACTCACTGCTAATGTAATGTCTAGCCTAGTGATAGTGAGGTAGTTGAGTCTACCAACTAGTCTACGATATCTTCCTAGGTCTTCCAGTGACTCCCCCTAACCCGGAAGAAGCTTGGTGTTGGGGTCCATAGGAGTGTCACTGGGGCAACAGTCAAGCATACAATCTTGATGAGAATATCCAGAGCATATTTCCTCTAGGAAATGGCAATGCCAGAGACGGATTGAGCAACCTCAATGCCTAGAAAATATTTGAGCGAACCTAGATCCTTTGTCTAAAACTGATGCTGAAGGTAAAATTTGACCCGGCGAATACCATCAGAGTCATCACAAGTGATGACAATGTCATCAACATAGACCACCAAACAAGAAGGGAAAAAACAAAGTGGTCTGCCTTTTAGCGAGTCATGCCAAACTGAAGTAAGGCAGAGCTAAACTGGCCAAACCAAGCACGGGGAGACTACTTCAAGCCATAAAGAACGTCGAAGGCGATAGAAAAGATGAGATCCATCAAAAACAATAAAATCGAGGGGCTGGTCCATGTAAACCTCTTCCTACAACTCACCATACAGGAAGGTATTTTTAATATCTAGCTGGTGAAATGGCCAATGGCAGATAGCAGCCAAAGCAATGAACAAACAAACAAAAGTGATCTTGGCCATAAGGGAAAATGTGTCCCCATAGTCGAGGCCAAAGATCTGAGTATAGCCCTTAGCCACCAAGCAAGCTTTGAACCGATCAATAGTGCTATCTGGTCCAACTTTCATTGTATAAACCCAGCGACAACCAACAATAGTCTTATCGGGAGGCAAGGGAACTAGCTCCCAGTTTCCATTGCCTCTAAAGTAGCTATTTCGTCCAACATCACCTGTTGCCAACGAAATCAATCATGGCTTCACCTATATCCTAAAAGGAGATAAAAAAGAAATAAGAAGGAGATAAGCAGTCATAATGAAGAGTACAAGCATATAATGGGTGAGGATTGCGATAGGACTGAATACCTTTGTGCAGGGCAATGGGAAGCTCATGTGCAAGAGACGTTGGTGGAGGAGCGTTTGGAGCAAGAGATGATGCTGGGGGATCAGTAGGTGGAACAACTAGGAGAAGTCGTGGGCAGAGCTGATAGGTAATTAGTGGTGGTGGAGTAGAGATAACAATCGGGGTTGGAACAACAGGTGGAACATCCAGAGGAGCATCGCTGAAGATGGGCATAGAGAAGAATGGAGTAGACTCAAAGAAAGTGACATCAGCAAAAAATAATATATCGTTGAAGTTGAGGCATAAAACAACGATATCCTTTCTGGAGGCGAGAGTAACCCAGAAAAACACATTTAAGTGACTTAACAAAGAGTTTATTTTTACCTGGAGTGAGATCATGGACAAAACAAGTGCAATCAAAGACGCGAAGAGGAACAGGGTAGAGGTCCTGTTTAGGATATAAAATGGACGACAAGTTTGATTGTTGAGGACAAACGAAGGCATGCGGTTGATCAAATAACAAGCGGTAAAAAGCGCATCACCCCAAAAATGGAGAGGAACATGATAGTGAAGGAGGAGGGTACGAATTGTTTCAACTAGGTGACAATTTTTTCGTTCAACAACACTATTTTGTTGTGGTGTGTGAGCACAGGACCTTTGATGAATAATTCCCTCTAAGGTTAGAAATGACTGAAACTAGGAAGATAAATATTCTCTGGCATTATCAGTGCGTAAATTTTAATAGACGTCCCAAATTGATTTTGAATTTCACATGAGAATCATTGAAATACATGAAAAACATCAAAACAGTTTTTCATTAAGAAAACCCAAGTACAACAAGAAAAATCATCAATAAATGTAACAAAATAATAATATCCTAAAGTTGAATAGACTCGACTAGGACCCCAAATATCAAAATGAACCAAAGTAAAAGGTGACGCAGCACTTTTATTGACGCGAGGACTATAAGAATGACGAATATGTTTTCCTAACTGTCATGACTCACACTGTAAGGACTTAAGTGAAGAGAGAGTAGGAACCAAAAGGTGTAATTTTTTCAAACTAGGATAACCAAGGTGCTAATTAGCAAGTTCTGGAGAGGTCGTGGAGACACAAGAATCGGTGGTGAAAGTTGATATAATCCCCCAGACTCATGTCCTATCCCAATCATCCGTCCAATACGTCGATCTTGAACAAGAATAGAATTATTAACAAACAAGATAGAGAAATTAAGTAAGCATGTGAGCTTGCTAATTGAAATTAAATTGAAAGGAGAACCAAGAACAAACAAAACAGAATTTAAAGAAAGATTAGGAAGTGGGTGGGTTTGACTAATGCCACGAACTTTAATTTGAGAGCCGTCTATGAGAGTAACAGACGGCAAGGAGTCCGAAAAAGACAACCAAGAGAAAAGAGATTTGTTACCAATCATATGATCTGAGACACTAGAGTCAAGGATCCATGGTCCAAGGAAGGAGGATTGAGAGACAAAGTCAATTGGATTACCAGACTAAGTAACGACAGTAACAGGCGAGGCAGGTTGCTAGGCTGCCCGGAACTGGAGGAAATCATGATACTCAGTGGCAGAAATAGTAACATCTGCAGGTGGGGCAAGTTAGGTAACTTGGGCCACATTAGTCGATTTCGATTGTTCCCTGACTTTAGTGCGACATTCTGCTTCAATGTGGCCATAGCAGTGATAATAAGTGCAACAAGGACGACTTTTGCCACCATGGCCCTCGTCGCATCCACCACGATGAGAAAAGTGGGAGACAAAGGCAGAGGAATCAGTAGAAGGGGCAGAGTTCGTAAACATCACGATGGAGCCAATGTCAACAGAGTAGCCAGTGGAGGCCATGAAAAAGCAGCCAAATAGGGGGTGGGGAAGGTCGCCGGAGGTAGCAGAGGGCCGAGGAGTGGTCGCTGGCCAGTGGGTAGCGGTGAAAAAGGCTGCACACGGGTGAAGTTTACGCTCTGGATTTAGGCCACGCATGGGGGCGTGTGCAGCGACAGCTAGCGACGCAGAGGTCACCAAAGAGGGGCGAAGGTGGTCGAGGGTGGGACGCTGACAAGAGGATGATGGGAAGGCTATCAAATAGTGGCAAAGGAAGCACACGATACTGTTCACCCACGGAGAACGTCGCGCACAAAATGCAGAGAGGGAATAGAACTCACTGATACCATGAAGAATTACAGAAACTATGTGTGTATGAAACCCACACACAAGCTAATTTATTTATAATCATAGAATAACAATAATAAAGGAAACAGAATCAAAAAATCCCTAAGAATCAGCTATACAATAGTTTCCTAGCTACCCTATTTACAGTAAATCAAATCAAATCTTTAACAAATAGATATAAACATCTAATAGCTTAAGCTTTTGGGTTAGTTTTGGGTTAGCTGGTCTATAACAAGATTTTAATTAGCCATGGTTTGGAAAAAATGATTGAAGTAGAAAGCAATAATTCATATATAGCTTGAACTATTAATTATTTGTGGAGGATTGTCTCTCTGAATTTGCTATATGATGTTATGCTAATGGATACTTCAAAATATTATTTTTGACTTAAAATTTGTATTACAAATGGACTAGGTCTAAGTTGCCCCCAAAAGCAAGCTTAACAGGGGTGGATTGACCAAGTCTTATTGAGGAGTGTTTTGGCCATATTCCTAGGCAATCAGTCTTGGGCGTGAAATTTGCAAGACAAGATAATTGCAAGCCTAGTATTAAAATTGGATAGGTTTTGATAAAATAATAGAAATAGAGGGCTTAACTCCAAAAGCTAGCTCAAGGGGGAGGAGGATTGCCCAAGTAGCTATATTCTTAGTTAATATTGGATGTCTTAACAATTTGTTTATACATTCTATTCAAATTTCTAATTCCATTATTTTAGGATGATACCCAACCTCTTATTCTGTACTTTATTAGCACTGACTGTTATTCCTCAACTATTGTAAGGTAAAAGAAAAGAAGAGTTTCAAAAAGAACAAAGCAAATATTATGACTAAATTATTTTTATAAAAGAAATTAAAATTTATTTTTATAAAAGAAACTAAGAGAAGGGAAGGATAAGAAGTCCTCAAAAAAAAAAAATGCAACAAAAAATAACCAAGAAAAAAGAGAAAATCAATTGAGCAGAACAGCTCAATCCTTCAACATATCTAGTAGACAAACCCCCTTTAAAACCAGCAAGTGCTTTGTTCAAAAATATTACTAATTACTATCAAACATGAAAATTATCATCTCATGACTAATGTTAAGAAAGAGATAAAATAAGTACTTGTTGAAAACCATTTATGTGCCTTCACCTAATAGATCAAGTTTGTGGGAGATAGAGTTCACTTGACATGGTATCTATGTTTCATAACCAAATGGTCTCGAGTTCAATCCTTGTTGCTCTTCTAGTAGTTGGTTTATGATAATAATTACAATTTTACTAAATAAACCTTTGGGATAACTAGTCAATGACATGACAAATTTTAGTACAAGGTAGGTAAGGTGTGTACATTTTCCATGCTTCAAGCCTCAAAGGGCTTGATAGAAATGTAATGTTAAAAACCTTTTATGTACTTTCATCTAACAACTTAAGCTTTTGGAATAGTTGGTTAATGATAACTAAAATAATCAAATACTGAGTGAAAGTCAGGGGAATTGACAAACTTAGGGAATTATCAGCAGCACTTACAGTTGTAGCTTTGTCTGCATATGTCATAGCTTTTCCAATGAAATGGGCTCCAAATTCAAGGTTATGAATAGTGAAGACAACTCGTGCTTTACTAAGACCATAATGTGTATAGTTGTCTTTAAATAGCCATGTGACCGGAGCACTCGACCAATCATGGCAGTGGATGATATCCTGCCCATTGGTTAGAGCCAATTAAAATACATCCTTGGTGACAATTTTTTTTCTTCCAAAAGGGTGTGATAATATACATTGTTAAACCTGAGATCACATGCTTTATATAAACGGTATGTTAGTTAAATCTGAAAGAAAAATACCTAGCCCAAGTAGGAAAGCTGATCACTTGGAAAGGTGCTTATAATATTTTTGGTTGTTTTATGAATAGGAACTTTAGTTACAATTACACATATGCATGCAACTACACAAGGCAGGCGTAAAAAAGAAAACATCATTAATGTGTACAAAATAGGGACATTGTAATCCCCCACTCCCAAAAAAAGTAGGGACAAGAATATCTGCCCACTGTTCTGGCTACTGACCACTCTGAAGTCTCAAATGAAAAATTGCATGCATATCATGTTTTTGGGTCTAGTGGGATGAAAAATGTTGAGCTAGCACACAGCATCCAAAGAATAGACACTTTTTCCCTCTTACATCAGGAAAGGAAATGTTAGTTGGAAGTTAAAATATTGACATCTTTTAATAAAAAAATAAAATAAAATGAGCAGCTAAGTCACTAGTCAAATGATATCTCTTACAGGATGAAATCCATTTTGGAGTAGAAACTCAAGTGCAGCATGACAAAAAAAACCAAATCTCTCTCCATCATTCCCGCGACCATATACACAGCCAACCTGAAAGAATCTGCAGCAAAGAATATTGTTTTGTAAAGCTTAGTACAATTTATGAAACATTTGAAAATTTTCAAGCCAGCTTAACGGCAATGTTTGTAGAGAGTAAAAAAGCAGTTACCCAAAATAAAAAGAAAAGAAGACCATGACTGATTAAAAAAGATACACTACAGATATGGGAAATAATATCTGCATATAATCACAATGAAGATATAGTTTAGCACTCTATGCCAAACACAATATAGCTAACAACAATTCAAAGAGATGAGTTTATATAATTAATAAATGTAATATATACAACTGGAAAGATCAACTAATTGGTTTCACACATTTGATTCTCTTTTGTTTCGTCAAGGCTTATTTATTTCACGTATAATATACACTTTTTTTTGTTAATACAGAAAGTATCTTCTGTTCTCTACTGTTATAGAAGTGGTGACAGATTTTATCTGATTAGCCATGATTTGAACTCATCATACAGTTTCACAGAGATAAACCTGCAGTTGACATTCAAATATAATTTGGGTTAATATCTGAAAGAGTACTACTTGAATTGTACAAATTTATCCTAATATTGTACAAATTTGGGTTTAATAGCTGTACGATGGAACTTGTGAACTTTGCCCAACCCAACCTTCATGCTACTCAGAAATATTTTGGCCTTGTGTTTGGTACTAAGAGAGTAAGTGCTCCAGAAATATGTTGAAAGCCTAGCCAGCAAGTTGCTTACACGTGCCTGACCACCACCATTCCTACTCATTCCCTAAATTCTGGTACCTCAACCTTACCTCCGGTAATGATCAATCTACTGATAGGGTCCAGAGATTTGGAATAAAAGCAGTTAATTTGAATAGTTCTATTGGGCATTTAAAGTATTAGGGGTAGGGAATTAGTCTAAATAGGAGAAGAAATGGAAACCCTAGGAAGGTGAATCTCCTCCTTAGGTTCTTCGTTTGTAATTCAATAAAAACTTCCAAAGAATTCTTTCTCCTTTTCTTCCTTGGTTTTTTTCTCTCTCCCTGAAAACTCAGACTTCTTAATGTCTACATTTAGCAAATGGTGTCCAAAAGAATCCAAGCCTTTACATTGCCATCAAGCAATTTATTATGATACTTTTTAAGTTCAATTATGTGACTACGGCAAACACAAATTTTGCATGTTATCTCAACATGGATGTTGTTCTAACCTAGAAAGTTGATGTGAAAAAGGTAAATATGAGGTTCAGACATAAGCACTGAATTGACATTAGAGAACAGTATGAAGAACCAAAGCATTTACCCATTTTGAGGCTCCAAAAAGTAGACAGAGAGGCCTTCAACTTTTCCATGCCATACTTTTATTTCAGTCCCACCCCAGGAATAGTTTTTGTGATATTGAAAGTCCTTTACCTGCATTAGAAGCCATGCATTTAGCAGCTAATAATAACACTAACTAAAATACGAAAACAAAATATGCATTGTCCTAGCCATTTATGTCTTCTAAGATAGCCACTGATGCAGATGCTCAACAGTCAAATGTGAAGAAATGTTCTCAACAAACCATTCACATCCACGCAGAAGAAGCCACTCAAACAATATTTGAATTCCCCCCGCATTTCTCCCAATTATCAATCAGTTTCATATTGAATATCACACTATATCACTGGCAATGATAATTACAATATCATGCTGTATTCAGTCGGGAGTAAGGGACAGACCATAAAACTTATGAATTAAGCTGGAATAGACATTATATATCCAATGCAGAGTATAAGATGTAATATAAGTGCCACAGCAACAGGGAGAGGAAAAAAAATCTTACATTGCTAAGGTTCAAACAGTCATACTTTGGAAGAATGATGTCCACATTGTGATTTAAATCCTGAACAGCTCGGGATAGACTAGTAACAACATCACCAAGGCCTCCAACCTGCCAAAAATGAATACCATCAGAAACAGAAAAATGTGTTAAATTAATTCACAAATATCCTCTGCAGTCTGCATAACATAGTAACAAGTAATGATCTTTTTAGTTACCCTTCCGAAGCAGCCTAGCTACATCAGGGAACCTTCTCCTAATGTTCTGCTCATCTTTGTCAATAATTAAAGAGCAGAAATGAATTCTTTTCTCAAGATGTTCAATAATTCTCTCTTCGTCCACAAATAAAATAATACACTTAGGGAAGTAATTTTATAATCTTCTTTTTTATTCCACAAAGATACAAAGGGGAAACGATAATAATCAGAGAAGATTGATTATTAAGACAATAAAAGATTACAAAAGTGGAAAGACTAATGAGACAGAGAAAAGTACTGACTGCCAAAACAGTTAAAATGACTCAGACCATGAAAGTATGAGGTAATCCAGGTATCCTTTCTATAACCCTGGTTTGAATTAGATGCAACAAGAACGAGGACTGGGAAGACTAGAAGAATGTTATGTACTATATCCCAAAAATACATTTTCTTCTTATTAAATCATAAATTTTTATTGTGTTTGCTCAAGAAATATTTCTATCTAACATCCCATATATTTAAGGGAATGTTGAATGCTATCCTTAAACCTGCCATAGTTCAGATATTATAGAAGAGTTAAATGTTGTTTTTTCCTTCCCCACTGAAAAAGAATATGTTAATTTTTCATCCCTACAAATTTTCAAATTCCACTTTTCATAGAAAGATATTGAAAGAGTAAAAAACTTGCAACTGATTTGTTGATTTATTTTATGAAAAAACCACCAAATGTGACTGTTTTGATGCAACAGTTTATACCATGTTGGGAATGGATCCTCTGGTGTTGAATTTTCACACGACTTTATCATGTGGAAATTTTGTGTCTATCTCTTTCTTCATAAATATTCACAAATATTAATAAGGGTTGACCAATCACAAAATTTCCATATGACAAAGTTGTGTGAAAATTCAATGAGAGGATTCATTCTAGCCATAACATAACACACCACATGACAAATAGTAAAATTTCTTCATTGTAATTTCCTACAATTTGCCAGCCTTGGCAATAAAAGAAGTCTGCACAGAGACATGTCAATGAATTTAAAGATAAGATACATGCAATAGGCTGTCTCACTTTTGCAATTGGGGCCATCTCCACAGCAATATGGATGACATGCAAAGGAGGTTCCTTTACAATACCTCCAAAAACTGGTATGTGATAATCCATTCCGTATTTGTTATCAAAAACTCCACCATGTTCATTCTCAGAGAATACAAAGTCCATCATGTATGCATCCAGTGGAACCTTAACTGCAGAAACACAAAATCATTAAATTTCTTCAGGACCAAATGTCTTTTGACCTGGAGAGAACAAAGTGATTATACTTTGGATGAAGTTGCACAATGCCATATTTACAATAGTATAATAAAATTGTCCATCTTGAAACACTATTTATAACGATACAAGATCCGTGAACATGGAATCTGAATACAACCATTAGTGATACAGATTATAAACTCCTTGCAGCTTTCTTTATAATATTTGTGACGACAAAAACTCAACCATCAGATCAAAGACCAGCCCACAGCATAGGATACACAGGGTAATGGTATATGAAAAACATTTTAAACATGCAAACATCACAAAAAATTCTGCATCATTATATTTATCTCTAATCTATGCAGTAGCATATCAAAATTTTTCTGCACAAATCCATATGCAATCAAAAGGCTCTGGACACCTGTTACCACTTCTAGTCTCCTGTAGTGTTATTCAAATAGCATTATTCATACACACAACAGAAATTGATAGGACAATGATTCATTCAATATAAAGAACAGTAATCTGCTAACCAGAATAGCACATCATATACGTTGAAACATAGAAAATGTAGTAACATAATGCATTTGGAGGACAGATCATATTTAAGAAATAACTTCCTTTAACCAAAATCTAAAAAGAGAATAAAAAATCAAAATTTAGCAACCAAAGAGACATTAAAATCCTTGATATTTCTAATTACTGCAATACTATGGTCTAGTCATCTTTCAAATGTAAACTAAGGGAGAGACTCACCAGAGGCTTTGACATGAGTGCCATTCTCAGCAGGTAACATTCTCTGCGGTGGCAATGGACCACTATGATGCAACCAACGATTAAATGAACATCTAAACCAAACCTCAGGTTTTCCATTCAGATTTGTGCTGGAGGGGTTATAAAATATTGTCACTGTGCTCCCCGCTTGAACATCGAGAGGGTCAGTGAACACAATATGCTTTTGAGAAAGCAAAAATCTTTTCAAAGTTCTTTCTTTTGTTTCGGCTTTCATTTGTGCTGTTTTTTCAGCCTGCAACAAGGATAGGAACAAATCAACAAGATGAGTATTTATTAGTTTGAATATCTGTTAGAATAAAAAATGCTTAAGTAGTATTTAGGCAAACAATTATAGGGATCAATCTTGAACTACAGTCTCAACAAAAGGTGAACTTATCCTCCAGACACAAGATTACATTATAAGAATACACTATATTTTTCTGTATATATTTACATGAAGTGGCACAAGAGAGAAAACAGACAAATGAAAAGCATATTTTTGTGATTGATAAGTATATTAGGTCATGCCTGAATGTTACAATTTGGAAGTCATCTCAAGCAAGAACTAACCTTTGCACGTATAGCTTCCTCTCTTAACCTCCTCTCCTCCTGAAATTTTCTGAATATCGTCTGCTCTTCCTCAACCCAATACTGTTCATCAGGCATAGCCACAGGGACAATGGCATGGTAATCTTGTTTACGATTGTTATCATACACAACGGCCTTCTGAGGTGGACCATCAGCAAAGACCCAATCCAGGACAAGAGCTTGGTCAGGTACAACAACTGCATAATATATAATAATTGATCAACAAAAGGTGTTTCATACTTCAAACTAATCCTAAAGAAAAGATTAAGTTTTTATCCATCTTCTGAACCAGTATTCTTTTGCTGACCATCAAATAGTCATTGATCGAAAACAGTTTAAAGAGTTGATGACATGAGTCTAAACCCTATTCTAGGAGTAAACATCTAATGCTTCGTATAAGAAATTTATCTCTATCTATCTATGAAATTTCAGCCGAATGTATGCAGACATAGTAGAAATCCAAAGCAACAAGTTAGAATTTAGAAATGGTTATGTAACTTATTAAGTTCAAGATTCAAAATTCCCATAAAAGATTTTAAATGAAATAATGGACATAAACACAAATATCCCTATCCCTTAAATATGAAACCTTAAATGATGGACATAACAGATCTATAAAATCAATTCACTTCAATACTAGTTTTTCTTATGGATAGAAATGGTACTTCAGAATCAAGTGTCTGAATCTCATCTGCAAAGTCATACCATTCACCCAATGCATCACCATCGTGTATCAGCGACATTCAGCATATATGATATACCACAATATATAACATGAGTTCAGATGGCAAAGATTTGCCCATTATAAAAAAAGAGATGCCAAACACCACCTCTGTGCATGTCACATCATAGTACATTTTTTTTTTCTATTCATACACCTTTTTTAAAGTCCAGTAAAAGATTAATTTCAAGGAAATGAATTAACGTCAAAGACAAGGAATAGATAAGTAAAAGAGCATACCATCGGCATACCACCATTCACCTCCTTTTAAAACAGACTTATCAAGCCTTTCAACGATTGTTAATCCATACTTCCAATTATTGTGGCCACCGTGAATCCATATTTCATTAGCATGTGCAAGAGGACCCGAACTTCTGTTATAATATAATCTGACCGAGTCCTTGCCTTTAAATTCACTAGGTTCAATATACCAAACATTATCAATCGATTTTACAGCATTTTTCATCAATGTTCCTCGCATTCTTTCAATCTCCACCCTCGCCCGTGACCTGTCCTCTTCCTTTGCAGCTCTGTCTGCCTCCATTCGCCTTTGCTCTTCAGCTTGTCTTTCCCTTTCAGCTTGCTCCCTAGCAAGTTCTTCTAATTCTTTATGTTTCTCCTCAAGCAAGAAATCTTCAAATGCAAATGCATCCATTCCTCCATCAACGGGTATGCAGAAGTCTTTTTGGTCATTATTGTCATAGACATTTTGTCCATTGAAGAACACAAAGTCTACCTTGTAGGCTTCTCTTGGCACATATAATTGGCAAGACCACCAATCACCCTTGAGATGCGACTTATTCAACCTAACAGTAAAAGATTTCCACTTCCAATTATTGAATGCCCCCATGATCAGAATGTCTGGTTCCTCACTTAGTGTTGAAAGGTTCTTGTTAAGGAAAACTTCTATATCTTGATCAGGTTTAACCACAGGAGGATATACAAACAGCTTGGTCCCTTGCGAAAGTCTTTCCTCTGCAATCCTCTCTATCTCCTGCCTGCGCTGATTTGCTTCCAACTCTAATTTCAACAACCGAGAAGCTTCCTCATTTATTCTATCATCGTCAGCAGTGCTTGGTTCCTCAACGGCTTCCTCAGTTTTTTCACCATCAGTATCAGTATCTGTTTCTTTAACGTTTTCATCAATTTCTGCACGGTCTAACAACCCTTCTTCCGAATCCTCAACAATCCCAACACCTCCATTGTAAGGAATCTCCTCCTTCTGTAACTCGGGAACCTCAACATCCTCATCAGTTATAGAAATGTTACCTTGATTGCTCTTAACAACACCCATTGTCTCATCTAACAATGATAACTCCCCTACTGTCTCATCTAACAATGATAATTCCCCCACATCCCCAACAATTTCATCAGTTCTATCTACAACCTCAAATTTCTCCTCTCGGGAAAATTCAACTTCCCCTTCTTTATCAGCATCAATATTCACATCAACGGTTTGTTTTTTATCACCCCCTGAAACCTCACCGAATACTGGAGTTAATGAGTCTCCCTTCTTGACTCTTGCATTCTTTTTACTCCTGTTCTGGTTGCTTGGGACAAAACCCTTTGCTGCAGTGCCTTTGGGCCTCGCAACTGACACCTTCTTCTGTTGTCTCCTCCGAGAAAAATCTACCAAAATATTAAAAAAAAAGAAAAGGAAAAAAGAAAAGCGAATTCATAAATTCGAAGAAGCAATCTTAACACGATGACATGAAACAACAAATTAACCAAAAAAGAAAAAAGGCAACTAACAAACCTGCACTGGCACGGATGAAAGCAGCACCCCAATCTGCTTTGCACGGTGAACACTGAAACCAAAAAAAATAAAAAATAAATATATATAGATTAGACATATCCTTATATTCACCACCATACTAATCCAATTTAAGAAAAATAGAGAACAAAGCAGAGCAGAAACAACGGTTTGATACATAAAACAAAAACGTGAGTAAGATGAAAAAACAGCATGGTAATTACTAGGTAACCGCTTGCAAACGTTACTGAACGACACGGGTTGAGCTTCACACAACCGCCTCTATAGGGGAACACCGTTTTGCAATTTAGTTGCAAAGACATCTCCATAGTCACTTCCAACAACAACAACGTTTCTTCTTGTTCCTCTTTTATATGCGCTGTGGTGTGAGCATTTGATCGATGCTCACTGTGCTAATAGTTTAATGATCCACAATCAATCAACCTGCCTCTGAATAAGCGGGCCAAATCATGAAAAAATAAAATAAAATGAAATGAAATATCATATAAAACGAGAAACGATGCAGAAAAAAATTAATGAAAATGAGATGATGATGATGCATGTACTTGCAGTTGTGCGGCGGCGCTAATGTCTCTGAAGCGATTTTGATTTGAGCATAGTCTGAACCACACATATGACATGTGTCAAGTGGTGCTATTTGTTACTCTTTGCTACATTCATTCGTTCATGGAAGTAACGACAGTAGTGCGAGACCACATCCAACGGTGCAAAATTACTTATATTTGAGTGGTTATTCTATGATCGAATGCTAGTGTCCACTGTTCCATGTCTCTTGTCATGTACGTTAATTGTCAAAGTACTGCTGCCAACTCAAAAATAATTCCGCTTCCTAGTGTCTTGCAGTGATGAGAAATTATAATCATCGAATTAAAATTAATAGTTTAGATTGTATATTTAATTATAATTTTTGTTTGACTTTTTTAATTAAAGGTTACGTGAGATTTTTAAAAAGTCATGTGAAATTTGTAATTATATATGTAATCTAAATGGTTAATTTTAATTTAATAGTTGTAGTAAAGTATTTTTATTTCTCACGATAATTAAGAGTTTTCAACTCAGAATGTATCAAGTTTAAGAACTTTTTAAGTGGGAATTTTTTGTTATTACGAGAAATGAAAAATTTTAAGTATAATCTTTAGATTAAAATTGAGGACAAAATTTAGATGTACTATAGGTGTTTTTAGTATCATTTTCTAATTAGAATTTGGGTTTCAAATTAGATGTACTATAATCATTAATTTATGTTAATCTTTAATGCAAATTTTTATTACACAGATTATTGAAACAAAACTTTGTTTCTAATTAGAGTACAACACTAAAAGCACATAAGAAATTGTATTTATGTTTTGTCTTAAAATTGACAGTTTATATTACTTATTTAATTATAAACCTCCGTGATTTTCTTCTTTTCAAATTCAATATTACAAGAAATTTGTAATTAAATATACAATCTGAAATATTAATTTTAATCTAATATTTATATTTAATTAGTCTCATTTTTCAGCATAAGTATGAGTTCTCACGCTTTCTATATATTTATATATATTAGTTGGCAATCAATTTTTTTGTTAATTAAATCGAGAAAAGATTTGGTTCCAAGTAATACTGTCCAAGATATGATTAACTGGAGATTAAAAGTGTGTAGCTGTTCGACTTTTTGATAGGATGCAAGGGTGAGAAGCAAGAAAACAATGAGGATGTGCCACATCCCAAATCAGAACGTGAGGACAATCTTGGTGGGGAGGTTTATGCTAAATTCTTCATTTGATTTATTAATTTATGGAACGTTTTAATCACGATCACGGACCTATTTGAACTTTGAAAAAACACATGCAGGTGAAGCAGAAAAAGTGAAATCGGTTTCCCCGTTTTGCTTTCGGTGTCTGTGAAGAAAGGAAAAATCACAACTAGGCAAACTGAATTTATCTCTCGTGAGTTAGGATTACTTTGCAGTCATATCATATATTCACACTCTATCTATTACTAAAAAATTAGGAAGACATCTTAGGACATCTCTAATCAAGTAACTTCAATAATATCACATTATTTTTATTTTTACACCTTAGGTTATTTATTATTATTATTATTATTACACTTCTCCTTCTCCGTAATGTCACATTATTTTTATTATTTTAAGTAATTTAATTTTTTTATTCTAATTGAACAAAAAGCTTTTAGATAAACTCCACAACTTATCAGTACCACTCACTTTTATAAAAAAGGAAAAGAAAAATACGATTAAATAATGGTTGTTGATTGCTGTGGGACCCGCTAAAATTGAAGAACATCAGAATCTTCTACCAATATGCTCAGCTGTTTTCATGATGAGTTGCTCTCTAATGGTAAAACTGCTATTTGAATTGCTTTTTTAGTTGCTCTTGAAAGAACAACCACGGATGCACTTGCCCTTACAATCTTAAAAACATAGGGAACTAGAAAATGACAAATACATGGAAAATGACACCTAAATTACTTTTATTTCTCTCAAAAATATATAGTTTGTTTTTCTTTTTTCATAATTAAGGAATATTCCATGCATAACTATTAGAATAGATTTTATTTTTCTTTAAATTTACACCTCACTAAATATTAGTGTACAATTTGATTTATAAGAGAACTATCAACACTCGAATCTAAATTTATCCATCGATTCAGAATTATTTTACCACAAAATTATGAACAATGTTGATTAAAAAATGACATATCATTTTAACAGCCGGCAACATAGTCATATCGTGTAATGAGTACATCAGAGATTAACCAGTCAGATGATCATGACCGGAACACTACTAATCAAACAGATGGTTGAAAAAACGGACAGCGCATCTCATTTTATAAGTGTATGCCTGTTTGATTTGGTGAATTTGGATTTAATACTTTTCTTTTACTGGCAATGCAAGTCAACTGAATACCTTGTGTTTTTAACCAACTACTTAATGTCTGATAACCATTGATCATCATGTGACTAAACTGATTTGGTGTGTGTTGAACGGATTAATTAATGTGGATCAACTACCCTCTCTCCACGTCTAGCATTCAAAATATTACGCAAAAGCTATTACTTGTGGTAGCTTCTGATGGACATGGATCCATTTAGGTTGAACACGGAAACAAACATGTTGTTAATTGGTTGTCTTTAAAGCATGTTCTATTTAGAATGAAATTTGGAAAAATGTATTAAACCAATGTCAAAACAAAAAATGGACCATTGGGTAAATTTTGAACCCAAACATATCAAGGAAAGCATATGTTTAACCCTTGAAGCCTCTCTTGAGAGAGTCACATTCATGTTGCCCTATGTCCAAAAATATTCAGGGACACGTGCACACGCTCACGCTTTCGTTTTGGCATTATCAATATGAAGGAATGTAGAGGCTTAGAAGATGGCTCTTCCATCTCTATAAAGGAGTGTTTGATAGAAAGAAAAGAAATAGAAAAAAAGGAAGTATGTAGATGAAAAAAGAAGAAAAGAAAAATAAATGAGCAATAGAGTAGAAATTAAGGTTGTTTGATTGAAGAGAAATAGAATAGAAGTTAACTTTTTGAGATTATTATTATTATTATTATTTATTTTTATTATTAAGATTATTTATTTTTATTATTAAAATTATTTATTTTTATTGTTATTTATTTTTATTATTAATATTATTTTTATTTATTTATTATTTTTATTATTATAGGAGGCTCCATTTTTCAAAGAAACCAAACCAATTATGTAGGGGAACCAAACCAATTTACTAAACAAGTTAATCGATTTAGGAGGCTGTTGTTATATAGGAGCCAGTTGTTATAACTGCAATATAATCGATTTAATGAAACAACTAAATCGAAATGTTGCAATGGATGAGATTTTCACATAAATCTTTGCTCATTTGCGTGGAGGTTTTTTCTTGTGAGTCCCATCAATTTTTTTAAACATTTCTTCACATTTTCACTTTACTAAACAACCAACATTCTCTTACTTTCACTTTCTTCCTTCCTCTCCCCCTCTATTTTCAGGCTATCAAACAAACCATGTGATCTGAAATTCTTTCATAATGCGCTGCATGCATAATGATATTGAACAAAACGTGATTGATTGATTAATTGGCTTGAGTGTGTTAAAAAGAAAGTTTCTCCATATAATAGCACCACAAATTTGAATGTCAATAGATGGTTAGCACAGGGTTAATATTATCAGGATTTATTATACAGATGACAAATTGTGCATATCTTATTGTTTTGCAAGTAATTTGTTTAGACTTAGTGTTTTCTGTATCCTTATTCATCTTCCCTACAGCTCCTCCATCATCATAGAATTCAAGAACAAAAAACATTTCTGCTTTAGAAATCAGAAGAGAGTTGAGGATAAAACAGGACATAAAAGGCATGTAGACCTCCTTCGGAAAGCTCTAGAACAATATCTGCACTAATATGCTTTAGGTGCTTATCTCCTGAGATCAAATCAAACATGAATCTAAGTATCTAACGAATATAAGATGACCTTTTAGAATTGATCATCTTTGTACATTTCTAAGCCTCATATGTTGACTAATCAAACGAAAGTCCAACAACTTTTTTCAGCTGCGTAACTTCATTGCAAGGAAGCATGTGAACGGAATGCTTTCAGTTACTTATCACGTATATTTTGCAGTACAAGACATAAATTACATGTCAATAGAATGTTTTCAATTGCTTACTACTTATTAAATATATTTTACAGTACAAGACATAAATTACATGCACTATTACGTTTAATAGAAGTAATATAAGAAGTTACGTTCTCGCTTGCTCTAATTGTTTAGAAATACAAACCCTCTGAGAGTCACTTGGTTTAAGGGATAGATTCCTGAAAGCCAAAAAGCTAACGAGGTTCAATACTTTGTGTAAGGAATGATGTACATATGCAATGCCAAAATTCAGGTAAAATTAGATGGCTTATCTCTCTGTTTGTGTGTTGTTTTCATCAATGTGATGTTAGGTCAGGCATGTATGCATAAATTTATGATGTTATGTGTCAATCTGCTTAGTACTTGGTTCCAGGATACAATGATATAATATTTTAAAAGCATATCCAACAGCTATCAATCGAGGACCACCGGGGTTCAGACTCAGAGGCCACCTTATACAAACAAATTTTGTAAAAAGTAAGCGAATCACTACTTAATAAGTACAGCCACGCCCATGGTGCAGCAAATCAACAGAGAGAACTCTCTGAATCTTTATATATAGATCCTATCATGAATTCATTACGTACATAATTTAGAAGGTAAAAAATACTTAACAAACAAAAAACGTGTCAGCTTCAGATCAAATTGCAGTTTTGCTATTGCACGAAGTCTGAGGCATTTCACCGAGACAAGAGAAGCGTAAAAGTTGCACAACTGTCTTAGACAAACATATGAGAAGGAAAAGGGCCATAGCCATAGAAAGAAATCCAGGCCACTATTGCAAGGCATTGGCGCCAGCGACAATTTCGAGAATTTCGCCAGTGATCTTAGCCTGGCGCTGCCTATTGTAGACAATGGACAAGTTCTTCTTCAACTCAATTGCATTGTCAGTGGCATTGCTCATGGCACTCATTCTGGCGGCAAGCTCGCTAGCAAGCGACTCCTGCAACGCCCTGAGGATCTGGCTGTTCAAATACAGCGGCAACAGCGCATCGAGGATCTGAACCGGGTCCTGCTCGAACTGCAAAATTGGCGAGAAATCCGCCGTCTTAGTCCTCACAACATCTCTCTCCACAGTCAACTTTCCCTCCTTGGTAGTCAGCCTGAAAAACTCATCCTCGGCAGCGTCAACACACACGCCGTTCACGTCACATATCTCTCCCTTTGGGGACAGCGGAAGCAAGGTGTGAATCACGGGATCCGACTTCACCAGCGACACAAACTTGGTGTACAGAAGCTCCACTTTGTCAACCTCCTCACTCACAAACAGCGAGAAAACGTCATCGGCAATGGCCTGAGCCTCTTTGGCAGTGGGAAGTGTACCGCCTTCCAGAAACCTATCAACCGGTATGTAAGGCCTTCGAATGAAATAAGAGTTGCCCTTCTTGCCGACGCTGATGACAGTGTATTCGAGTCCAAGTTCCTTCAAGTCCGCGATTCTAGCCTCGGCTTTCTTTATGATTGCGTTGTTGAAACCGCCGCAGAGGCCGCGGTCGCCGGTGCACACGACAAGCGCGACCTTCTTCACCGGCCTGACCTTCGTCAGAGGGATATCCACGTCTTCAGTTTGGAGCTGCTCGTTGATGTTGTACAGGACTTCGACCAGGGTCTCTGAGAAGGGTCTTCCGTTGACCACAGCTTCTTGGGCTCTTCTCACTTTTGCTGCAGCCACGAGCTTCATTGCCTCCGTGATTTTCTGCGTGTTCTTGACAGAATCAATGCGGGTTCTCAGCTCTCGGAGACCGCACTGAACTGGGGTGGTGGAAGAGCGCCAAGGGGTGGAACAAGGTGAGTTTTGTGAAGGGAGCTGAAAAGGGTTGAGGACGGAGCGGAAGGAGAGGTTGGAGGTGTCGGAGAGGGAAGGTTTGGAGGACACCAACATTGTGAGATTGGAGCATGACATTATTGCTGCTGCTGTTGTTGTTGTTGTTGATGATGTGAGGAGATTGCAATTTGCAGCAGACTAAGAGGGTGGGAGGTGTGTGGGTTTGGTTGCTTTATTTTGATGATTTTTTCTTTTTTCTTTCTCTTTTTTGTGTGTGTGTGAGAGAGGGGGGGTCTTATCCTCTCCTCGTGTTAATGCGTTGTGTTGGGTTGAGATTCTCTATTGCCATGGAAGTAACAAGTGGAAATGAGTGGAGGTGGTGAGAGGAAGTAGATGAGGTTTTGGGATAACGATTTTGACCGTTGCTGGAGAGAGGAGATGGCCATGGAAGGGTAATTACTGTGGGTCCAATCTGACGTGGCTTAGTATGCGTGGCAACTGACAAAGTTATTTGCGGCTGTTCGAGTCGTGATTCCCCCTCCGCTTAACCCAGTTTATTTCTATTCTCTCAGAGCAGCACTTCAATTTATCATAAAATCCCTAAATATTTGGATAAAAAATGAAAAAATAGTGATGTTAGGTAGAAAAAAAATAACATAAAATCAAATTTGTTTAATTTTAACATAAATTAACTTAATCAACTCAAAATATTTGAAAAATCTAAATTCTAAATTAAAAAATCAAAAATACAATTAAGCTTTTGAAAATAAGTGAGTGTTATATTAATATATCTCATGAAATTTACTAATGTACACACACTTAATTTTTAGTTAGAATACGTTAACAAATTATACTATAAGTGTATTTTAAGATATATTGTAATTAGCAAAACTCTCTCTCTCTCTCTCTCTCTCTCTCTCTCTCTCTCTCTATATATATATATATATATATATATATATATATTGTAATGGGCAAAAAAGTAAATAAATGAATCAAAGCGAGAGGCACAATTACTTTTTAAGAGAAACAAATTAACGACATGTTATTTTTTCAATTAAAAAGACCCGGAGTTGGGGGGGTGAGAAAACAGACAATTTCATCCCACGTCAATAATGAAAGGCATAAACAATGACAGGCGTAGCATGCGGAACCAATGGATAGTTGATTGATAAATCATATATAACACGCTTTTAATTCGTGGGTTGTTTAATTATTTTCGCTCGCAAAAACCAGCATGTATTTCTTATTTGCTCAGTACAAGGGGATTCCTTTTTAAGCTTTGCTACTAATACAATATCTAGACTCAGTTGTAATTTGCATAGATGTTAAAAATTTATACTCAAGTATAGACACTGTTACGTGTATGACTGGTAAGACTTTGGAATGAGTTTTTTTTTTTTTTGGTGAGAGACTTTGGAATGAGTTGTTTTAAAAGAACTTGATAAATTTGAAATAACAGTAATGAGTAATATTTACTTTTAACAAAAGTAACGCCAGAGAAAAGTGTGCAGGCAAAGGCAAGTCCAATGGATGACTTGCCCACATGTTCTTGGCACTTTCTCGAACGTTATGTGTTGGGGCATCAGAATTAGTGAAGAATATATAGTTAGCTCTATACAATTCATCAATTCCACCATGAACTAGGAGACAATGGACACCCGCAATAGAAAAATTTTGTAGTACATGATCTCCAGTGATCCTGAGCGAGTCAAGGCCAATTTTGCTCACGACCTCTCACAACATATTTACAGAGACAATACCACTTCAACCATTGCGAGTAATTGTATATATTTAAAGACTCAATTCTTGGTGGAGCACCTGGAAAACATGAAGGATCCCCATTAAAAGACCAGGGGTTAGGGTTGTACCACATAAGCTCTGGTTAACTGCCATCCAGCAATAGCAGCAATATTAGACGCCAAAGCTACTGCCACGAACAATAAAAACAAGCTCAGTTGGTTCAGATGGTGCATCAATCAACAATCTTCAACAATATCATTGCGGTTTGAACTTGCTAAAGTCAATCCTATTTGCACTCCATTTGCCAGAACACTTCAATAACCATCTTCATGATTACCATCATGGCTTGATCTTTCAATAGTCAATCCTAATTTGAACTCCATTAGTCACAATACTTTAATCAACCATTTTCATGATTAACATCACAAGTTGATCTTTCAACAGTCAATCCTATGTTTAACTTTGCATTCGATTTGCCAGAACGCTTCCTGGGTTTTCGTGGAGTGGTAGACACATGAGGACCTATGCTTGGCTGTTGTACCATGTCTATGGTATGTCTCTCTTCTGTGATAGCTTTACCAATTGAAAATTTTCTGGAAGCAGAAGCTTCACCAATCGTACTCTGTTGAAGTATGGCTTTTGAAAGTACAGAATTATCTGCCGTACATGAGTCTAAACTTAGCCATGAAGAACTACTTCTGTCGTTCTGTCCCTCACTAGTCAAACCAATATTTAGTGTAGTATTATTTGTAAGGAGGTCACCACCAACTTGAGTATCAGAATTGGCCTTTGGTTCACGTGGTTTTTTCAAAGAAGCCATATATTTTACAGCATTTTCTTCAGAAGAAATTATGACCTCCTAACAAAACAAAGTTAAAAGAAAGGTTACAAGGGAAGGAAAAAAAATATTAAAGTTAGCTGAGAATATGAATTAGCCTCACAGAAGAATAATGGGGTGTTGAATCTTACTTAAGCATGATACATAACTACAATGACCAACCACTAACTAAGTAGCGTAAAGGTTCTACCATTCTAAAATACTGGCTCATAATGCATCAGATAGTCATGAAAGAAGCAACAAAAACAAATAGGAGATAGATTGATGAAAAACACATCTATTGATGCGCAAGGGAAAAGCCAAAACTGAGAAGTTTTCATGCAGCAGGGAGGAAAAATAACATGTAACCAATGAATCAACTAGCTATTTAGAGTTTAGATATGGCTCAGCCAATAGAGCTGAGAGCCTGACAAGGATAATGTGAATCTCAAATTTTCCTGATTAAGAAATGGATCATGTTGCCACTGATTGACTGATATAAAGAATTATCATCCAATGATGGCTCCACAACAGACAAACATGTAACACAGTCAAATTTAGAAAGACATGAATAGAGCAGTCTGGAAATAGAAGTATGCCCTCTCAATGCAGGGCTCAAACAAAAAGTTTAGTAAAGTACTTTTTATGTTAAAGAGTATAAAACTCAAGTACTAACAAATAAAAAAAAATTAATAGTACAGCTAAGGAACAAGGATAACATTGGTAATTCAACATAAATTTTGAAAAACAAAAATATTCAGGCCTATTTACTTTGAAAAAATGTTTTCAGTTGTTGTTTTCACTTTTAATTACAAAAATGCTACCTTGTTTTTTTCATTTTATTTTTTATTTTCAAAGATTTGTATAAGAAACAAGGGATTAATTGTTTTTGTAATTAAAAATGAAAACAAAAAATATTTTTGCAAACCAAACCAGTCTTTCAGTTTCTATTTTCATTTGGAAGACTAAAGTAGGGAGTGAAAAATATACAATAGAAGAAACATGTTATTTCTCCCTATTATAAAAATTTGTAAAATGTATTTCTCCTCATTGATAAAATTTGCAATGTATAGTGAATGAAAACTAAAATCAAACTGAAACGATAAACCAAATACCTTATTTTGAATCTCAAGAGCTTGTTCACAGCCAGAACCATCCTCTCCTTCAGAATCAGTCATCTCCTCACACTCAAACTCTACATGTTCTTCAATATCTTCCTCAGAATCACTTAACTCTTCCTGCTCCATCACTATCTCAGGATGAGACTGATCACCAATATCATCTACATCATATCTGGCAATATTATCATTAGGAACAACCAAAGGAGCACTTGAAGCAAGCTCGCAACTGCTAGCTGAAAGATTTACAACACCCTGCTGACAATAACGAACACTATCCTCTTGAGGTTTCATAGCTATTTCACTAATTGCTACAGTTTTCTTGGACCCTACTGGATCAAGTTCCTTCAGATGTCTACTTTTCACAGATTTCTCCCTCCCAGATACAGAACTCAGGTGAATCTCCAAGTCAAGTTCATTGGATTTGTCATTAAGGCCAGAAGATCTATTGGCTATAGCCGGCACACCACTATTAACAAGTGACTCAGGCTGAATAGCATCAAAACTGGCTGGTGATTGTGTATCATCAGATTTCTGCAGAAGTGGATGAAAATCAATGCCTCCAGATCTTAAAGTGGAATCCTTTGACTTTAAGGACTTGTTAGTACAATCAATGTGGCTTTGTTGCTGTGAACTATGGAAGAGACTCAAATTTAATTGTGGTTGGCTTCCTGAGAAGAAGCTGAAGGAACTAGAAGTACCAGAACTAAATTTCAATGGATAATAAGGCACATTGCCATCTTCAGTGACCTGGAACAAGAGAGGATGCATTTGGAGATTGGTACAAGTGCCTTTTTCTGCCACAATAGATCTGCCTTCAACTGTTTCAGATCTTTCTAATTGAGAACCTGTGACACTGTCTTTCAATGCAGGTATTGCACCTTTAACAGGATGAACATTTTCAGATTTCTCACCATGAGGAGTTTGAGATGCAGAATTATCTTTTCTACAAGCAGCTACACCACCTCCAGGAGGATAAACCTTAGATGTTCCACACTGTAACCCTTTAAAAGCAGTTTGAGAAACTACTCGAACAGATGGAGGAAGATTTACAGGGGGCAAATCTGGTGCTAACTTCACTAAGTGGGCATTATGTACCCTCCTAGACCGATAGGGCCGACAATAGTATTTGGAGCTAGAGGTCACATCAAAAACTGGTTTCTTAGGATTAATGGCGCTAGGAGCACCTTTTTTTCCATTCCTCAAATCAGATGTAGAATGAAAAAGCTGAGGAAGCTTAGATACAGATGGGAAGGCAGACTGGTTACCATTCTGGTGTTGAGCTTTTCCACCTAAACCATAACCATGAGTACCCCTATAAAATTGAATATCTTCTTGAGAAAATGCATTGTGAGCTATGTTTCCTTCTCCAGATGTAGTGGAAATGTGTTCAGAATAAGTAAGAGTAGATGTGTCTGGCCTCCAATCTGCCAGAAATGCCTGGTGAACATATGGTACATCTGAACCAGCAATGTCAGCATTACAATCCTGCAATAAATTCCAAAAAACACCAATAAAAGTAAATCCAAAATCTGTGAATTCTAATCCTCAATAACCCATAGAAAAGCCAGGATAAGCTAAGCGCTCAAACTTAGCCATAGGCCAATAGTACACTGATACGATAGATGAACTGGCAGTGTAGAGGTGAGATGTTTTGTACATGTCAAACACAATTAAGAAATGTTACAAACATATATTAGCATATTTATAAGCACACCTTCAACTTCCAATGATTTATAATTTCTTATTTACATGTGAACCAAGATTTCATAAAAGTAAATTAAAAACTGTATATTGTGTATCTGTATGTTACTCGTCCTAAGCCATTCAGGTGGTTAACAAAAGCAACATTTATGATGACTATAAGGGCATCTCATACGCATGCAAGACCAGGGAGATAAAATTCAACACAGGCTTCTAAGCTTCATACAGTAACAAACCTCTTTATCAGATATAGCTTGCCAACTAGCAGCCTTCAATTTTCTTCTTTTTGACTCGTACAATCTCCGCTTCTCCCTTTTTGATGAGTCTATCTTGTATGACTTTTGAGTGCCAAGAGCAATGCGCCACTGGCGTGGAAGCAAGGATGGATCTCTATGTGGAACAATATATTGCCATACTGACATCCAATCAAATTTATAAATCTTAAGTCCCTGCATATTTTTGGTCATACATCAGCAAGTCATAATGTTATCTAGCAGAAAAGTTTCAAATCCAAAATGCACTTGAAACGTTGAATACATTACCTCTTGAATGCACGCTATCTCCTCCGCAGTCAATGGGGAGGTTTTCATTCTTCGAACTGCCTGTATAGAGAAATCAGGCAAATAATATCAAGCATTATTTTCATTAAATTACTGAGTATAATATAGTTCCATATGTGCTATAAGTCTATAAATACAGAACTATAAAATATATATAGGATATGAAGTGGTATCATCTGAGATATGCCGAGAAAGCAAGTTAAAAACCCATTGAGAAGTCATCTTGCCACTAAGATAAGGATCTAAATCAAAATAATGAGGAGAATTGATGTTGGTGTGATTAAATTAAATATCTAATTTCTTACAATGTCGAAACATAATATTCTTGTTGTAGAATGAGCCAAACAAAAGTCCCATATAATGAGTGGCAATGTTGGTGTGATTAAATTAAATATCTAATTTCTTACAATGTCTAAACACAATATTCTTGTTGTCGAATGGGCCGAACAATAGTCCCATATATATATATATATATATATGAAGAGGGATCAAATTACACCGATATAACTTACACCAGTTACCAACTATTACACCATTAATAACTTGATATAAAATTTGATTTTCATCAATCCAACCATTGAATTATAATTACATATTACCAAGATTGTTGCATCAAATTTTGTCAAAATTGAATAACAATAAGAAGGTAATCAAACAATTCATATTTTAGTATATTTTGAAAGATATATTACGTCCATTTTGATCGATATGAATAAAGTATCAAATAATTTTGGATTAATATAAAATTTTGTACATATAATTTATGTTGAAGGAACTTTCAATCCAACAGTGAGTTTTGAGATAAAATTATCTAGTTAAAAGTTATTGAATAATGTAATAGTTGATGAAAGTTACACCTTTGTAATCTGATCCCCCCCTTATATATATATATATATAATGAGAGGATCTAGTGAGAAGAATTTTTATGAGAGTGACAAGAGCAAAACATGATCATATAACCATATATGGATGGTCAAGATTAAAAGCAACTTAAAGTAACATAGCCACTTAAAAAAAGTCATGATTTTTTGTATTTTAATTTTGACCATTCACAATAAAAGATCTAATGGTCAATATTTGTCCCTTTCACTCTTACATAAAAATAGTCCTCTCATTTGATACATCTCCTATATATATGTGGCCAAAGCATGGTGCCTTTTAATAACCATTGCTGTTTCTTGTCTATTTTCTATTAAGGGATACACCTGTTTCCCTAGCATCCTTGCGAATTATAGGCATTTGGGGTAGGTAAGTAGCTTCGTCAAACTATGCAAAATACATGGACATCCTTTTAAGCCCACCTCTTTTACATTCATTTTTATATTTCCTTTTTCTAACTCGATATTTTTCTTCACGTTTGAACAAAAACCCTGGGATGGGATGATCATATGACTTTAATCTCCAAACACTTTCGAGTGCAAACAAATGTCGGGTATCTGGTGACTTGTTTGGCTTTAATTGTTGATATGTGACACTTTGAAATTTGAATGGTCAAATCATGTATTATTATGAAGAAGACACAAAACATCAATTTGTAATTCAGGCAATCAACTCCCAATTCATGATTTGACAACCATGAATCGGATAACTAAGATTCACATGCATAACAATTGGGTTTTAGCAATAGGGGTGTTAAAAAAAAAAAGGTTTAACCAATCCACACCATAAACCAAAGCAAATTACATTTAAAAAGACCAAATGACTAAAACCAGTTATTAAACTGAACTGGTTTTCCCCTTAGAATGCAATTCGATTCCTAAACTACCAAATCCAGTTTAGAAATTCAAAAACCATTTTTAAATGTCAAAATTTCTGATCCCCAAAATTACAATCAAAAAGACCAAATGACTAAAACCATTTATTAAACTGAACTGAGTTTCCCCTTAGAATGCAATCCAGTTCCTAAACTACAAAAACCAGTTTAGAAATTCAAAAACCATTTTTAAAAGTCAAAATTTCTGAACCCCAAAAACAGCATTCACAAATCCTATCCTAGCAGTTGCCTTTACCAACCACTGATGCTGTCATCTGCTTCTCAACAGTCATGGTCATGAGATCCTGCTGCCACCACCAGCTCTTGGCCTCTGACAACCCTAAAATGACACCTCCAACAACAACATCTCTAGGTTTGCTCTGGTTTGACTTCAACAGCGAGTGCTGCATGCGCATCCATGTGAGAAACACTTACTTCGCAATTCATCATTCAAACACCAATGAAGCTTCAAATCTAATCAAATGAGAAACACTAAATTGAAGTTTTTCACATTTTGGAGTTTGTGGAGTATCAAAGTTGGGCTTTGGTGGTGCAAACTGGAATTTAAAGCCTCAGGGAAGGGCAATCATGGAAAGCGATGCATGGTGGTGGCTGATAAGGACTCGGATCACCCAGGCCCACAAAGACCCACTATTTGGAAAGTTTATTCTAGGAAAAATAGGACTTGATTTTAATAACTGTAATGTCAGAACTCAGTTTTAGTAACTGCCATATGGCTGTTTATAGAGCAGTTATGTATTTTCGTTTTTATGAATGTGGTAGTGTTAGGAGACAGTTACAGGTGATATTTTACAGTTTTCTAGAAAGAGAAAGTCTCTGTAGGAGTTTCTGCCCTAGTGATCCACCCAATAGGGTAATCTCTATTGAAAGATGGCAGTTCCACCTTCTTAACTGCCATAGGATACCCATCTATGTCTTGATTGGTTGAATCTGGCCCTTTCCCCTCTTCTCTGTCTGATGAACTGCCTTTCTCCTCTTCTGCACACTTACCCATTAATCTTCTCATCTCCAACAAAATCTTCTCAAAATTTGCTAATTTCTCGTCCAAACTGACCCCTACCCACGCCTCAATTCTGGCTTCCAGCCCTTCAAATTTTTCTTTCAATTCATCCAGCCTCTCTGTCACACGCATCATGATCTTTCTCTTCACTGGTCACAAGAATTTCCCCCTTTTGATCCGGCCGGTCGGACCGAAAATGATAGAACACCAATGGTAATAGGTGAAAATATGCTAAAACAACACCAAATTACAGAAATTACAGCAATTTCTTGCTGTCCCAGAGTTCAGAAACTCCTACAGAGACTTTCCTGTGGGACAGAACTTGTGGTGATGCTTTTTGTAGAGAGAATTCATGTGAATGAATTATGCAGAGGAGGACTTGTGAACACTGAACTATTAAGGACTTGAGGTACACTCATTGGAGTAGGGAGTATAGAGGAGGAGAGGCAAATAAACTGGATCTAAACCAATTTGAAACTAGTTCATTAAAACCAAACTGGTTTTGGTGAAAAAACAGAATTATTCCAGTTTTTTAAAACTAAACTAATAACATGGTTAGGTATTGGTTTGTATATAAATCCAAACCAGGCACACCCCTATTTAGCAATGATCCCACATGCTAATATACAACAGTTGAGAGGTTAGAACTTAGAAGAGAGTAAAAGATAAAATAGAGAGCTTTCAAATTTGATGAATTTAGCCACAAACTTCCCTCTTTTTCAAGGCAAGTGGGTTTTAGATTAACTTGGTCTTGGAGATATCACATCTGACTTTGCCTCATGCATTTTTTTCCCTTTGGTAAATAAAAGTTTAGGGTGAGGAGAGGCACTCCCAATTCCAAGGCTAGGCAAACAAACCACCTCAGTAAGGATTTATGTTGGAATTACAAACTGCATACCTACATGGAATTCATTCAAACCCAAGTCATGCAGCTGTCATAAGCAGAAGGTTGTCCAGGTGAGCCAACCCTCATTGGCTGCCGCATGCATGCCTTACCTGTACAACTATAGAAAGATGATTCTCCTTCTTCGGTATCCTTTTTTTTGTCCTAGAAACTCAATATCCCATGTTTAGGAGGTTACATGTTACAGTTTCTCCGTTGACTTCATAATTCAAACAAAAGGAATGGGAATTGATGCACAGTACAAGACCAGGATAAAATAATAAAACTAGAATAAAAAGTTATAAAGCAGTACCACCAATATTTCTAATTTATATGTTCATAATCAGAGGGTAAGAGAGAAACAATGAGACTACAAATAATGTTCTAATATTATTTTATATCCAAAATTTGTTCTATCAGCAAACAAAGAAGAAAAGATAAACATGACATTTCATTATATAGGATTAAGTATATAGATTTACCTTTATTGGATTCTCTGATGCTTTTGAAGAGCAACGATTCTTCTGCCTGACAAAAATCTGTAACCAGAGCATTCCATTTCATATTAGATAGGTAACAAACTTTACCACCATATTGGAATTGCTGAACTAAATTAGTCAACTAAACATTACATTTCAATTCAAAAACTAGCCAATAGAAGGAATGCAATTCATCATCATGATGATTGATGACACTTCAATACAATGGATCAAAACCACCCAAGCACAAAAATGCTAAACATAGGGCCTTCAAACCTAATAGCACAATGTTAAGAGATAAAAGAAAGTGTAACCAGGACATTATTTTGACAACTAAGAATGTATTGCCCAGCTTTCCAAAGCTGTAAAGACTATCTTACTGCGTTTACCAATGAATTATATTGTTTTATCTTTGAAACATGCTTGTTAGAGTAAAAAAATGCGGTTGCAAACAGCCAGACACAAACTCATTTACGTTGGTCTTTATTTTCTTTTTACTCCTTGACCTGAGTTCCAAGGAATTCCCTGTTGAGCAGAGAGTTTTGCAGACAATTAGTTTTGGTATTTCTTCAACCAAATGATGAGGCATAGAGCCAGAAAATGGCAAGTAGTAACAAATGTAAGCCTACCCTGCATTTGTTTAGAGGATCTCCATCCAAGTACTTCTCAAGGAGTCTAATTAATCTAACCAATAAATCACATCCAATCCATTTAATCATACAACTTTGTATGATGACCAATAAAAGAAACAACAATTGTGATTCAAGCCTCAAGATTATATTGGTCTCTTTCTTTATATAAGAATGCTCCTATATTAGGGAAAATATCTAAAGGAAGAAAAGTATACTATCAAAAACTTAACATACATGTATCTACCAAAAAACAACGGTCCATTCACTAAGCATGAACACGATAGCAACAAAAATAAAATGAAGATGCTTCAACAATCAAAATACAACCCCCTCCCCCCAAAAAAAAGTCCTCAAAAGAAATTTGCAATAGTAGATACCTGATGCTTAGACTTGCTGGGAAGAAAACGTTGTTGAATTGCTTTCCAATCTGTATTATATTCCATTATCCCTAAGGCTAGTAATCTGCAATAAAATTAAAAGGAAGAGATGTGAACTCCATAGGCTTGTCCTACACATCAAGATAAAAGTAGTAATAAATCAAAAAAATGCAGACTATCTAAGCCAACTATGAAGAGAAAGTGATTTGATATGTAAGCTACTGTATGAATTAGTAATGAATAAAAAATGTTCTTAGCGCCAACAAATAAAACAAAGAAAAAAAGAGACAGACAGGTAAACACCAACAGAACATAACAAGGTCAATTCATCTTTGATCTCAATGAGACCAGAATAGGGGGGGTGTATATTATACATTAAAAAAACATATTTCATGATAAAAGAAAAGATCCTCATTAAAAGGGAAGAGTAGAAAGGTACAAAGAAAGAGAAATAAGAGAAACATGCTTGAACATACTCTCTTGCATACATACACATACTTCAAACATAGGACTAATAAATAACAAAGAAAGAACATGTAGAGCATCAAATTCAAGGCAAAACACAACAAGATCTTCATCCACAGAAAGATAAAATATTGAAATAAATATCTTCACCAGAGACATCTCAAAAGATTTTTTTTATTTTATTTTTTTGCTTCACTTATAAAAAAAGCTTATTCATATTCATAACCAACTAAAGCAAACCTTGAGATCTAACTTGAATTTTTTAAATTACTGATTCAAACATAGTATAATAAGCAGTTGTATTTTCATTTGAAAGAAGATGGACATATGCAGTAGAGTCTTGCTAACTTTATCAAGCTTCATGTCCTCAGACACACCAATCCAACAACCATGTGGAATTTAAAGGGGAAGAGAAGAAGAAACACAGAAGAAAATGTTTTAATGAGAAGTCAAAATGAGAATGCTTTCTTATTATTCAGTAGAATGTATTACATAGCTTATACAAGACATCTGTATATATAGGTTCTTAATAGACTTAGTGGAGACTATTTCCTGCCACTGTTATTTGAGTGCAACTTCCTAAACACTAATACGCATGAGTACTAGATGCATTTTCTCATGTGATACATGAACATACTATTCCTTGGGGCATTAACTAATATTGTTTCCAACAAACCAAGTCAATTAACTTAACCTTGATATTAACATTCAGCATTAAAATTTAAACTCACAAAAGTATTACATCTAAGTGCCGTGGCTTGTTGAAAAATATTGATCCTTTGAGACTTTATGCCTCCAGGCTTCAACTCATCCAGATTTAAGAAGCAACATTAATTGCTGTACAAGGATCATGAACCGAAAGGACAAAACCTATAACCTGAACAATGTTACATTTGCTGTTGAGAGCCTACATTGACTAGAAATATGGCCAATGGAATCCTTATAAGGCTAAAACAATCCTCACCTTACAAGCCGATTTCATGAGGTTGAGTTAGGCCCTAAACCCAAATTTTAAGATAGTATCAAAACCTATCCTAGATCTATTATAGGGCCACCCGTATTTGTTTACACTTTAGATGTCTATTCCTAGGCATGAGGGGGCATTGTTATTGGGCCACCTGAATTTGTCTATGCTACAGATGTCCAGTCCTAGGTGTGAGAGATGTGCTGAGATCCCACATCGACTAAAGATATGGCCAATGTAGTCGTTATAAGGCTTGAACAACCCTCACCTCACAAGCCAATTTTGTGAAGTTAGGCCTTAAGCCCAAATTCTAAAATCTGCCAAGTCAATTTTGTGAGGTTAAGTTTGGCCCTAAACCCAAATTCTAAGATGGTATCAAAACCTATCCTATATCCATTATAGGGCCACCAGTATTTGTCTACGCTTTAGATCTTTATTCCTAGGCCGAGGGGGTGTTGTTATTAGGCCACTCACATTTGTCCACACTCCAGATGTCCAATCTTGGGCATGAGGGGGGTGTTAAGATCCCACATCAACTAGAGGTATAGCCAATGTAGTCCTTATAAGGCTTGAGTAGTCTTCACTTTACAAGCCGGTTTTGTATCATTAAGTTAGACCATAAGCCCAAATTCTAAGATCTGCCAACGACACATGCAGATTTAAGAAGCATAGCATGTGTCACAAAAAATTTTAAACATAGTTAAGCCGTACATAAAGTTCAAAAGTTTTCTGAGACTTTAGACCTCCAAGCTACCTACCGATGTGCATACACAAACACATGTAAACATAATGCATGATAATGTTAATTAAACAGAATAAAGATCAAGCATTTTCATAGTAAATCATTTAATACAGTTGGTTAGCATAAAGAGTGGGCATGCAACTTACTCATCCTCTGAATCAGTGAAAAGTATCCTGTTTACAACTGCTGCTGGGGGTGGCTTATGTGGGAATAATGCTGGATTGAACAAGGCCAAAAATCTTTGAGCTAATTTTGCAACTTCCTTCGCCACCAAAGCAATTGACTGCTTCTTCGTACTTTCAACAAGCATAGCAGCCAATGTTTTCTTAGGTTTTTGTTGACCAGGTGAAGTTGAGACTGCATTAACTGCTCTAGAGATGGTTCTACTTGAAATTTCACCAGTAGCTTCAGCAATTGAGGAAGAAAAAGGAAAGAGAGGTTCCTTTTCAACAGGTGAATCACAACCAGACTCAATGTATCTCTTTCGAAATTCTTGGGCAGCTGTAAAAGGAATTTCAAACCAATGCCTGAGTAGGTGCAAATCATTCTTACAAACCAGTACAGAATGGAGAAGCAGGAAGAAAACTTAAAATCTTTAATATGACCTACCAGAAGAAATGTCATCTGCATATCTTCTTACTAAATTAAGAGGAGAAACATCCAAAATAGATTGTACAGGGCCTCTTACAAAGGGAACCCAGAAAGAACTCTCAGTAGCTTGCAAACAACTTCTTTGCCTGTTCAAACCTTCAGAGGAGCTCTGATTCAATTGAGAAAAAGACACATTCTGTGCATCTTGTGGAGGAACATATTCTATGTTGCACTGGGCCTGGACAAGTTTTGAGCCTCCATCAGACACTGATGGGCGAGCAAAAGATGGAGTAAAGCAAACACTGGGATATGGCACTCTTTTCAAAGCTAATATTTCATCACGTTTGTGAAGCATCTCAAAAAGCAAACCTCGAACCTGAGAAGCAACCTGCTTTTGGGAAGGTTCAAGAACCGACAGAGAAAATACCTGAATAAGAAGTTGTACATGCTCATGTATCAAACAGTGCAATTGACCAATCTGCTGGGGAGTAAACCCATTGACAAGACCATTTCCTGAAGCAGAAGATTGAAAGCTCAGAGTAGGCTCGGGAATCAAACCTTTCCCTGAACCAAGGGGTCCATTAAGCCAATTAGGCAAAATTGGCCGCAGTGGCCTCTTGACTTCTAATGTTTTCTTCTCACATTGGGCGGAGACCTTTTGGCGCTTATTTTGCCTAGTCTCAGGTCGTCGTCCAGTTCCATCATACTCTTTTCGGGTTTTTACCATTGCATTGTCCTCAGCATCACTTTCCAATAACTCTTCAAGCTCTATCTCAAAGTCTACATCATTATCCTCATCATCATCAAGATTCTCATTTTCATGAGTTGAAAGACCATCACCATCCCCACTCTGTAAAACAGCTGCTAAAAATTTTTTATACTCTTCTTCATCATCAGCATTTTGAAGATCATCATCATCATCAGTCTCTTGAAGAAAAGTCTCAAGCTCATCAAGTGTAAAACTTGCAAGTGAATAACGAGCTCTGGTGCGCATACAGATAGCATCCTCATTATCTATGTCCATTACTGCGCTCTGGAATTTTGTTCTGTTATTTAGTTCTCCTGTCCTAGATCCATTACCATCAGCTGCACTAGCTAGGTCATTGTGCTTCTCTTGATTAATCTCTGACTGAGAGATCATACCTGATGATTGTAAAACAATTTCTTCCTCACCATGTTCAGTATCTACAACAGTACATATTTGCTCCTTAGTAGTTAGCTTTGATAACTCTGAAACCACAGATGGCCCACTAGTGACAACATTACCATCCAAACCATCAACTTCAGAGCTCAAACTTGAAGATGCTTCTTGTGAAGGAGTTTCCTTTAGAAAAGGGTTAAAATCTGCATCTTCATCTTCCTCCTCCTCCCCTTCTTCCCCTTCTTCTTTATCCTCCTCAGGTTTCAAAGTCCTTTCATGGCTGTCAGAAGAAGAAAGTGCATTCTGATTCATGGCAAGGCCAACTTTGGCTGACTGTGAATTTGAATCTAAAGGCATCTTAAACAAACAATATATGGCTACAGTTTATTCTTGAGAGCCTCGGAGACATTCAGAAGTATGTGTAAGAGGCAATATCCATAAGATGGAAGTTGGAATGACCAGAGACCCTGAAGAAAGCAAAAGCAGTAGTAAATATAAAACTCAAGAGGGTGTCCAGTGCATATGCATAAATACATCTTCCAACTCCCGTCACATCTAAGATGAATATGACAAAAATTGATTTCAAATCAAATACTGGTTTTATTGAAAACTCAAATGAAACCACAGATCGAAAAAAGGTAATTTTTTAAATTCCATAAATTTTATAATTTCCAAAAAAACTAGTAAATCTGCATTCCTATCAACATCCAATCAAGCATATAAAAAATTAAACTAAACTAGGGAGAGAGGACAAAAGGAATAAAGGATAATAAATACAATCAAAGTAGTCTACATACCACAGTTGATCTTTTGTGAGTTTATCACATTCTATGAAAGAGATTGACAATATCAACAACAATAAGATGGAACCAAACACCAAACCACTTATCCGATTATAACCACTAACAACATTGCAGAATTGTGCACACAGATTTAGCTGTTTTACTTAATATGAATGCATTTTCTTAATTCTCTGGCACAACCTCCCCTCATTCTCCCAACAACAAGAGATTAAGCATGATATAAAAATCCCTAATAAATACCCCACTCACAAACAGAAAGTATCAAGTACAAGTACATAACAATGATAATTTGAGGAAATAACCTTTGACCACCCTTCCTCTAATCACAAACATTTCAAAGCCTAACAATTCCTACAAGCTGGAAGCCTCAATATCCAACGAGACATCAACGCAGCCTGAACCCCATTTTAAGAATGCCGGAATCTCATAAGAAACAATATGATTTTGCATTGCTAAAGAAATTAATTCAGAAATCCAAGAGTAAATTCTTAAATCCAAACGACACCCGAATTGTGATCGATCAATAATAATTTCAGTGCCATAAATAATAATTATATATTGTCAACAAGGGAAGTTGCATTGTGACTTACTGGATTGCAAACCTGGCATCGAGCCAAGAACCCTAACAACCTAAAGCAACCTATACCTACCCGAAAAAAATTATAAAAAAAAAAAGGCAAAAAGTAACCCAATTAGAGGTGAGGAGCGCACGTGTAGAAGCGAAGAGTTGCGTTGGTGGTGCGATGGGTGAAGAATTTGTGGTGCAAAATGAGTGTGCTGTCGAGGAAGAGGTCGACAAAAGCAACGAGCGTACGCACGAGTACGACGCTGTATTTTTTCCTTCTGGGTTTACGGTTTTCTTTTCTCCTTCCCGAACGGGAAAATTTTCCTGCGTTTTATTCCCTCTTTTCTTTTCTTCCCTCTGTAATCTTCAGCCTTCTCAAATCAAAACGCACAGCTTTGTGAATTTCCTTTCTCCCTTCTCGTTCCGTTTATTGCTTGAATGACCTGTTTAGTTGGGTGGATGAAAAACATGGAAAGAAAAAAAAGTTTAAAATTTGAATTGAAGAAAATGTAGAAAAAAGAAAAAGTTTAAATTTTTGTTTTTAAAAATTAACTTTTTTTTTCTTCCACCTTTTCTCTAATCAAACAAAAAAAAATATCTTGTTATTCGTTTTTTTTTTTTCTTTCTTTTCTTTTCTTCCAACCAAACATATCATAAATGTTTTTAAACTTAAAAAAAAAAAAGCAAATTATGATTTTTACTTTAAATTTTAAAAACTTACTCTTTTAAAATAAAATAAAATAAATTACAATCCATAACTCTTTTAATTAGACATTTTTTTAAACTTACTCTCTTCTCTCTTTGCAAGATGTATTTTACACATTACTCCTATCCTACAACTAAACAAAAAAACATGTCTCTTAATCATTTTAAATTATTATAAATAATTTTATATCACAACCAGTATTTTAGTATGTGTAATGCACAGGATAAATATTTATTTTATATAACTAAAATTTATAATAAATAAATATTTTCAATAGATAAAATATATTATAATTAAAATTCATAATAAATAAATACTTTAAAAAATATAAATTATATTTTTAGATTTATGGTAAATAATTTATATTATTATACAAGGTTATTTTTAATTATTGATAATTTATTTTAAAAATAAAGATAAAAATTAATTAAAAGAGATAAGCAGGTAAGGAAATCAAGTGTTTGTAACTATTATAATGGCAAAACTCACTTTTTATCTCCATATTTTTTAGACTATTTTGCCATTTAACTAACATTATAGAATATATCACTATTATGTTTTAATTGCATATAAAAACGCTACCCATTAATTGCATATAAAGTCTAATTTCAAAATAATTTTACATTCTCATTTTCTACTTAATATCCATCATCTCTCTTTTATTTTATTTTTTAAAAATAAAAAATAATTGTATGCCTGACTAACTACATATAGAGAGACATGTAGTGCCTCTTTTTTGCTATGCTGAATCAAATTAAAATTAAAAAATATATTTGAAAGAAATGAAAAATAAAAAATGAAATTAAATGCTCAAAATATGAGATTATGATAAGACATGTGGACCAATGAGAATAGTAATAATTCTTAAAAATGCTCTTGTTAGAAAAAAAAATCCTAAAAATACTTTCATGGAATAATAACTCCTAAAAATATTATTGTTTAATATAAAGATTCAGATTTATAATATAAGAGTATATTTAAAATAGTAATTTAGTCTTGCAATGCATAGGACAAATGTTTATTTTATATAAATATAATTTATATTAAATAAATATTTTGAATATATAAATTATATTATAATTAAAGTATGTAATTAATAAATATTTTTGAATATATAGATTATATTATAATTAAATTTGTAATAAATAAATATATTTGAACATATAAATTACATTTTAGATTTATGACAAACAATTTATATTATGATGCAAGGTTATTTTTAACTATTAATAATTTCTTTTAAGAAAATATTAAAATTTAATTTATAAATACAAATAAAAATGATAGATTAAAAGAGATAAGAGGTTAAAAAAATATCTAAAAACACTCTTGTTGAAGAAAATTAGCTAAAAACGTTCTCGTTAGAGAATAATTCTTAAAAACCCTCTCATTCAATATTTAAAAATATTTATTTATTACTAACTAGTACTTTAATTTGTGCGTTATACAGAATAAATATTTGTTTTATATAACTTAAATTTATAATAATTAAATACTTCTAAATATATAAATTATATTATAATTAAAATTTATAATAAATAAATATTTTTGAACATATATATATTTTTAATATTTATAATAAAAAATTATTATAATACAATGTTAATTTTTAATTATTGATAATTTCTTTTAAAAAATATTAAAATTCAATTTAGAACTAAAGATATTGAAAATAATAGATTGAGAGAAATAAGAGGTTAAAAAAAATTCTAAAAACGCTTTCATTGAAAATGGACAGCTAAAAACGCTCTTATTGAATAATAGAAAATAAAAACACTCTCATTCAAGATAGTTATTCTAATTTATATAGAAAGAAGATTTTAATTATAATATAATTTACATATTTAAAATATTTTTTATTATATATTTAGTTATATAAAAATAAATATTTGTCGTATAAAATACACAAACTAAAATATTAACTATATTCCTATTTGTTTAAGATTGTTATTGTATTTGACTCATTAATCCACTTAGTTGGGAGTGACCGAGTGAGTCACTTGTTTAACTAGTTAAATGTATTTTTGTATTTTATACTATATACTAGTATTTTAATTTTTGCATTATACAAAATTAATATTTATTTTTATATAAATAAATATTTTTGAATATATAAATTATATTTTAGATTTGTAAGGAATAATTTAAATTGTGATATAAAGTTATTTTTAACTATTAGTTATTTTTTGGAAAAATTAATCATTTGGTCCATATACTTGTACTAACTTTTTGTTTTAGTCCTTGTACATTTAAACTCTACATATTAGTCCTTGCATGAACAAGAATTTTAAAGATTAGTCCCTGTTGTTAAATACATTCTAACTTCGTGAAATTTTTTCTGACGTGGCCATGTGAGGGTCTGTTTGGTGCTGATGTTGGCATGCTAAGGTGTTTGGGTTTAGAGTAAGATACGTAACCCTAACATTTGGGTCTTCTTCTAAGTTGGGTGGTGGTTATGGTGGCTAAGATCGTTGAGGTGAAGGCTGCAATCATTGAGGTGGATTATTGCACTCATTGAGGTTGGTTGCTCCAGTCGACTTTGAAGGTTGTGATCCTTGAACGCAAGATCCATGAGCCAAAGATATTTTTCTTCAATGGAGGATGAAGGAAGTGTCATGAGCGGCAATAGGAGGTCAGCTAGAATGAGTTACTGCAACTATGGAAGATGGATGAAGATTTTTACGTCAAAAACCCAAAGAAATTATGGGCACACATTCATAAGGTGTCCAAACTATAGGGAAGCATATAGTTGTGGTTTTTTTAGATGGATGGATGAGCCAACATATGAACATCTTGAGAATGTGATTGAAGAACAAAGTTATTGCAGATATGAGGAAAACGATTAAGGTTTACAATTTTATATTATGTTGTTCATGGGGGCTATTCTTATTTGTGGTGTTAACTGCTGTCCTTGTCTTGCTATGTCATGTTAAAGAGAAGTAAATGTTGTTAGGGAGAGTTGTGTAGGAGAAGTAAATGTTGTTTTCATTTTAGTCATGTATTTTGTTCAAGTTTAAATTCTTGTATATATAACTGATGTAAATTTAAAGTTGCAATTTAATGAAGTGTTGTTTCTTCTATTCATGGATTTGTGTACTATGTTATGGTTTAACTATATGAAAACAATGAATAACAAATTTGAGAGGCACCAAACAAATGATTAACTAATATTGTCATTAGATTTAAATAAGGCACAAAGTGCCAAAAGTACCACAATAAAGAAGTTGGATAGTGGTCCACACAGTATTGGCCACATGGGGTAATTAGTTAACAAAAATAAAAAAAATGGTCCCAAAGATACAGAACCATGCGATACATCAATCCAAAAAAGGAACATAACCATTTGACACACAAAAGGTACCCAAAAAAAGCCCTAAAACCCCCATAACCTAAAACTTCATCGTTGGGTCTAGTAGAGGTGGATTCCTTTCATTAGTGGTTATGTGAACAGCTTGTTGCAACTGCTGTGGGGAAATGTTGGGTTTCCTTTCCACTTCATGAGAGGTTTCTTAATGTTCAATTTAGAAACTTGTTTAAGTTCCTTCATTTTTTTCTCCCAATCTGCCTTATATGTTGCCTTACACGGTACTAACATCTTGTCTCTCAAAACAACAACACCACCATAATATTTTTTCATGTTTGCGTAGACATGTCTTACACACAGTTTGTGCTTAAACACCTCTAACTATTCCTGTAAGGTTGGAACTAAACCCTGCACAAATGAAAGTTAACAGTTAGAATTTATTACCTTGAAATTGTTAGCAATTCACAACAAAGTAAGTGAATACCTTTTGTTGGTCAAAAATGAATACCCATTTCTTTTCATAACCAATATCGTCCAACAAATTTTGCAAAACCATTTTCATGGTTCTTTGTTCTCACTTTCTACAATTGCAACAACAAAAGGAAAGTACTGGTCATTGGCATCTTTACCAACTACCACCAGTAATATGCCACCAAAGGGTGTTTTCAAGAAATACCCATCAAGGCCTACATCAATTGGTTTGCTTGACAACTCAGACTCATATACCTCTTCATCATCCAATGTAACATCTATATCAAACTCCAATTCATCAATTTCATATTGCCAGAACATTTCCCCATCCACCACATCCTCTCCATCCATCCCATCCTCTTCATCCATCTCATCCTCCTTTTCAATAATTGCATTCTCAATTACAATGTCATCTTCTAACTCATCTCTAATGTCACCTGCAATCTTATCTCTACTTTCATCTAAAAGTTGAATGTGCTCTGACATGATTTGTTCATCGTCTTCAATTGTCAAAATCACACCCTCAGTCATGTGTGATGCATGAACAACATAGATATCAACTTCTCTTGCAATAATGTTCATAACAATCCTTGCAATTTTCATTGCTCTTTCATCATTCCACACCTTTACAAGCCCTTCATCTAACCTAATTCCAGTTTTACGGTAAAACAATTGTACACAACCTTTATATCCTAATTTCTTTAGAATGCAAATTAACTCTTGCAAAGACCATTCATCCGAGTCACAATCATTCATCATATATTTTTTCCCCCCAACATAAGTCAGCCAATAACCTTGACTCTTTGTTGGTGTCTTCAATAGATGACCACCATGATATAAATGAATAAAAAAAGAAGAAGGAAGCATGACTAATTTTCAGCATAAGTACCTAATTTTCGTTAAAAGATAAAAAGAAGAGACCAGCAACAACCCCACGCACTCAAAGATGAAATTGATGCCACCAACGGCAACCACACTCACATTAAGCGTCCAAATCAACACCACAATTCAGTCACACCGAAAGGCAACTGTATACACTCACTCACAGTGGAAAGCGGCCACTAGGGTTCACTAAATTTGAGAGAGAAAGTGTTCACTCACAAAACAGAGCTCTTGTTTCTTCCTTCACAATTGATCGATTAAGTTCCCTCCAATATCAACTGCTACATTGCCATACCAATCAACATTGAACGAACCCACACGTAGCCATATCATTAGAAATTAGACAAAGTTAAATTGTATTTAACGACAGGGATTGATCTTTAAAAGTTTTGTTCATGCAAGGACTAAAACGTACAATTTAAATGTATAGGGATTAAAACAAAAAGTTAGTGTAAGTATAAGGACCAAATGATTAATTTTTCCTAATGTTTTTATACAGATGTTATTTGTAAACAAATTATGCAATTAAGAGAGAAAAGAGAAAGAATAGTGGAATGTAATAAATGCTATGATAGAGAGAGATATACACAAAAAAATAATGATGTATAAATTGTTGTATGAATAACATACCCATTTTTTTAAAAGAAACTTTTTAGCGTACAATGACAGGAACAAGGTTAAAATCCATAACCTTGTGCATACTACCAAAATCCCCCACCACTAGACTGACCCTAATGGGTTTTAAAAGAAGCTATTGAAATTCAATCTAAATATAAAAATAAAAAATAATATATTGAAATAGATAAATAGTTAAGAAAGTGAGATATACAATAAAGATAAAATGTGGGGTTTTTTTTATCAGTATAAAAATAAAGGAAACAAGTTAAGGTCTGATAAAGGAACTCCTAACCTGCTAAAACAAAAGAGCAAAGCTATATCGGACAGGAATTGGGGACCACAAGCGGTTGGTGAGTCTTGGCTCCATATTTAGCAAGCCAATCAGTGGAATATTTCCCTTTTCTAAGTATGTGTTAGAAGATCAATTGCCAAGAATGCGACGTGTATGCTCGAATATAGCTAACAACAAAGGCATATGGATGGTGAACTAGTGCACCCCCCCCCCCCCTTGATAAGTTGAATTATTGTCATGGAATCTAATTCAACAATCAGATGATTATAACCAAAGTTCCACACCAACTTAATGCTATAAAAAATTGCACGACATGAAAGCCAAAGTGTTTGACACTCCCAAGTAAACTAGAAGACCAAACCCAGGACCATCTCCGTTCGCAAGTGAGATGAATATGACGCTCACAGTTTAGCCACGTATAGGCTAATTTAGATGAGTATTGACCCATAAGGGAAGGCTTCCATATGTAGGTATTTGGTAAGATGTCGTCAATGAAAAGACTTAACAATCTCTACTTGATATTTAAAGGGATGATTGTGGCTAAAAACTCAACCTGCCAAGAACCATGAACAAATACATCTATAAGGCGAAGATTGGAATCTGTAATGTGTACATAATCAACATTGTCACAAAAGAGGCCCCATCTAGCCAATTATCATACCAAAGTGACACATTTCCTTGGCCCACTTGTAAACTACACCCAGAATGGAGGAAAAAAATAGTCTTCAGTAAAGACACCTAAGTATAAGAGCATCCACTAGTAATAACAACTTGAAGAATATAAGCAGTTTGCAAGTACTTGTTTGTTAGGATTTAGACCCATAATTTGTGGAGTTCTTTCATGAAGGCCCAAAAATGCTTGCCCAACAAGGCTCGATTGTCATATTTGCACTTACGAATGCCTAAACCTCCTTTGTTTTTCAATTTAGTGATGGTTTCCAAGTCAACCTAGTGGCAAAAAGGTTTCCCCTAAATGAAGTTTGTAATTGAGGCATCCATCTTATCATTAATAGCTTCAGGAATCCATAAATTTTGCATAAGATAAATGGGAATGGTAGATAAAATAGAATTCACCAAAGTTACTCGCCCTACTTAGTTAAGTAACTTGTTTTTCCAATCAACAAGGCGTCCATTAACATGCCCAAGAAGGAAAGTGAAACCTGTTAGTGTTAGATAAATACGTGTAAATGTGTTGAATGATATAGTAGTTGATAGTGAATGATAGTAAGACTTTATTTGATATTTGGAAGTGCTTGCATCGAATGATGATACAATTACCTATTTATAGGCATGCAAGGATAGTCCTAGAAATATCTAGACTTTATTGTTCTAGAGTTTTCTAATTTTTCCCTTAGCTTTTCTACTTAGTCTAAAGCTACATTTCTATAAGTTTCTAGATTTTTCTAAATACATTGTGAATACTTTACAAGAGTGTTCTAGAATAATCTTTACTTTTTCATATACATATGTTACTTTTACAATCTTCTAGAAATTTGTATCACCTTTTAACACTCCTCCTTGATGCAAGTTTCGGAAACTCCAAGCATTGTTCGTAGATGCTCAAATTTGACTCTTGGTAATGCCTTTGTAAAAATGTCTGCAACTTGATCTTCTGTCTTGTAGTACTCAAGCTGAATTTGCTTAGTTGTTTATGCTTCTTTGATGATTCTTTATAGCATTTACGCTCAAGCATAGCTGTATTACAAGTTTCATATATGTCTACCAAAGATCTTACTTGCCTCGGAGTAGATTCTGGTGAAGAATCTTGATATTGTAGAGGTGGAGGAAGCGTACCTGAATCCCTTGCTACTTCTTCAACTTCTTCTTGAAGTTGTTGCTCTAGAACAAGAATGTTGTTTCTCACAATCTTTTCTTCTTCCTAATTTCAAGCAGCATTTTTATCTATCTCAACATCTCGACTGATGGTGAGTTTCTTTGTTTGCAAGTTATAGACTCGACAGCCTTTTGATTGTGTGCTACATCCCAAGAAGATTCCTCGTATAGTCTTGTCTTCTAACTTATGTCTCTTCTCATCAGGAACGTGTATGTAACAAATAGATCCAAATACTCAAATGTTTAGTTGGTGGCTTTTGCCTACTCCATGCTTCAATAGGAGTCTTGTCTTGAACTGCCTTAATTGGACATCTGTTGAGTATGTAGACTGCAATGTAAATTGCTTTTGCCCCAAAAGTGTTAGGCAAACTTTTCTCTTTTAGCTTTGATCTAGCCATTTTCATGACTGTACAATTCTTCCTCTTAGAGACGCCATTTTGTTGTGGAGAATATGCGACGGTAAGTTGGCGCTCAATGCCTTCATCTTCACATAACTTATCAAATTCACGTGAGTTGTACTCTTTGCCTCGATCACTTCTAAGTACCTTTATATGTTTCCCACTTTGCTTCTCGACAAGAGCTTTAAACTTCTTGAATATTCCAAAGACTTCTGATTTTTCTTTAATGAAGTATACCTGAGACATTGTAGATAAGTCATTAATGAAGAGAATGAAGTACCTGTTGTTGTTGACTGACGGTGTCCTCATTGGTCCACAAATATTAGTGTGGATCAACTCCAACAAGTCTTTAGCTCTCCACGCTTTGTCAGTTGAAAATGGTAGTCTATCTTGCTTTCTGAGAAGACATCCTTCACAAGCTTCGTTGTTTTCTTTCAAGCATGGCAGGTCTCTCATCATATTCTTTTGGTATAATAGCTTCAAGGCATAGGTGTTGAAGTGGCCAAATCTTCTATGCCATAGCCATGAATCATCAACTTGAACTTTCATGGCAATGTTGGTAGTACATTTGAAGCTTATCGAGAAATTTCTATTTCTTTTTTCCATTTTAAATTGGACTATTTCCCGCCTTTTGTTATAGTTATCATAAACAGTGCATGTATCTCCTTCGAAGTAAAGGGCATAGCCTTTCTCTATCATTTGTGTAACACCCTAAAGGGTATTACCTTAACTAAGTCTAGATTTCTAAGAACAAAAAGGAAAGACTTAAAAACATAGAAACAACATGTTGAAGCGACTTATAAATATAATATATTTATATAAGAATAATACAATAAAATATCATACATGCCTAATACACCTCATCTATCACCCGAAGGTGTTGTACAAAATATAAAGAGGAAAACAATGAAACAATATAAACTACACTACGTCTTCTTGCGCATAACTCCAAGCTCCATCTACACACGTCTTCACCTGTATCCTAAAAAAGGAAAAACTTAAAGGAGTGAGACATAATGTCTCAGTGAGTTCTCTAAGGGTTCTACAGCTAGGTCAGACTCTTCTATTTAGACAACCTTTATCACTTGTCTCTCACGGCTTTAGCCTCACTAGGTCTCTCATTATTCTCCATACCTATAGTCGAGTCTACACCTTTCAACAGTCAATACTTCCTATTAACTCCTCTCTCATTCTCACAACTTTATACAAGCTTACTATCACATTCTCAACCTAAGAACTCATCCTCATTACTTATATTTTTTTACCCAAAACCGTCTCTAGTATTTAAACCCTTCATGTTTAGATTTTACTCTTTTTCTTTTCGATATTCAAAATTGTCTCTAAGGGTCAAATCTAAGACTACAAACATTCTAAAGTACCCTTGACACTCCCTTAACACTTACTTTGATACGCTCATTTTGTTATCTATTGCTAGTCTCATACCTTTCTATTACACCGTATGGGAATTCACCCTTTTTTTTTATCTCTATCACAACTATTATTATCCAATTATAACCCTCATAACACTATCCTAGGGTCTAGCCTCTCACATATCCATAAGGTAGCAAGACAAACCTAATTACAAGCATGCATTTATTTCACATCCTTTACCTAGTAACTAGACATACAATACATTTTGTTTTATGAAATAGGAACAATAGACGTGCATAACATGATCGCATATCCATAACTTTGACATTTCATCATAAGAAACAATTACATTTTCACATGTGTACACGCTACATCAATCGCTCATGAAGAAGGTCACACAGACCTCACATGGTTACAACGTAACACACTTCAACATATCACACTACAATAACATGCATAGGCATTCTATGCTCCTAAACCACTACTCATGCACATGTGGTACCAACTTAAACTTTTCGAAAAGTAGACTAGGAGTAAATGCACGGCCATAAGAAGCATCATCGGTACCGATGCCTTTGGCTTTCACACCTTCAATTAGTATGATATCCCTCAGCAACTAGTTAGGGTTACCTAGTTTTGCTAGTATGCCCCAACTCCATGGGATCAGCATGGACCATTGGAGTTCTTTCAACCAGATAACCCCCAAGGCTAGGGTTAGAGAATCCATCACGGCATCCACCAGCCAAATTCCTACATACTTTCCTTATCAGATAACTCAAATGTTATGATGCATAGTCACATACAATGCTTACAACTTTTCATAGGCTTTTATCATGAAACATTGGCACAGTTTCATATCACATTCAATTTTCTCAAGGTAAATAACAATCACACAATATAAACTCAACAAGGCATAAAGAAAGAAGCAACAATGAGTTAAAAACTACAAAATGGAGTTCACAGGCGCAAAAAGGGAATAACCAAGGTCGTGCACGCCTAGCGGGTTGTGCATCCCGCCTGACGGGTGATCAACACAGTCGCCCGGTGCTAGCGCAAAGTCCAGTTTTCGAAAAAAGTCGCCCAATGGCTATCAACCCTGCCAGGCAGATTTGAGGTACAAATTTTAATTTCTTTTTCCTTTTGTCTTTTACTTCTAAATGCTCCAAAACAAATAATTAAATTCTTAATCACTTCTTCTATCTTGATAATTGGTCAATCTAATCTATAAATTTTTCACTCACTCACAATCCCCTCAAAACCCTAACTTTGGCATAAAGAAGGGGGAAAAGGTAAATAGATAAACAAGCACAACATAAAGGACAAGGAATGACACAAGAGAAAGCACTCACCTTTAGAGACATGCAAAGCTGAGTTCTAGAGCTTAGGTTCTCGATTTCTATTCCTCCTCTTTCTCTTCCTCTTCTTCTTCTTTTTCTCTTCATTCTCTCTACCTTCTTTCTTCTTCTATTTTGTGACGTCTAAATCTAATTCTCCTTCCCTATTCCTCTCTTATAGAGTGTGAGTGGGTATGTAGCTTAGTGGGCTTTCGTCCCCTATTGGGCTCTAGATGCTCTTTTAGGTTCTATGATAACATTCATAGTAATTTCTAATACTAAGGTGTTAATAACAACAACAATAATAATAATAACAATAAATATAATAACAACAACACAACACAAAAATAATAATAATAATAATAACTCTTAAGGCATCTTTTATCCAATAACACATAAGAAAAGTCTTACTAAGAGCTACCTCGTGGTTTATTTCTAGTGCCTGAAATTTGGGGTGTTACAATTTGGCCAATGCTAAAGAGATTTTCTCTAAGATTGGGAACAAGTAAGACATCTTTGATGAGTCCCGTACCTTTCTTTGTGTCCACCATGACAGTGTCTTTGCCTTTGGACTCCACCATGGTGCCATTTCCCAATCAAACTTTTACTTTAATGGAGTTGTCAATTTCCTTGAAGATGCTCCTATCTTTGGCCATGTGATTACTGTAACCGTTATCCAAGTACCAGCTTCCACTTGTTTCATCACTAGGATCTTGGGTAGTATAGAAACGATGTTGCTCACTATCATATTTTTTAACAAAATTTGCTTGATGCTTGTTTTTGTTGCGGCAATTCTTCTTTACGTGACAAAAGATCTTGCACTATTGGCATTGTGGCTTTCCTTGATGCCAACAATCTTCCTCCACGTGACTTGTCTTCTTGCAAATGCCACATGGAGGATATTTATCTTTATTGGTCTTAGAGGAACTTCTACAATTTCCTTTATTTCCAGAAATTTCTCCACTATTTTTCTTTCCTCCATATTCTTTATTTTGAGACCGTAATTTGAGATTTGATTGAAAGGCATTTTCGATAGAATCTACATCATGCTTATTCAGTCTTTGTTCATATGCTTCAAAGGAGCCCATTAGTTCTGTCACCGACATGGTAGACAGATCTTTGGTCTGCTCAATTGTAGTCACAATTGCATCATACTAATGGGGAATAGAAAATTAGAATTTTCTCAACAATTCTCTTGTCAATAATATTTTTTCCATATGCTCTCATTTGACTAACTATTTCTTTTATCCTAGAATAGTCATCTTTTATGGTCTCAGACTCCTTCATTTTTATTAATTCAAACTCACGTCTTAGAGTTTGAAGTTTAACAGCATGTACCTTGGCACTTCCTTGAAATTCCTCCTGTAGTGTATTCCATGCTTCTTTAGCACTTGTGGCACCCATTATTCTTGGAAAAATTGTGTCGGCTACTGCTTGTTGTAGAATAAATAATGCCCTTGAATCTTTTTGTTTGTTTTCCTTCAACTCCTTTTTTTGAGCTACAATTAGTGTAGAAATGTCTGAGGGAGCAATGAATCCATCTTCTATAATATCCCAAAGAAATTGAGAGCAAAAAAAATGTGTTCATTTTAATGCTCCAAAAATTATAATTTTCTCTAGTAAAAATAGGAACAAGAATAGATGAGAGTTGAACAGTATTAATCATTGGTTAAGGAAAAGTTATGGGATTCGTAGAGAATATAGTAAGATTTTTTGGATGTAGTTAGATAATATCTCTATGCCCAATAGATGACTGAACGTAGCTCTGATACCACTGTTAGTTTTAGAAAAATATGTGTAAAGGTGTTGAATGATATAGTAGTTAATAATGAATGATAGTAAGACTTGATTTGATATTTGGAAGTGCTTGCATCAAATGATGATACAATTGCCCATTTACAAGCATGCAAGGATAGTCCTAGAAATATCTAGACTTTATTGTTCTAGAGTTTTCTAACTTTTCTCTTAGCTTTTCTACTTTTTTCTAAAGCTACATTTTTATAAGTTTCTAGATTTTTCTAAATACATTGTGAATACTTTACAAGAGTGTTCTAGAATAATCTTTACTTTTTCATATACATATGTTACTTCTACAATCTTCTAGAAATTTGTATCACCTTTTAACAAAACCATTCCTCCTAACCTTCCCTACCAAGAAACAAAAGCATAGGTATTTGTCAGGATTTTGAGTATTTTGAAATTCCTTGGTAAAGGAAAAACTTTGGATCCTCCTTTAGTGAACATTCTTAGAGACAAAGATCTAGACTTCTTGATATTGACCTTTAAGCCGGAAGCTAGACAGAAGGTTTGATGTACCTCTTTGACAAGTTTAACTTAGGAGGAGCTAGCCTTAGTAAATAGGAAGCGGTCACCCACAAAGAATAAGTAAGAAATCTTAGGGCCATTTCTTGAGATATTCCTGCTTGAACATACTCTTGTATAATAATGGCTTGCTTCTCCATACATAATAGAAATATGTACGGTGATAGAGGATCCTACTTCCTCATCATTCTCTTTGGAGCATAAAAGGTAAGTTTTTCATTATACTTCAGTGACAAGGTAATAGTAGCTGTACAATTCATTATAAGATCCACAATCTTGTTAGGAAAGCCAAAATTGGATAAGGTTAAATGAAGGAAGCCCTAATCCACCCTATCATAGGCTTTCTCAAAATCGATCTTGTAAAGAATGTAGCCAGAGTTAGCAGTTTTCTTATGCATACAATAAACAATTTCTTGGGCAATGAAGGCATTGTCACATGTAACTCTATTAAGAATAAAGCTACTATAAAGAGGCCTAATAATGGAGTCAAGATGTGGTCAAATCCAGTTAACAAGCACTTTGGGAATAAGGTTTAAAAGAACATTACATAAGTTGATCAACCTAAAATCCCGTAAGGAAGTAAGAGAGTCTGTCTTAGGATTGAACAATGAGAGTTTCTGCTAACTAAGCATCAAAGGAACCTATAAAGAAGGCATTGGCTATTAGATTCCAAACATCATCTCCTATATCAGACCAATAAGTCTTGTAAAAGATGGCCTGAAAACCATCAGGTACAGGAGCCTTATAAGGATTCATAAAAAAACAAAGCATTTATCACCTCTTTCTTAGACACCAGATCCAGTAAAGCTTCAAAGGCATTATTCCCTAACTTTGGAATTGATGAGAGGTTCAAACTATGGGGACACCTAGCTGTAGATTGAAACAAGGTTTTGAAGAAACTTTGTGCCTTTCGTCAGAGTGATTGGGCATCAATACACCAAATACCATAAACAAAGAGACCATTAATTTTAGTCTTGTGGCATCTTATTACAGTTTGAGTATGGAAAAATTTAGTGTTCCTATTACCAAACTTGACCCAATTTTATATAGATTTTTAAAAACATCTCTTCTTGAACAAGTACCTGGTTATATTGTAACTATAGAGAATTCTCCAACTACACTAAATCTGACGATTGAATAAGTTCAAGCTATTTTTGCACCCCTTTGATCCTAGCCTCAAGAGAACGTTTATTATGAAAAATATTTCAAAAAACGTGTTTATTGAAATTGATTGACTCTTCGCAAACACCTTTCAACTTTACTAAAACATCACCTATGTGGTTGATTCTTATGTGTGAGTGACCAAGTTCTCATAACTAGGATGAGATATCTAGGCAACCTAGAAGTGGAAAGAAGGAATCTTAATTGTTGTTGATTTGGAGCAATGTAACATAAGAGGGTTGTGGTTCGAATTATGGGGTATAAGAACCTCAACCAAAGCATGCAGAAATAAAAGTCTCCAATTAGCATCATCCATGTAATGATCTAGTTTTTTGCAAATATTCCCCCCAAATTGAATGTTATTTCGCCAAGTAAATTTGCCACCCAACATGTCCAAGTTAATAAAACCACACTACGAAACAACTCGTGAAAAGAGAAGAAAACATGAGTGTTGGAAAGAGCCACCAATAACTTCATATTGATGAAGGATTTTCATTCATGTCCCCCATAATTAGCCAAGGACCCAAAATGGTAGCAGTTACATTATTAAATGGTCCCAGAGAATCTCACGGACAGTAGGAGTAGCTGAGGCATATATTGTAGAACAAGTCCATTACACACTAACTTTGTAACTAAAAAAGTGATACATTGATGCATAGAATGCACTAAATTGAAAGTGATATTCTTCCGACAAGAAATAACCCAAATGTCGTCAATGTGCCCTATGGCCTCTTTAAGGAATAAGGGCTTGTACCTTAACAAACCCCAAAAGGTTTCCATCCGAGCGAAAAGGGCATAAGTTTCAAAAACCATACAAATGGATGAATGATGCATATTAATCATCTGACGAACACACCGCTTAGTACATCAACCAATAACTCCTTGAATATTCCATGATATGATAATGAAATCTTGGAACATATTCATGGTAACATTTAAGGAAAGGGAAAAAAGGTGGATCTCTATGCTGCCACATGTGGAATATTGGGTGTAGGTTTCATTGAAGAACACTGTTGCTAAACTTGTTGAGTCTCTGGCACAACCTTCATATCATTTTCATCTAAGAGAAGAGAGAAACATGTTTGGGAGTTTTGTTGAAGGTTTAGAGCAGTTTTAATCCGCTGATCAAGATTACTCTTATTGGGTAGGAAGTTTAGGTTGAGAGGCATCGATGTCTATTTAGAGACGACGACTTTATTATGAGTGTAGGCTAAAGGTTTGTTTGGATGAGTCTTAGGGTTGGCATTCTTGATCAAACAAAAGGTTGGGGTATCATGATCCTTTCATAGGTGTTTGTTTTTAGCAGATAAACGTGTTTTTGGTTATTGGTTATTGGGATTGGCAAAGGTCACCAAAATTTTGGATTCTTAAAGTTATTCACATGGCTAGGATCTCATGCATATGGGGTAGAATCTTTCTCTCTCATATTAGATGCTTCCTTTATTTCACCTTAATGCTCTTTCCTTTTTTCCTTTTTTTTTAAATGGACATAACATTTGTTGTGGTGGATAACAAGCAATCACCACGAAGAAGATCAAAATTGTTATCCATTACAAGATTATTGGTAACATTCTCTTAATTTTGCAACACAACATTAATTGCAACCGCTGATTGGGTTGTTGTTGCACTAGTCACACATGGAGCGGAAATAATAGTGACATTGGCTAGGCATTAATCAGGTGCATTAACTTTGACAAAACAGTCCTTGGCCATAATAGCCATAAAGGGAGCAAATTTGGTGCATACCCTCATACTCTACGTAGTACCTAAAACCCTTAAGCCATACTCTACTAACCACTAGGTTAGTCAAGTCAATTTTGACATATACAAGAGAAAATCGACCGCGTTGAGCATCTTTGATATTATTATCAACTTTAATTGGTTTTCCCACTACTACGACAAGAGCTAGCATGATGCTTTCATTATAATAGATGAGATTCAAGCCTGGAAAACAAATCCGCACAAGTGTTTTATCAAACTTAGCCTTTAGGGAGATAAAATTAGGTGACCTCAATTGCACCGTCAAGTAATGATCAAAAATCATCCAAGAGCCTTCTTTCATAACTTTTTTACGATGTACCTCGTTATCAAACTTAGCCATGAAATATCCATTATCAATGTCCAGAATATCAAACACCGAATGAAGTTTTAAACTCTGGTGAGTTTGTCTTCCATGACATGGAAGCTAATACTCTTCCCTAACAACTTGACAATAAAGCATCTTGCCAATGCACTCAAAGTTCATCAAATACAAAATCAGCAATGTGGACCATGGGCATGAATGGATTACCATCTTCATAACCTTTGGTCGTTTAATGGTTATTGCCTTGTTGCCCATAACTATTTCTTTAAAGGACACCTTAGGTGGAGGTACAACACCTTTGCCCTCAGGTGGATCATTTCTAGAGCCTATTTCATTCATCAAACCAACAGAAAAAGTGAAACCCTTAGCCTATATCATCTTTCTTTTTTAAAATATGGGAAGTTTAAGATAGGTGAGAGACAAATATTTTGGCAATTGTAGAGATAGTGTATGAAGTACACCTCCAAATGAGAAAAGAAAGAAAATGTTAAGAGTATACAACTGAGAAAATTGGAAGAGTAAAAGTCTCACTCTTCAAATTGTGTATTCTATTTTAAAATATAGAAATATATTATAATACACAACTTGGAGACTAAGGTTCAAACTTTCCTCATCCTTTCACTCAGACATTCTTAATATTAATTTTACAATAAATTACACTCACACCCCTGAGATTTTTTTAAATTGCACATGATACCCGCCCCCCCTTTTTTCTATCCCTACACTAATCCCCTTAATTGTTTGAAAAATATTACACTGACATCCCTTATACATTACACTAATCCCTCTTAATTGTTTAAAAAATATTAGATCGTGTACCCCTATAAGGGAGGTTGTTATAAACATTAAAAAAGTAGGAAAATTATATTGTGTTAATGTAATTTACTCTTATTTCTATTATCTCTTTTATATATATTTCACACCATTGATATTTTTTAATATACTATCTTTTATCTTTATTTCTAAATTACATTTCAATAGTTTTTTAAGAAATTATCAATAGTTAAAAATAAACTTATATTATAATTTAAATTGTTCATTATATATCTAAAATATAATTTATATATTCAAAAATATTTATTTATTATAAATTTTATTTATACAAAAATAAATATTCATCTTATATATTTCACAAACTAAAATATGTTCTAAAAAAATAACGTAGGAGGAGAGAATATAGAAAAGAGAGAAAACAAGATAATAGAGAGAATGAAGAGTTCTCATTCATATTTCTGTAAATGAGATACCACGAAGCAAGTGGATCAACTAACGTGGAGTTGTTATAACTTAATTAATGGTCTCAAGTTTGAGTCTTAGGTTTGCAACAATAATAAATACTTGGAGGGAGAGTTTTGTCATCCATAATGGTCCTATGTGGCTTGAGTAGGATTGCTTCCCATAAAGGACACTTGTGGTTTATACCAAAAAAATATTTCCAAAAATGAGGTAGCCTAATTATAGATACAAAACTGTAACTGAACGGTTACAGATGGTTTAATTGTATTAAGACAAAACGTAAATAGTCATAATTTATCAGGGAATATGAATAGCAACTATTAAATATTCATAAAACTCCCCTGTGGATGTCAATTATTTGATAAAGTGTCTCGTTAAAATCTTACTAGAGAAAATCCTGTGGGACAAAAACCTAGTGAAGGAAAAAGAGTATACCATTATTTAATGTCATCATATATGCTTAATAAAAATCTTGCTAGAAAAAACCAATTGGACAAAATCATGACAAAAAAAAGTTCATAACGTATTTATTTCTCCCCTCATGCCAACAATCATCTTTAAGACGACAAAGGTCAATCTTGCGTACCGGTTGCTTAAAAGTTTTAGGTAGTGACTTTGTAAAGAAATATGCTAGATTTTCACTAAACGAACTCACCTTCTTCAATCTCACTCCCTTATCTCAAAACCCCAACCCTCATTTTTTTTGTCACCTTCCTCTGCCCCACTTTTCCCATGTCAAAACTCTAATTCCCACTTTTTTAAGTCACCTTTCTCCACCTCACCCCCTATCTTAAAGCCCCAAGCCCTCATTTTTTTTAGTCACCCTTTTTCTATCCCACTCTTACATCTCAAAACCCCAAACCCTTTTTTTTTTTTGTCACCATCATTCATCCCACTTTCCTACTCATAACTTAAACTCCTTCATTTTTTTACCACTCTCCTCTGTCTCAATTTTCCATCTCAAAATCCAATCCTTTACTTTTTAGATTTTAATTTTTAATTTAATTAAAATTATATGATCTAATGTGATAAAATAAAAAAATTTAATTAATTATCAATGTAAAACAATTTTATACTAACAATATATATAACCATTGGGATTTGCTAATGTACACATACTTGTATTTTAGTTGGAATATGTTAACAAGCTACACCATTGATTTATTTTAAGATAATCGTTAATTATAACTTGCTAACGTACTCCAACTAAAAAACAAGTTGGTATACGTTAGCATGTTGGAACCAAATACGTATGAAGCATCTAACCCCTCAAGTTTTAAAGATAACAAAAGTTATTACATTTTAGAGTTTTTATATTTTTTTATATGCGTTCAAATATCACTCTTCAATAAAAAGCTTTTGAAAGTGTCCAATACGCCTTATAATATATGGCGTTCAACACGCCATATTAAACCAAGCATCCAGTGCTTATGCGCTCTCTTTTTGAAAATTGTCCAATATCTTATCTGAAAACATTTTTAGAATTCAACTAAGTTTAAAGGTTCAAATAGCTTGTATTTATACGCTTTGATACGAATATCTTATTTTGAGTACTAACGTTCAAATATATATGCATTAAATGAAAAGCAGATATATGTTTATGTGTAAGTACAACTCTGCAGAAAAGAAAGTCAACTTATCAAGATGTCAAACCCAAATAAAGAATGTTTTAAAAAAATCAACTTTGAAGTGCAGAATTGCACCATCTTTTTTGGTGCAATCACAAAAGACGCTTTTCTATCCTTTCTGCAAGCTCGATACATGTTCTGCTACACACGACAAGCTTTACAAGTGTATCTGAAGCTTGAAGTTCGTTCACCTCAACGACTATCTTTTACAAGAATATATATATATTTACACCAAGACCGAAGATTAAGTAGAACGAGAAGAAAGGATTGTAACATAAAGCTTAAAATCTCTCTATGGAAAAGCTCGAACAAATTCTTTGTTTTTCTTACTTTTTGCATAGCAAAGTTACTATAATTTGTTCTGAACCTTCATATTCTCACTTAGTGAGTAGATTTCTATAAAACACTCTTCTGTGTTGTGAAAGCCTAGAAATGCTTTGTGACCAAAGAATACTTGGGTTGCTTAAGTGATCTGGGTTGATCATTATTGTAGGCTTGAAGAGGCAATAAGAATACTTAATTGTACCCAAGGGTTGGTTAGTGAAAATCCTTCTAGACATAGGTATTGAACATAGCTCAAGTTGAGTGAACCAGTATAAAAATTCCTTGTGTGCTTTTCGTTCCTTTTCTTTACCTTGCTTTATTTTGGTTGCCTTTTTTTTATTATCAAAGTTTTGCAAAAAAGTGTTGGAACATACAATTCAACCCCATTCTCGTGTGTTCCCCTTTTATTTCAATTAGTATCAGAGCTAGACAAATCTTTTGCAAATATGAAGTTAAACGATTACAAAGAACCAACGTCCAGAACTTTGTTGGACGACTCAAAAGAAGAACAAAAAAAACCAACTGGACGAAACTGGTAGATGAAGAACTACAATCTAGAAGATCAAATCCTAAGTGATGTACACGATCATGTCAGAACAAGATCAATCTTCAAGGAGAAAGTTTAAGCTGCCTTGATTTCTCACATGGAACCAAAGACAGTAAATGAAGCCTTATTGGACGAAGGTTGGATTAAAGCTATGAAAGATGAGCTACACTAGTTCGAAAAGAATGACGTATGGAAATTAGTCCCTCTACCCAAAGATAAGTCAATAATAGGAACAAAATGGGTATCAGAAACAAGTTGGACGAGGCAGGTAAAGCAATGAGAAACAAAGCTAGACTTGTAACTCAAGGTTACTCATAGTAACATGAAGTTTTATCAAATGGATGTAAAGAGTGCATTCCTGAATGGCATAATAAATGAAGAAGTTTATGTGAAACAACCTCCTGCTTTGAGTGTGATACTTTTTCTAAACATATTTTCAAACTCAAAAAGGCTTTATACGGACTCAAACAAGCTCCTAGAGCTTGGTATAAGAAGATAAGTTCCTTTCTATCAGAAAATGGCTTTACAAGAAGAAAAGTAGAAACCACTCTGTTTCGCAAAAACATAAATTCACATTTTATTATTGTGTAAATATATGTGGATGACATTATATTTGGTGCTACTAATGAAGCTCTATGCAAGGATTTTTTTTGAGCTTAAGATGACAGAATTCAAAATGAGCATGATGGGAGAATTAAAGTTCTTCCTGGGATTATAAGTAAAGCAGACTAAAAATGGCATATATATACATCAAACAAAATATGCTAAAGAATTGCTCAAGAAGTTTAAGATGAATGACGCCAAAGAAATAAGCACTCCTATGCTTCCATCTTCAATACTAGGAGTCGACAACACATCTAATAAGGTAAACCAAACCACATACCAAGGTATGATTGGATCTTTACTATATCTTATTACGTCTAAACTAGATATCATGTTTAGTGTATGTCTATGTGCTCAGTTTCAATTTGATCCTAGAGAAGTTCATCTTACTGCTGTAAAAAGAATCTTTAGATACCTAAAAGGAACTACTAACCTTGGTCTATGCTTTAAGCAAGTAATGAGTATAGGTTAGTTGGATTCTATGATGCTAACTATGCCAGAGACAAAATAGAACGAAAAAGCACTAGTGGGGGTTGTCACCTCATTGGAGGCAATCTTGTCTCCTGGTCTAACAAAAGGCAAGGAACAATTGCCTTATATATAACAGAAGCAGAATACATATCAGTAGCATGCTATTGCTTACAACTTCTGTGGTTAAGCATCAGCTAGAAGACTACAGCATATACGAGAGTAAAATTCCTATTCTATGCGATAATACTGCTACCATTAATCTTTCGAAAAATCCCATATTGACTTCTAGAGATAATCATATTGAAATCAAACATCACTTTATAAGAGATTATGTTTAGAAAGGGATTATTGACATTTAGTGAAAATCAACTAGCAAATATATTTACAAAACCCCTTTCTAAAGATAAAATCATCCATATAAGAGAAAGTTTTGGTATGGATTTTATAAAGGAATGAACAATTTCATTCGTTTAGAGGACTGATCATCCAATGGATTGCAACGTCCATTTGCATCTCAGCATTCATTATGTTTGCATCCATCTTAGATTGAATATTAAACGTTTTCTTTAAGCATCAATATTAGTAAACATGTACAATTATGCTTTTACTGACAATCATTTGAAATAAATGCTTTATTTCTTATTTGAGTCATTTTTGCGGCGTAACTGATATCGAAACTGTAAAATCACTTGTACCTGCATTTAATGCACCCTCTCCTTCCTCAAAAATTCAAAATATCGCCAAAACAAACCTTTCAATTATTTTCGCTACACTCAAAATTGTATATTATTCCTTTTCAAATACCAAACCCTACCATTCTTTGAAATCTAATATCTCTCTCCACTCTTGCTATCAAAACTTCTAAAACCCTAAAACTCCTCAACTTCAATCAACTATGGCTGACAAAAAGGCTGACACCAACTTGAAAGCTGTAGCTGGAATGGAAAGCTCCAACAAAGAAGATGTTGTTCTTGTAGAATACAAGTTTGATATAGACGCCCTCGATGACATAGGTGTGAAGGTGAAGGAAAATCTCCTAAGATGCGACATTCTGAACTACTTCCGCCTGAATGAAGTAGTCTACCCCAAACTTAATTGATGTTTCTAGAAGATTGCTGAGTTCACTAATAACAGTATGGTTGGCATTGCTCTGGGAGTCAAGGTTACTGTTGACCTTGGAAGCATCGCAAGCGCAATTGGGGTGCGAATGCGCTAGGTCTTGCATCAAGAATGGCTGGGAGAAAGACTATGGTGGACATGAAACCGTCGATACAGCGCTAATGGGTCTTGAGGCTGAAGGGCACGTTGAATACAGCAAGCTGACCAAAGAAGGAAAGGTTTTTCAGCAATTCCTCAATAAAGGCATTCTGCACAAAGCTGGCTCGAAGGATAGCGTCACTCAAGAGTGGTATATGTCAAGAAGAATGGCATAAGACATGGATGCAGATGATGCTGAGAGATTCTAGCATCAACACATTTGGAGCTACGAACAAAAGCTTCAGGAAGTGGACTGTTTGAGGAAGACAAAGCCGAAATGCCAACAATGCAAAATGGTAACTACATGCAACATCCAACTCATGTAATTAGCTTCTCTAATACATCTGTCGCCTTCCTCAACTCTGCTAACTGTCATCCACTAATCAACTCTGAAACAGAGATACTCTATGCCATCATGGACGCTCTAACTTACCCGTAGTTCATGAAACCACTTTTTCCACTAGAATCTTTCTTCCTCCACTATAAACACCCTTATCCATACCATATACATTACCCAACTCTCAAGTTTCTTGAAGCACCACCTCTTTCATCCAATGAAACACCAAACACACCACCTCACCCTCCCTCACCCATACCTCCACCTCCACTAACCCCTGGTTCCCAAGCCTCTACAAGTATTCCTACTGTTGTTGTCATTCTTCAACCAGCACCTTCTGTTGACCTTGCCGTCCAAGCCTACGTCAACACCCAAATTCAACCCATCATGACAATTCTCCAACAAATCCTCCAAAACCAACAACAAATTCTGAACATTCCTCGACCATCTCCACCACTTCCACCTCCACAGTGACGATGATGTCAAATTTTTCACTCTTTCTTTTTGATGATGTCAAAAGGGGGAGATTAAGAAAAAAAAATAGTTTTTTTTAGTATTTTGTGTATTTTTTAATGAATATGAGCTATTTCATTCATGTGCAGCATAAGAGCATACATATGTCATATACTTATATTTGCTCTAAACCTACCTCTGATTCATTACACCTTTTTTTTTTCTCTAATACAGTTCTCTAAATTTCTAATATGTTTCCATTCCTTGCTCTGATAGAAATATTAGATTCAGGGGTAGTATGCTCGACAACTCAGAACCTTTTAATCGCTTTCTGTGATTATATCTGGTAAAAACTCAAAAATTTAATAAGGTTTGTCATCATCAAAAAAAGGGAGATTGTTTGAACTAAAGACATATGAAACATCTAACCCCTCAAGTTTTGAAGATAACAAAAGTTATTAAAAAATTTTAAGTTGTAAGAATTCTAAAATTTAATAACTTTTGTTATCTTCAAAACTTGAGAGGTTAGACACTTCATACGTCTTTGGTACCAACAATCTCCCCCTTTTTTATGATGACAAACCTTATTAAATTTTTGAGTTTTTACCATATATAATCACAAAAAGCAATAAAATACTCCCCCTAAATCTAATATTTCTATTAGAGCAAGGAATGGAAGCATATTAGAAATTCAGAGAACTGTATCAGAGTAAAAAAAAAACGAAGGTATAATGAATTAGAGGTAGGTTCAAAGCAAATATAAGTATATGACATATGTATGCTTGTATGCTACGCATGAATGAAATAGCTCATATTCATTAAAAAATACACAGAAAACTAAAAAAAAACTTAAAAAAAAATTCTTATAGCAACCTCACAAGTATTTGCTAATGTACACCCACTTATTTTTTAGTTGGAGTATGTTAGCAAGCTACACTATTAGTGTATTTTAAGATAATCCTTGGTTATAACTTGCTAACATACTCTAACTAAAAATTAAGTGGGTATACGTTAGCAAATCCCATAACCATATTAAACCTTTTTAAAACATACAACTACTTTTAAAAACATTAAATAAACAAAGTCTTGGTAACCATAAATAGATTTGAGTAAATTACACTAACACTTTCTAAATTTTTCAGATTACACACGATGCTCCTCATTTTTTATCCATACACTAACCCCTTAATTGTTGAAAAACATTATATTGACACATCTTATATATTGTACTAACTCTCCTTAATTGTTTTAAAAAAATACATCGTGTATCCTTATAAAGAAGATTGTTGTAAATGTTAAAAAAATAGAGAGATTATGTACAATCTGAAAAAAAATATTAGAGAGTGTGAGTATAATTTACTCAATAGATTTCATTAAAAATTTAAAATTATTTAATAATGGCCACGAGTTGCGCGCATTTTACAGCCAGTTGACAACGAATACATATAAAGGATCTATTCAGTATGCAAATTCAGACACGTGTATAGATTACATTTAATGTAACTCATATTTCACTTTATAAATTACATAGGATAAATTTTTTTTATATAATTAAAATTTATAATAAATAAATATTTTTAACTAATATTTTAGTTTATATAATACAAGGACAAATATTTATTTAACTTAACTAAAATTTTTAGTAAATAAATATTTTTGAATATATAAATTAATTATAATTAAAATTTATAATAAATAAATATTTTAAATATATAAATATAGGTTAAATTAATAATAAACAATTTATATTGTAATATAAATTTAGTTTTAATTATTGATTTTTTTGAAAAATATTAAAATTTAATTTAGAAATAAATATAAAAATAGATTAAAAAGATAAGCGGTTAAAAAAAATATGTAAAAAGCTCTCATTGAAAAAAAAAAAAAAACTCTTAAAAACACTCTTGTTAAAGAAAAGTTCCTAAAAATACTCTTATTGAAGAATAGTTCCTAATAATACTCTAATTGTTATAATAGAGGAAGAGGATATATAAATTTACTTTTATATTTTAAATTAAAATATATAATTTAAAAAGTGATAGTCTGATTTTTTTTATTTATTTCATTAAACTTCTTAGTATTTTTCTCTCTCTCTCTCTCTCTTTTAGATGTGTATTTCATCTATCATTTTTGCAACTAACCAAATTTTTTCTTAACCATTTCAAATTACTTTTTTTTTTTTATCTTTATTTGTATATTTGATCTTTTTTATTATCTATTTCTTTCAATTCTCTCTCTTTTATCTTTATCTCTAAATTGAATTTCAATAATTTTTAAATAAAATATTAACAGTTAAAAATAATCTTATATCATAATTTAAATTGTTCATTGTAAATCTAAAATATAATTTATATATTCAAAGATATTTATTTACTAATATTTTAACCTGTGCATTATACAGAATAAATATTTATTTTATATAACTTAAATTTATAATAAATAAATACTTTTGAATGTATAAATTATATTATAATTAAAATTTGTGATAAATTAATATTTTTGAATATATAGATTATATTTTAAATTTATAATAAATAATTATTGTAATACAATATACAATGTTAATTTTCAATTATTGATAATTTCTTTTAAAAAATATTAAAATTTAATTTAAAACTAAAGATATTGAAAATGATAGATTCAAAGAGATAATAGTCTAAAAAATTTCTAAAAAAGCTCTCATTGAAAAATGACAGCTAAAAACGCTCTCGTTGAATAATAACAGTTAAAAGCACTCTCGTTCAATATAGTTATTCTCATTTAATATATAGGGAGGATTATATATTTTAATCATTATTTAATTAGTATTTTAGCATATACATTCCAAAGATTATAATCAATGTTCTTAATAAATAAATATCTTTAAATATTACATTCTGATTTTACAATAAACCATTTAAATTGTAATATAAAATTATTCTTAATTATTGATAATTTATTTAAAAAATTATTGAATTCAATTTAGAGAAAATGATAAAATCAATTTAGACTGAAAGTGATAGGCAATTAAGAAAATGAAGCATACAAATAAAGATAAAAAAAAATAGTTTGAGGTAGTTGAATGAGAAATTTTTTGGCTAATTACAAAAGTTGTGTGTGGAATCCATATCCAAAGAAGATAAAAAAGATAATATTGAGAAAGTGGAGAGAATGAAAGTCTCGCTCTCCAAATTATTTATTTTAATTTATAATATAATAATATAAAGATAGAGTTATAAATATGTTATAGGCAGTTAATTATATTTTTTTAAATAAAATTTACTTCTATGTTATATATTTGAATGATCACTTTGGAGAGTGAGACTCCCATTATCCTCACTCTCTCAATTAATTCACTTTCTATATTCTCTCTCTTTTATTCTTGTATAGAGATTTTTGCAAACAACTAATGAGAATGAAATTAGTTTTTTAAGATTTTACAATTTTTTAAAATTTAAATTATTGTCAATATAAATATATTATCATTTTGAAATTTCAATTTAAATTATAACAATTACTATTATTTTGAAATTTAAATTAGATAGTATCAATTATTATTATTATTATTATTATAAGCATATTATTATTTTTAAATTCAAATGAATTCTTATTTTATTTTAAGTTCTAATAAATTTCATTGTTTTAAAATATTATCATAATTATATTATTATCGTTAAATTTAAATCAAATCAAATATATTTTAATATTTACCTTTATGTATTTGTAAAGATTTTTTTGGGCAAAAATAGGCTGCAATGAAATTTAATCCTAAAATATGATGTAAACTACTTAAATCCTTTATCATTAAGTCAATTGTAATGGATTTTATTTGTAGGGATTAAAATGTTAGTATATATTAGGAGTGAGCAAGACTCAACCCATCCCACTGACCTTGCTTGGCTTGAGGGTGATTTTGACGATTTTGGGTTTTAAAATTAGACTAATATATTTTAAGGATGAGTTAAAGTTATGCTTTGGGTTGTCGCAATCTATTTTGATGTCCCATATTCTCTTGAAAAGTTTAAGATTTTTAAAAATCACATATTAATAAAAAAAAATAGTTTAATTTATTAGATAATATTGTACATAACATGATAGTGTATTTATGATGATATTGTATATTGTAAAATGTACCCTAATTTAAGAATTGGTATATTATACTAAAAAGTTGGGCTGACCGAGTCTTGTTCCATATATTTTGGACCTTGGTTGGGTCGAGATCAAGTTCACATAAATGGCCCAATCAAAATTTTAGGTCAGGTAAGGATAGAAATAAACATGTCCTAACTCTTCCCTTACTCAACCCTAGTATATATTATAAATAATAGTTAATAAATAAATTATTGCGTAGAAATTGTAAATGAAGTAACATTTGTAACTCATTTTTTTAGGAGACCACTGATATTAATTAATTCTTTTGGGGAGAACTAGTGTTAGACAATTGAACTAGATTATTTTAAGAGTTTAATTGCTATGTATTGTAGTGTAAAGAATTTTACACTATCAATCCAGCAAAAATCATAATATTATGTCAAAAAGTTGGGTTGACCGAGTCTCGTTCCATATATTTCAGACTTTGGTTGGGTCAGGATCAAGTTCACATAAATAACTCGATCAAAATTTTGGGACAAGTAAGGACAGAAATAAACATGTCCTAACTCGTCCCTTACTCACCCCTAATATATATTATAAATAGTGGTTGATAAATAAATTATTACGTAGAAATTGTAAATGATGTAACATTTGTAACTCAAATTTTTAACAGACCACTGATTCATTAATTCTTTTTGGGAGAAATAATGTTAGAAAATTGAACTAGATTGTTTTGAGAGTTTAATTGTTATGTATTGTAGTGTAAAAAATTTTACACTATCAATCAAGCGAAAATCATAATAGGTATGAGTTTTAATGTAGTCATTGTAAAAGTTAACAAACTTATCATACATGATAATTTGTTATTGAACAACGGTATAAAAACTCTTTAACTTAATAGTACATGAACTATTTATTCTTATTTTAAATTATCAAATCGATTTAAAAACTATAAAAATTGATGTAATTGATAATAAAAACATAAAAATAAAAAATTGTAGATTTTATTTTTAGTTTTGTTTGATTTTTCATTTTTGTTACTAAAATTGAATTAAACTAAATTAAACCATATTTTAATATTATTTTATTATTATTTTATTACAATCCCTATTAAATTAATTCTTTGTTTGTTCTGAAATGCATTTTTAGTAAATATTAGTATTATTTTTTAAGGCCAATCAGAATTTAAGTAGTCCTTAAATTTTGCATTTTAAATTAAAAGTAATTTTAAGAATCATATAAAATAAATTTAAAAAATTAAATAATCAATTTAAATTGAATCTTAAAAAATGGTTTAGTTTAGTTTAAAATTAATATTATATTTAAATTGAATCAAACTAAACTACATATTATTTTTATATTAAATTCAAACAAATTTTTGTATAAATTTAATTAAAATGTACTAACAGTATAAATATATTCAAGCATTAATTTTCATGTTTGATAAAATTATTAATTTTATAATAATCATTTTAAAAGTTGTATGTATAATTATTTCTAATTGATTAATAATATAAAAAATTATATTAAAAATATATCAATATTAAACTCTATTTATATAAAAATTGGATTAAAGTAAACCACAGACACTCTAACTAACCTTTCAAAAATTGATAATGAACAGAGCTAGGATATACAAACTAGTTTGGTCTGCAAATAAATAAATTGGGTCAGGTCACTTGCAAAACAAATGGTCTCTATAATGGTTAACCCATATCTGCTTGCTATTGGCTCGCAAGTTGACCGGTTAGGAGTGTTCATTAGGTTGGATTATCTCCATGAACCCAACGATCCAAATCAAACTAATCTGAACCAAATCAATTATAATTATAGTTTGCTTTTCAAATTTATTTTTTCCAACCAAAATTAACATGATGACCCAATCAATTATTTTTTAACTTTATATTAAAATTTTCTTCTATGTTTGTCTTTTTTCTTCTTCATTCAATTTGATCTTCTTATAATCATATCCAGTGTCTTAATTTGATCATATTTATTACGTAATTTTTTTATCATATTTTCAGTAAAAAAAATTAACGAGATATAAAGTGATAAATAAAAATAAATAAATATAACATATAATAATTATTTAATAATTAAAGAATAAGAAATGTTATTACCTTGCATTAATATAAAATTAAAAATTTATATGAAATAGACAATAATTAAAGATAAAAACTTAAAAAATATGATATATTTTTTTATTATAATCCGATGATCCAAACTAAACCAAATGACCTTAATTAGATCAGTTTGGATGGGCAAAAAAAAATCCAAAACCCGAACCAAAGCAATTAAATTTGATCGGTTCAAATTTAATTTTACCATAAATCTAAACCAATCCAATCCTTGAAAACCCCTAAACAATTAAAAAGCATTAAATAATTCCAAATTCTAATTAAATAACCACTAAATATCAAATATAAATCTTATAATTAATTAATAAATAAATAATTAAAAAAACACGTTATGTAAGTTAAATAAACTAATTCATGAACTTGCAAATCAAATCCGTTTATCAACTTCGAGCTAAACAGACTAATTCATATAAACTCACATCTATATAAATTATCTCTTTTGGACTCACACTTATGAAGGGTCCATTTGGTAAGAAGGAAAAAAAATGTAAGAAATAAGGTGAATGAAAATAAGAAAGGTAAATGAAAATAGGTGAGAAATAGAGTAGAAATAAATGTGTTTAGTTTAAGAGAAACAGAAAAGAAATAAGGAAGAGATAAACAAGTGAATGAAAATAGGTGAAAAATAAAGTGAAAATAACTAATAGGCCCCATACCTTTTAATTTCTCTCTTATCTTATTTCTCCTCTATTAAATACACCCACTTTTTATTTTTCATCTATTTTTTTTTCTCTTCGCCCTATCTCTCCTTCACTAAACAAAGAGTAAGATTGAGTTAAATAGACTAGCTCATCAAACTCAGACTATTATTAACAGCTCTATTTGGTGTAGATGAGTTAAGGTAGAAATAAAGAGGAGAGAGTGGAAATAGAAGGGAGGAGAATAAATTGGCTTGTTTGGTAAACAAGAATTATTGAAGAAAGAAATACAAAAGTGGTGGGTCCCACAAAAAAATTTCTACGCAAAAGAGAGTGGAAATAACAATGAAATGGGTAAGGGTATTGTGTAGTCTATGCATTTCTTAGAATAACCTTGCGCCCATACTTCTCTTTTCTTCCTCGCTTGCTGGATTGCTCATTTCTTCCTCGCCGCAATGGTCTTATTTGCTTATGTTGTTGTGCTCGTTTCTTGCTCGTCTCTCAAGTTTCAATTGCTCGTTTCTTCTTTGCCATCGTGCTTGATTATATTGCCATGTATTGATTTCTACATTTGTCATATAATTGATTATATTGAAATTATAATTGATTATGTGAGAGCTGCTTATATGAGGAGTGGTATACATGGTACTAGTCCGTTTAACCCAGACAGTCCAATCTTGCTCTTTCAACGTTGGTTCCTTCACTGTCTTTCACTGTCTCATCAGTGCTCTGTTTAGTAGTGAGAAAATTAAAAAATAGAGTAGATAAAAATAGAGAAGAGAGAAGAAAATAGAAAACAAGGTGAAATTTTGGATTGTTTGAATTGAGAGAAATAGAAGAAAAATAAAAAACAAATAATATTATGAGAATTCGATTATAATTTCAATATAATAGATTATATGGCTTCATTGCTTGGTTTCGCCATATAATCGATTTTATTGAAACTAGTATTTTAACTATACATTGCATAGAATAAATATTTACTTTATATAACTTAAATTTATAATAAATAAATGCTTCTAAATATATAAATTATAGAGTTTAATAGTCATGTACTGACAGTGTAAAATAGTTTTACACTGTCATCAAATCACAAACTACTATTTATTATAAGTTTGTTGACTTTTATAATAAATATTTTAAAAGTCATATTAATAGTGATTTCTAATTGAATGACATTGTAAAACTTTTTGCACTGAAAGTACATGACTATTAAACTCTAAATTATATTATAATTAAAATTTGTAATAAATAAATATTTTTGAACATATAGATTATATTTTAAATTTATAATAAATAATTATTGTAATACCATGTTAATTTTTAATTATAGATATTTTATTTTAAAAATATTAAAATTCAATTTAGAACTAAAGATATTGAAAATGATAGATTGAAAGTGATAAGAGGTTAAAAAAATCCCTAGAAACGCTCTCATTTAATAATAATAGTTAAAAATACTCTCGTTAAATAATAGCAGTTAAAAACGTTTTCGTTCAAGATTATTATTCTCATTTAATATATAGGGTGTATTATAATTGATCGATTGAATTGACACCTATACAAATGTGTTAAATGGTATATAGGAGACTGTGTTAAACTTTTTGATACAAGAATAAAATTATATTTTAATTTTTAATCTAATTTTCTATTTTTTTTTCAACCAAACCAAACATTTTCATAATATTATTTATTTTAATTTTTCTTTTATTTTTTTCAAATCAAACAACTTAAAATATCACCTTATTTTTTTATATATTTCTCTTTTATTTATTTTCACGTACTTTATGTTTTTCTTTGCTACTAAACAAAGCGCTAATGAGACTGTGAAGGAACCATCCTTCAAAGAGGGAGATTAGTCTGTCCCGGTTAAACGGATTAGAAGTCTAGAACCATTTAACTCATTTATGCAGCTTTGTTAATAAGACACAGAAGGGACCATTGTTGAGAGAGCAAGATTAAGTGTGTGTTTGTTTTTAGTTAATTTCAATAGAACGTCAATCCACCATACCCTTTTCTTTTACGTTTGTGTTTTGAAAAGTGAAAAAACTCAATTGAACGCGATGTAATGAGAAAACAAACACACCCTAAACTGTGCGAGTTAAACGTACTAGTATACGGCTCATGTGCGTATGCAATTCTATACTTCTGTTTAATGAGATGGCGAAGGGACCATCGTTGAGAGAGTGTGATTGGACATGACTGTCTCACAGTCACTTGACAAGAAATGTTGGTTTTAGACCCAGGCTGCACGACCTCTAGGTCATCAATAATTCAGCTCTACTAGAGCTAAAATGAGTAACAAATATTATACTCAAAATCTTAATTCATACTAAATTTATAATTAAAATTAAATTCAACATGTATTTCGATCACGGGTAATTATTTGAAATAAATTTTATTAAACTTTAAAATAAATAAATTCTCAATAAGTTAGTGAAAAAAATTTAAAAGTTTAGTTAAAATCATATGTTTTAGGTTATTTAATTTTTAAAAACTTAATATGTTACTCTATTTAAATAACAATAATAAAGGCTAATAATAATAATATATTAATTTTTATTATATTTTTTTAAAGTTATATACTATTGATAATTAAACTCATTAATCAATATTTAAGTTTTCGAGATAAGCTTCCAGAGTCAGGGCTGCTTTCTTAGCTTAAGAATTAGGGCTGAAACCTGAGATAACAAGAGTGAAAAACAAAAAGGGCAAAACCAATTGGTCTTTTTAAATTAAGAAAATTTGTAAACACTTTTAGTTTTAAAAAAGACCATATAGTTCAGTAATATTTTTTATTTTACTTAATAAATATAATAAAAAACAAATATAAAATTAAAAATTATTTTAAAAAATTTCTAAGTGATAAATAATATAAAATAAATTAAAAATAATAATTATTTAAAAATATTTTTAAATTTTTAAATAATTTTCATTAATATGCTAAATCTCCAATTTCATTTATATATTTATTATAAATTTGAGTTTTAACTCTCAAAAGTAAGATAATCTAAATACGTATTTCTTTAATTATACAATTACACGTATCTTTTTCATTTTATAATATATGTTTTATTCCTTTTGTCACATGCGTCTTATGGAATTCTATAAAAATAAAAATAATATTTTTTCTCGGCAATTTTTTATCTAATATTTTTTATTTTAAATTAATTATCAAATTTCTTCAGTTAACATTGCAGATACATAAGTAAATTATTATTAAACTATTGCTTTATTATTAAATTATTTTAAAATATATAAAATAATATTTTATACTTTCATATTTTGTATATATATTTGCAAATTCCCATGCTATTGTTCTCGCTAGTGAAATTTTATTGCAGACACAATTTAATAAAATAGTACTAAAAAGTTTGCTGTCGTCTTTCTTTCAACAGCGTTATTTTTAGTTTATACTTTCATAACATTTTTTATAATACTATTTTTTGTCCTTCTCCATTATATTATTCAATTTATGTCACAATCTTTTTATTTTATCTCTTTTTTACTTGTGAAAAATATTACGAAAAAGTGGAGTGGAAATTTCTAAGCAATCACTTCATTATAAATCAATTTGAGAATTCATTCACATGTTTGGATTACACGTGACAAATCAAGAATAACTGTTAAGGTTTTGATAACACGTGTTATTTACAGAGAGGTGTGGATGACATGTGTCATTACATGGTGCTTCATAAATATTTGGTTTGGTTACAGATCATAATTATTGTCATTATAATTATTACATAAATGAATATTAAATAGCTATATTTGAATTTAAAAATTCTATTAAATATCTACCTTTTAAATAACTACATTAATTATAATTAAAATTCTATTGGTCATTTGACTTAATTATTTGTTAATAAATAACAAGAATAATATATATAGTTTCCTTAATTATTTCCTAAATCAAGGATAAACTAGCGAGTATTTTTTATTTTTAAAAAAATTATATACTTAATCAATAATTTTTTTTACTTACATTCACCCTAATTTTGTCCTAAATAGAAATCAATAAACAATTTTTACTTAATAATTTTTTTACTTAAATTCTATTATTTATGACAATAATCTAATATAAGTTTTAAGGACCAAAATAATTATTATTATATATTTTAAATATAATTTGGGAAGATATTTGTGTATAATTATTATTATGTATTTTAAGAGTATGGATGAAGAAGATATTTTAAACTAGGCTTTAAAGCAAATATGATTATTTTCGTATGATTTTACTTGATAAACTAAATTTTACATCATCAATTGGGGGTTGTTTGATTCGGTGTTAATGTATTATTAAATATATATAATTAAAATGAAAATCATTACATGTAATTGTTATATATAATTTATATAATTGGAATGTCCATTTAAATTATATCCATATTAAATAGGAAAGTTTTATGTGTCAATCTCTGAAGCAATTTCACATAAAATCTTATTCACTTGGCAACACTAAAACGTTTTTCTCTATTTTTTGCTTACATGTTGGCCTCATGTTCATTTCACACAAATCAATTTATGGAAAATTATGACACATAATCATTTGCACACAAAATAATTTATGAACAATTATAACACGCAAAATTAGGAAATTAATTTTTTTTGTATATTCTAATTGACTACAATTTCACAATCACCCTTATACACAATTACGGGAATTATTAGTACCTAATGTTTTTATTTTAAAATTCAAACAAAGTTAGAGAATAAAAGGTGACCAAGAAAAGAAAAAAATGAAAAAGAGACTCATATTTGAAAGAAACCCAAACTCTCCTCTCGCTTCTTCAATGAAAGTATTTTATTTTTTGTTACATGTTCTGAATAGTCACTCCCATTGCATTGATTTCATCTATTGTCTTTGTCTTCTCCGTATCTTTGTTAAGGTGAGAAAATATATTGTCAAATTGAGATGTATATACGTTAGGTAATTTTTTTTTTCTTTTGATTTTTGCATTTTCTACATTAAAGAAACTTCTATTTTTCTTTTTTACTTTTATGTTTTATTGTTCCCTTTTTATTTGTTTGCTTATGTTGTTTTGCTTAGTGTATAGTCTAAAATGGACGATTAGGATAGCGACATTAAGGATGATGCTCAAGGTCCTAACTTGCTATTAACTTCCTCTTTATTTGAGTTTTTATTATTTTGTTTCTTTATTGCTTTAAATTTGATCTACTAAGATTTTTATTCTTTTTGCATGTACAAATTCAAAAGAATTCGAGAGAGAAATGAGAGTGTGGATGAAGAAGATAATTTAAACTAGGCTTTAAAGCAAATTTGATTATTTTTGTATGATTTTACACAGTAAACTAAATTTTGCATCATCAATTGGGGGTCATTTGATTCGGTGCTAATGTATTATTAAATATATATAATTAAAATTAAAATCATAATATGTAATTGGTATATATAATTTATATAATTGGAATGTTCATTTAAATTATATCCATATTAAACAATGGTAGTTAGATTATTTAAATTACTTAATTAAATTGACTATTACAATATAATTAAATTTGCTAAAAAAATTTACCAATATAATTAAAGTAATTAATGTAATTATTAAATATATGTAATTAACATAATAACATATAATTGTTATATAATTAATTTTTCATGAAATATAATTATTAAATATATCAAAAATATACTATTTTTATATGTTAAAATACATAATTTTGTTAATCATGGTAATTATGACTGATATATATTGTCATATGAAATAATAAAGGTAATTATGATTAATATATACTTTCATTAGGGTAATGAAAATTATTTTAAACAAAGATAATTAGATTATTTTAAATTAAAATTTTGGATTAATCATATTAATGTAATTTTAAATTTCAAAAGGACAATTAATTTAGGAAGGATCATTAATTTTGGCCTAAATATAGAATTTTTATTTAAATTATTTTCATATTAAATTGTTCTATTATCACACTATTTATGTATTTATTTATTTATTACATATCAATTTGAAATAATTTATTAACATTTTGATGGAGCAAAGTTTAAAATAGATGATTAATTTATATTTAACGATTAATTTGACCTAAATATGCACTGTTCATTTATTAAAATAGTAATGAAGCAAAATTTTCTGTTGACTTTTTGTTATAAATAACATTTTAAATGGAAATAAATTGATTGCTACTTCAAACTCAAATGAAATTAACATCCCAGTCTATTTGAATAGTTGTAATAGTTAAGATAATTACAATTGGTATATATTCTAATTTGAATAAAATAACATGATTATGACATATATATATATATATATATATATATATATATATATATATATAATTGTAAGATTATTTTAATTTAAGATAAATATATTATTTAAAATGTATAATTAAAGTAATTAATGTAGCTAATAAATATATATAATTAAGGTAATTGCCCATAATTATAATTAAATTAGTTGATTTATAAATATTTAATTGCTTTTAATATCAATTGAAGAAACTTATACATTTGGATAGAAATTAGAATTCTCCTTTATTTGAATAATAAATTAAGAAAAAATTAATGTTAATTTGATTTAATTTAATGTGAAAATTCTTGACATGTATTATAAGATTAGAGATACAAGATATACATTATATATAATTTAGTTTTTTATTTAATATATTATTAACTTTGTTAGAAATTTTTGTTGATGTAATTAAATTAGTTAATGTAATTATTAAATATATATAATTGAAATAATTATATGTAGTTTTCATATATAATTTATTTTTTAAGAAACATAATTTTTAAATATTGCTAAAAAAATACTATTTTTATATGTTAAAATCCATAATTCTATTAATCATGGTAATTATGAGAGATATACATTGTGAGATGAATTAATTAAGGTAATTATGATTTGTGTATATTTTAATTAAGTTACAACATATTCAAATTAAGGTAAAATATTTAATTATTATTATAAACAATTTATTAAGTGAACATCTAACTTTGTGAGAACTCTTCTTTCTATTATAACGTGTCTTTCAATTTTGACTCCATTGTAAACATTATTATTCAGTATTATTTATTTGTGTAATCTTCAAACTTTAGAGCTTTCATTTTTAAAAATTTTATTTGCTTCATTTTTTATTGTATATTTATTTTATTATTATTGAATTTATTTATTTTTTGTTTGATAGTTTCATCTTTTTTATCTTCCTTATTTAATTAAGTTAATCGTCTATCTTTTTTGTTTTCTTTAAATATTTTTAAAAAATATAATATTTCGTATTTGAATTAGTTTTCATCCTAAGTTGCTAACATTATTTTATAGATTTTATTATTTCAATTATTAAAATGGATTGGACTAAATGACTTAACAAAGCGGTTTAACAATTTTTTTTAATAAAAAGAATCTTATAGTGAAGTAAAAACAACCTTACTCCCTCCTTCTAATATTTCACATATCATGTGACAAAGGAAATATGTATTGCTAAATGTATTAATAATTTTTATATGATAGTCTCTTTATTATTATTATTTTTTTAAAATTTGAAAATATTTAAAGAATTTTTCTATTTATTAAATCCTATATGTCACATATTATCATCATAATAATTTTTTTCCATCCAAAAATACTGTTTTTAATTAATTTTTATCATTTTAATTCATAACAACATTAATTTCTAGTAAAAACATCGCACTCAAATTATAAATCTAATATAAATAAAGTAAAAAAAGAAATTAATAAATTGAAAGTAACAAATAAGTTATTTTACAATGATTGTCACTCAAGATGGTCCTATACAATTCTAGCAAGATTGTCTCTAGTAAAAAATATATATGATCTCTAGCCAAAAAATAACAAATAAGTTGTGAAAAATATAATTTTTTAAATTAATTTAAATCAAATTTAAATTTATTTTAACTTATATAGGAAAAAAATTATATCAAATTAAAACTAATTTATTTCAACACATAACTACATAGTGTATTATGATAGATATCACTTTCTTCAAGTGTAAATATAAATGACATTTTTATTATTAAAATAACATTTTTTACATGGTATTAATTACATAAATTATAGACAATGTATACTTATAATTTGTACTCAATATATTAAATTTATGCTGAAAATCAATATGATTCATTAAATATATATATTATATATATATATATATATATATATATAATATAGTATTATGTATTATATACATGTACATGTACATGTACATATACATATACATATACATGTATATATACTATACATATGTATATGTATATGTATACATATACTGTACATGTACATAATATACATGTACATGTACATGTATATGATACATGTACATGTACATGTATATGTTACATGTACATGTACATGTATATGTATACATACATATATATATATATATATATATTATGTATGTATGTATATATATGTATGTATATCATTACCATACTCGTTTTTTTGCTCTATATGTAATTTTCATGTTATTATCTTTTCAATGATTAATAAAAGAATGCTTTAATAAAACTATAATTTGTATATCATGAATATTATGTTTGGAACAAGATATTACATAATGCTATCAAATCTTTTATTTAGTTTAAAATTTTAGAATGATATTCATAATAAATAATTACTATACATATGAAACAAAAAATATAATAAAACATATACTTAAACATCAATAATTTATTCAAGTACTTATAAATTTAATTGGTCTTTCATTTGATTGATGTTATCTTTCTCTCTTATTTTTGTTATCCAATAGAAACCGAGACTTAAATGATAAATTAATTATTATAAAATATAATTACATATATTTTTTTATTCATATAAGTATTAAGATAAGATTAATATATATGAATATATATACATCTACTCTATATTCTTACATATTTATAAAAAAAATCCAGACAAAATGTAACATTTAAGATCTAAAGCAATATAAGTAATACCTCATACTTGGTATCATACAATAAATAAAGACAAGAATAATTACTTCAAAATATTCCAAAAATCATCGTCAGGACCATGACACATTATATATTTCTTTGAAATTAAGTACTAGTGTCTTTTAATTTAAAAGGATAGCTTTGATGTAGGACAAAAAATAATGAAACAAATATTCATTGTCGTAGAAAAATATTCTAATTGGATGACTAAAATTAATATATAATAATAATAATTAATTGTGCAAAATTTTTACATTGACATTAAATGCATTTTAAACTCATTTTTAAAGAAAAAACTAATAATTACAAAGTTTAATTTAAAATATTTTTTTAATATTAATATCTCATTAAAATTTTGTATAAATCAAAGTTATATATACAAATGAGAATATATTGATAAAGATAATATTTTTTAAAGCACACATTTTTATAAATTAAAATAATGTGAGATGTATGTGAATATAAAATTATTTAAATTTATATTAACTAACGTAATTATATATATATATATATATATATTGATGTACGTATTTACTAGTAGATATTTTTATAAAATTAAAAAATATATTAAATAATTATAATAATATAAAAGTTATAAATTATAAATTTAAGACCATGCATCGCACGCTAGTTTTTGTATATATATGTCTAAAATTGCATGCTTATCCTCTGTAAACCTAACCTACCCTACATCGATTGACAGTTAGGTTTATCTTGTCCTTCCCAGTTCAAAGAATGAGCGACTCAAATCACGCAATCACGGGCAACAGTGGTCGAGGTACCATTCAAGCTTATCAATACTTTTCATTTCTTACTCCCTCTACCCCACCTTTTAATTTGTTTCTCTATTGAGAAATATGATAACTCTCCTCAATATGCTCTCTTGTCTCAGAGATGAAACATGAGGCTCCTATGCGGGAATTCTCCGCTCAGGAGGAGGATCTCATTGCTAGAATGTTTCGTTTGGTCGGAAACAGGTTTCTTTACTCTTTTTGTTTGTTTGCACGCTTCAGGAATTTACCATATATAAAAGTGTATGTGTTTCTCGTGCTGGGAGAAATATTTTCGGTCTTCATGGAGTAGGTATCAATATCATATTTATGTTTATAATTGAAGTTATATTACAATAATTTTTATAATATTATTTTTTTATCTATTTCTCTCTATAAATTAATTATTTAATCATATTTTTTCTCTTATCTTCTTATTTCTTTTTTATTGTACAAATTTTTGAACAGAGAAATTATATTATTTTCCCACAATTTTAAAGTTAAAAAAATTATTAAACTAAAAGTGATAAAGATATGATATATATACAACAATTTATATACTAATTTATACAATAATATTTTTTATGTTTATCTTTTTTTATCATTATGAATATAATAAATGATGTACAAAAGAAAAATAGACACAAAAAATATGAGAAATATTATTTGTATAATAATTCATATAATAATTTGTATAATATTTTTTGTTTTATTTTTTTCTTACACATCATTCATTATATCTTATAATAGTAAAAAAAAAAAAACAAAAAATATTATTATATAAATTATTATATAAATTGTTACACATATAATATATTTCAAAAAATATTATATAAATTGTTATAAAAATTATTTTACAAATAACATTTCTTTAAAATTGCTGAATTTGCTCCTTCGAAGTGATTTGTCAAGTCCCATTTGATTTTGATTTTGACCTGTGGTAGGTGGTCTCTGATTGCTGGGAGAATTCCCGAAAGGACTGCAAAAGAGATTGAAGAGTATTGGACTTCAAAGTGCTTATCAACGAGTGATTCATGTTCTTCTTCTTCTGTCATATTAAGTTCCTAATGCTTTTCTATCATTTAATGTTGTAATAAAGAACTGCTTAGTGAACAGTTTTATTTTACCATATTACTGCCATGGGTTATAATAAAGTATATCCATGCTGCTTTATATGCGTAAAGAGAGAAGTAGGAAAGAGAAAAATAAGAGAGAAGAGAAAATGAGTAAAAAATACATAGATTTTTAAGGTGTTTAGATTGGAAGAACTATGAGAAAAATAAAAAAGAAAGAAAAATTGAGTTTTCTATTCACTTATTTAGTTGGATAGAAAAGTGGAGAGAAAAAGAATGAATTTTTTTTGTAAAAACATATTTATTCTTAATATATATAAATCTTGTAAGATAAAAAGAAGTAATAAAGTTAGAATTATAATTTTAAGTGGGTCTTACAATTTTTTATCTCTCACTTTTTTCTTTTTTCTCCAACTAAAAAGAGATTTTTTGTAGTGGGTTTTACACAAATAGTTTTTCTTTTCTCTATTTCTCTCCTTAAATAAATAACATAAAATTACTTTTTTTCACTCACTTCTCTTTTCTTAATTTCTATTAATCCAACCAAAGGGTTAATTTGACCTTGGATTATCTAAAGACCCTCTAGAAAAGAAAGGGCAAAAAGGGAAAAAAAGGCTAAATTAATATTTTGGTTTCTTATCTTTTTACGTTATGTTGGTCCTTTATTTTTAAAAGTTTCGTTTTGATACTTTATCTTTTGAAAATGTCTTATTTGGTTTTTCTGTCATTTTAAAATGAACACTGTTAATAATTTAAAGATAATGACAGTTAAAAACCACCATTATCTTTAAATTATTAACAATGTTAATAATTTTTAGATAATGACAGTTTTTAATTGTCATAAAACATTTTTTTTTCTTTCTTCTTCTTCTTTCTTCCCTCTTTGTCACAGCACCTCTCTCTTTCCTCTCTTCTTCTTCATCTTTTACTTCACTGCCACCTTCCTCCCTCTACTGGGCATGAACGACGGTGGTGGGTGGTGCTGCGAATGGCGATGGGATTTCATAAGGTGTGATAGATTGGGGTTTTGCACCACCCACCACCGCTGTCCATACCTAGCAGAGGGAGGAAGGTGGCAGTGAAGAGGAAGATGAAGAAGAAGAGGGGAGAGAGAGAGGTGCAGTGACAAAGAAGAGAGGAGGAAGAAGGAGAAAAAAAACGTTTTGTGACAGTTAAAAACAGTCATTATCTTTAAATTATTAATGATGTTAATTTTAAACTGACAAAAAGACTAAAATAGGACGTTTTCAAAAGATAAAATACCGAAATGAAACTCTTAAAAGATAAAAGATCAAAATAAAATTTCATGAAAAGAAACGGGATTAAAATACTAATTTTGCCAAAAATAAAATAAATATGGTGATTTACTGTAGTGCAGAAATAAACACGTAGGCATTAAGATTTAAATCTGAGAGAAGTGGAGAATTGACCCAAGAAAGTAATTAAATTGACTTGAACCAAAATGGGTGCAAACTGCAAACGGAGACATGACGAATTACAAGCATCCTTATATTTCTAGGATCTCGAGAATTTTACAAAAATGAGGCAACTCGATCATCATTAGAATATTTGCATGAAATATTTGCCATTTCATATTAGAAAAGTTGTTTAGCTTAGCTTGTGTTTACAAAATTATGTTAGAATTTAAATAAGTTGTTATCATTTTGAGGAGCTCCTAGCCTGTGCTAACACAGTTGAGGCCAATATAGAATTAATAAATTCATATTTGATGAATTTATATATGTGCATGCCTTTAATAAAATATAGAAGAAAAAGAGATACAAAAAAAAAGAAAAAAAAACATAAAATCCATAAAAATAGTCAATGTTTAGTTTAGTTGTAAACAATGACACTCATGAGGAATTTCTTTTGTTTTGTAGGAAAAATAAAGCAAAACACTTGTAAAAAAACTTTATTGTCTGACATGTTAGAGTGTTGTCTCATACCACAATAAGAGAAAGCAAAAATACCCTTAGAAGCTCAGTGTGGGACATTGAGCACGAGCTTAGACACTAAGCATTGATTTCTATTGGACATGTAGCGTGGGAGATGCCAAGAAAAGGAGAGATGTTAGGCTAGACACAAAGTCATGGGAATTTCACTAGAAGCTTAGCTAGTGTTTGGGATGCCAATATGACGTCTATTTTCGAGGAGCCTTTTAGATGTTTTTCCCACAACATCCCAAATGTCTGGCCAACTTCAAATGCTAGCGGTGACTTATTTGAAGGTGTAACTACATTATTCTAGGAGTGAGGCCCATTCCAGCTGATATAAAACCTTTTTTTTGCAAGACTTATTCATCAAAAACCGTTGGAAGACGATTTGAGTATCCTCGCAACTGACTATTGATGAGAATGATCTTGAATAAGTGCATGATGAGGAATCATACATATGTATTCTGATTTAAGTATGATTATCAGTCTTAAATTGAGCATAATAATAGTACTTTTTAATACATGTGTTCTTAAGGATTTCAATCTTAATGCTTGATTTAATTCTAATGAAACTGTGAAAGTAGAATAGTAGGGTTGATTCAAAGTGATTGAATACCAAGGAATTAGGTCTAAACTAATTTAGTGAAATCTAAACTTCTAATTCATAAGTAAATTGTTTGGGTTAGATGAAATACAAAGGATGAACACAAAGGGATTCAAATCCTAAACTACTTTTAATACATTTGATAAACACCTTTGAAAAATTGATAAACATAGCAATAGTTATATTTTTCTGCAATTTATATTTCCTACACTTATGTTTGTGACAAACATAATTTGCCTTGCCTTAATAGTAATTGATTGATTGAATTTATTCTTTTGTTACCTTAATGCTTGTGGAGACAATATCTTACTTTCGATCAGTGCACTTATTGAAAAAGAACCAATTAATTCTAAAATTTATAAGCATCATTGAGATTCAACAAGTATCCCCTCACCAATGGTTAGTAACTACAAAGTAAGTAGATTTGGAACTGATAAAATGATTGATCCTCGTGTGTATAGATCCTTTGTTGATGCTTTGCAATATGTTACTTTGACTTAACCTAGAATTGTCTATAGTATTAACACAAGTTTATCAGTATATGACTAATCCTCTTGACTCTCATTGGCATGCTATCAAAAGGATTTTGCACTACCTTAAAGGCATCATCACTTTTGGATTACTTTTGTAACCTACTATCTCTCTTTATGTTTCCTATATCTACTTATAGTGATGCAAATTGAGCGAATGATCCAGATGATTGACACCCAACCTTAGGCTATTGTGTCCATTTTGGTGCAAATATGATCTCGTGGTGCTCCAAGAAGCAATCTTTGGTTGCAAGGTCAAATACTGAACCTAAATATCATAGCATGCCTATGCAACAACAAAATTACTATGGATTCATTCCTTATTGTCCAAACTTGGTGTTTCCTTTACCATTTCACAACTCTACTATGACAATTTGGGTGTTGTATCATTGTCCACAATCTAGTTCTACACTTACAAATGAAACATATTGAGGTGGACATATATTTTGTACGTGAAAAAGTGACTTCCAAGGCTCGTATTGTGCAACATATTCCTGGCTTTGAGCAACTAGCAAATTCCTTTACAAATCCATTGTTTGCTTCACAATTTTGTGATTTTAGAACCAAACTCAAGGTGTATGCCTTTCAACAACCACCTTGAGTTAGAGCGAGGCTATTAGAGAAGTTGTTTAGCTTAGCTTACGTGTACAAAATTATGTTAGAATTCAACTAGGTTGTTATCCACTAAAAATATTTAAATATATTACAAGATTATATTTTTTTTCAAAAGCATGCATTACTTCTAAAACATTATTGACAATACTTTTAATTGTTGTTATTGCTTAAAGTAATTTTTAAAATTAAAATTACTCAAATCTTATTTGATATAAATTATATTAAAAGATAGATTGAATGAATTTTAGGAGTGGTAAAATGGGTTCAACCAATTGGGTCGACCTGCCTAACCCTCCATTTTTGGCAGGATGGGTAAGTTAGTAGAACCCGCCAACTTGTCGTGCCAACTCGCCAACTTGCCCTATTCATGTGAATTATGGTAAATAAATATCTTGTGTCTTATTTAACAATTTTCTTTGACAGGAGGCTTGAAAAATTTGCATGATAGAAAGTGCCTTTGCTTTCATGATGGCTTTCCTCATAAATGTTTCTGTTATTTCTATAAGCAGTGTTGTTTGCAATTCTTCAAATTTGAATGCACTCCTACTAGACCACTTAATAAAGTTACAAATAATAATAAAATTATATGTCAAAGTGATATAATGTATATTAAAAATTATTTGATCCAATTCAATTAGATGATGACCAAAAATATTCAAATTCAATTGATTTTTTTTTTAATTTGGGTGGGTTGAAAGCGAGGAGGGTCAACTTGCCAACCCACTTTTTGTAAACCTACCAACCTGCCTTTCGTATAACCTGCCAACCCATTCCTTGTCTTTTAGCGAGCTAACTCGCCAACCTGTTGCTAAGCAGGGAGGGTTGGACTCTCCAACTCGTAACTCACCGGTAGGCCAACCTGCCCTGCCTTGCTTTTGGCGAGTTGATGGTAGAGCAGGATAGGTTGATCCGCTTTGCCACCCCTAATGAATTTGTCATTTTATATATTGATAGTGAAATATTAGAAATACTTAATTATAAAAACTTGATCAATATACAATAATCTTGTAGTTAAATGAAATTGACAAGTTATATCAAATTAAACTTTGAATATAAATTTCACCTAAGACCTTAAAACTTTTAGACATGACTCCGCATGTGAAAACTCTATTTCAACCATAACAACAATAATTAAAAAATAATATCATTTTATTATTGTGTATTATTTTTTTTTTTGAGTTTGTAAATAAACTTTTCATTAACATAAAATGAAATTTTTTTTCGTCCTGTAAGAAATTTCTCCAATATAATCAAGTAAACTCACATTTTAGTTCCTGCATTTGTAAGGTAGCTATCATAATAGTCCCTGAAATTAGCAAAATGTCAAAGAAATCCCTGAAATTGAAATTCATTAGTCATATTAGTCCCTGTCTTTAGTTTTGTTGGGGGCTATAATGATAGTAAGTTATAAAATTTAAGAACTATAATGATAATAAGTTATATATTTAGGGACTAAAACGATAGTAATTTGAATTTCAAAGATTTATTTGACATTTTTTTAAATTCAAGGACTACTATGACAATGTCTCACAAATTCAGAGACTAAAATGGATATTTACTCAATATAGTCAGATTAGTGAGTATATTTTCAAAGAGAAAATGTATATATTTATATATCTTGTATAATTTTTTGTATACAAAAAGGATGAATAAAAAGAAAATATAATACGATTTTGATATAATAAAAAAAATAAATTAGTGCTATAAAACATATTATATAAATATTAATATATCTCATTTATATATCATGGGGTGAGGTGTCAGCTTTTTTTACCTCGCAAGGGTAATTTTTTTCTTCTTCAAAATTATCAAAATGGGTAGATTTTGATAAAAAAAAAAAATTCCCAAATTAGGGTAAGTTGTATTTGTGAAGCACAACTTCAAAGTTAGAAGTAGTACATGATTTCACGACTTTCAAATTTAACAGTTTTTTAATTTTTTTTTACGACTTTAATATGAAGTTGTAATTTCGTATACGACTTTACTTTATTTTTAATTTTAAAATTATAAAAATGAATTAAACACAAGAATTTAATTTTTTAAAAATAGTCGTGAAACCAAACACGACTTATATATATATTTTCAAACTAAAGTCATGATTACATGAGACTTCAATTTTTATTTTATTTTTAATTTTTATACAGAAGTCATGTTTGCATGTGAGACTCCACTTTTTCATTTTTATATAGAGGTCATGTGCAAATATAAGACTTTATTGATTATTTGTATATATAAGTTGTGCAAACAAAAAATTAAAGTCTCATATATGAATGAGACTTTCAAGTACTGAAGTCTCATTTGTATATGAGACCTCGATGTAAAAAAAAGGAAGTGAAGTCTCATAATAGAACACGACTTTTACATAAAATAAAACATATATGAATGAGACTTCAGTACTTGGAAGTCTCATTCATACATGAGACTTCTATATAAAAATAAAAATTAAAGGTGAAGTCTTGTAATGGAACACAAGTTCGACTTAAAAATAAATAAATAAATAAGTGAAGTCTCATATTTACACACGACTTGTACATAAAAAAAAAAAAATCAAAATTGAAGTCTCATATATGCACACGACTTTAGTTCGAAAAAAAATGAAAGTTGCGTTTAGTTTCACAACTTTTGTAAAAAAAAACTAATTGCCCATATTTAATTCATTTTTACGATTTTAAATTAAAAATAAAGTGAAGTCGTATATGAAATTATAACTTCATATTAAAGTCATAAAAAAATTAAAAAATGTTAAATTCAAAAGTCGTGAAATCATGTACAACTTCTATGTTTGAAGTCATGTTTAACAAACACGACTTATCTTGATTTAGAATTTTTTTCAAAACCTACCCATATTGGTAATTTAAAAAAAAAATTGCCCTTATGAAGTAAAAAGGTCGTGAAGTGTTAGAGAAATAACGTGAAATTCCACTATTCCATGATGCTTATGCTTTGTTTGGCTGCAGAGAAATAGTGGGAAAATATAAAAGAGGAAAGGGAAATGGAAGAGAAAAGGAAAATGCATCCACACTTTTTTATTTCTTCATTGATTTGTACATAAATGAATAACGACAAGCGAAGTCTTTGACAATGTGTGGTGGATCTTTTTATTTATTTATTTATGGTTTTTGGCGTAGTTTTAAGCATTTAGTGGTAGTTTAAAAATGCCAGAACTGCAAACAAACAATTTTCAAAGAGAACAATTGTTTATTGTAACCTTCTAAGTTTTAACCCTAGGAATTAAACCCAGCTAAATATCTTATACCTTAAATAAGGGCAAGTACTTAATACCTTAAGAAATAGACACATGCCCATGCATATTTAAACACACTTTCTTACACTCATGTCCTATACATTTATTTTGAGGAACATGAATAGTTTTCTAAATTATTATATTTATAGGAAAAAATGTTGTTATTTTGAGAACTATATTATATTATTTTGGATTTTAAGCTAATTAAAGTCGAGTTTTATAAATAAATATGTGGCTAAGATAATTTAAAGAGATGATATTTAATTAAGAAGTATTTTATAAAATTAAAAATATTGTCACAATGAGTTATAATTATTTTATGATTTATGAGCTGAGGTTATGTTTGTTTTTAAAATTATGATGATTGAATGAGAATTTAGTAAAATATTTAAATTTAGAGCATTCCAAAAATTAAAGTTTGCTTTCCTAAATTCTATTTATAAGTATATGAGTATGATAATTTAATTTAAGAAGTTTTAAATGTGAGAATCCTTTTTAATTAAATCCTTCTATATTACCATGGTAATTACTATAAAAGTTTCCTAAAATATGATTTCATAATATGAGTATCTTAATTATAAACATAAGTTTTAATATATCCAAATATCGCTATAGCAATTATTTTGTAAGCTCAAGTATACATAAAAGCCTATAATATATTGTACGTTGCTACAATAACTAAATTATGAGTTCAATATATTAAAGTCCATAAATAAACTTCTTGAATTATATTAAGTTGCTATAATGCTTTCTATATATGTTTTCATAATAGGAATGTTGTTATTACAATATAAGCTTTTAATTATTTCATATATTGCTATAGCAACTGTTTTATGAGTCTAATTATGTATAAAAGTTTTTAATATATTATATATATCGCCATAGTAACTGAATTGCGATTTTAATATATATTAAGGCCTTTAAATTGATTCCTTAAATTATGTTATGTTACTACAAGGTTCTTAATTGATTAAGTTTACTTGATAGAGTATTTTAATTGTGATTATGAGTTCATAAAAATATACTTTAGATGTTTTTGAATCATAATTAATTTTAGAAATATATATACCAAGTGTTTCATTATATCTAGTTTTTATTTACCTTCATGACCACACATACTCAAAACACCACAGCCCCACGTTCTTTCCTCACACGCATAAAACCCCCACTCCTTGATATTGTATTCGTGAAGCCACTCCCTTTTATCCTTAGTACTCCCACCCCAGTTCTTAGTAAACAAGTTAAACCCCCCACCACATCCTCGTGTGCTCCTATCGCCCCTTCTCATTCTTGTTCTTTCTCTCTCGACTTCTCGTCTCTCTCTCCCTTCCTCTTTCGTCATTCTCTCACTCTTTTCCCCTCACACCTAAAACTAGAGATGGCAAAATGGGTCAACTCGGCTCATTTTGACCCACCCCACCATCAGCCCGCTAAAAACATATTGCTTGCTTTGGATAAATGAATTAAAAACTGTAGCCCACCCCGTTTATAGGTAGGTTCGCTGGTTGGTGGGCTGACCCACAAAAAAAAGAAAAAAATAGGAAAAAAAAAGAAGAAAAAATATTAAGTATATATTAATTAACGTTATATAATATAATATAATATATTATATAACATTTAGTATATTATATAATATATTATTATCTCAATCTTTACCTGAGATAGCCATTATTAACTTTTTTTTCTCGAAGAGTTTTTTTTTTTATTCATTTTTATCGAAGAGTTGATTAACGTTATATAATACTGTATAATATTAAGTATATTAAGTATTATTATCGTCAGATCAACTTTTAACGTTATGTAATATATTTCGTCAAAAAATCTTTGTATAATATCTAATATTATATTATTATATAATAACTGCTAATATATACAAATATATGACAGAAAGCATAATAACCTTCTTAATTGAATCGCACTTGCCGGACAAAAGTTGGGAAATTTAGAATAAATAGCAGTAGCTAAAATATAAACCAATAACAAATTATCAATAGTCCCCGATGATAAATTCAGTAAAACAACTAAATTGCAAATATTACTACTACACCAACACAAAATAACATACAAAATCCTAAACTTAAATAAAAAAAAATAGCCTAGCCTTGACGAGCTGGCCACCCCGGCCTGTATCAACTTGTTTTAAGACAGGCTAAAACAGGGCGAGTTATGCGGGTTGGCGAGTTAGATTTTCTAAACCCAGCCTGCCAAAGAGGATGGGTTAAATGGGTTGATCCGACGGGCCTAACCAATTTTGCTACTCCTATCCAAAATTGCCACTCACCAGCCCCCTCTCTTCCTTCCCCAATGCCGCGAAACCGCCACCCCTTACACAACCACCATCCACTCAAGCTAGCCATTGCGAGCACCACCACCCACGCGAAGCCGCCAACCCCCACCACTACGGATGTCAATGGGACAGGGCGGGCACGGGTAGTAACTACCCGCTACTGGCCCCGCCGGATAAAATCCGTTCCTGTACCCGCCCCATTACCCTTGCTAGTGGATACCCGTGGATATTTTTAATATTCGTGGGTATCTGCAAATATTTAAAAAAAATAAAAAAATAACAAATTTATTGTGTGTTGTGGACAATTATAAAGTGTTACAAATATCACTTTGAATTTATAAATTAAAGAGTTATTGTTTAAAGTAATCACTTTGAACATAAATTTTAATTATTCTAACAATTTTTCTAAAAAAAATATAGTTTAAATGCTCACAAATTTATGTTCCTTTTCTCTTGTAATATAATTGTATGAGATTTCTCTTGTAATGAACAATCTTTTTGAAAATTTTGAATAAATTTATATAATTTTATCTATATTAATATATAAGGATATTTAAGTAAATATATAATTGCGAATAATGAGTATCTACGGGTATGAGTACCATGGTACTTGTACCTGCCCTATTAATAAACGGGTAGCGGATATACTTGTTTAGAGTATCCGCGGGTACCTATTTAAAAAGTACCCATTTTTTACCCATGGCAGATTTTATCCATGGATATCCATAGGTATGAGTTTTTTTGCCATCCCTACCCACCACTCCTCCATCACCTTGCATGCAACCGCCATTGACAAAACCACCACCACGCCACGCATCCATCATCACCACTATAAATCGTACTTGCTTGCCTTTGCATATCTCAGTTCTGATCGGTGAAGATCCATTTACTCAAGCCCGTGATCGAGACTACGGTCTCATCTTGTTGTGATAAGTCCTCAATCTCTCTCAATTTTCTTGTTTTCTCTTCATCTCTTCTCCTTTTTTTTTTTGAAAAACAAATCTTCATATGACGTCATATGACCGAAATGAACTTTAGTTTTGTTTCTTGCAGCCTCCTGATCACAATGATCGGAGCACCTTTTCAAATCGGCACCATTTTTTCATTTTTGCTCTTTCATGGGCCTATGTTAAGGGGTTTGCGTGTGGGCCCCATGATTGTCTAATCCCACATGCAACCCAGTATCTGTGTAGTACTCATTGTGCTCTTCGTTTTGACAGGTCTTAATCGTCAATCAGGCCACTAAGGAAGAAACAACACTGATTGCAAGATTAAGTGTTGCATAAGAGCAGAGCATATGAGCACACGATGAGCATCGAACAATGGTCTTCTCACACTGTCGCAACTAGGGTCATGACGGAACGGCGAAAAAAAACAAGAGAATCGCCACCATCGTTTATTAAAGGAAAATGTTGGAAAAACCCTTTAAAAAGCAAATAGTCTTTGAAACCAAATATGGGTTTGGGAATCGATTACGCATAGGGAAGGTGCTAACACCCTACTACGTCTATCACAAAGATGGTTATCCCTAATTAAATGTGCAAAATTAAGATAGCTTTTAAAATATTTATTTTACCCCTAAAAAAAATTATTTTATTTATTTACAAGCTTTGTTATTTATTTATCAAAAGAATTTTATTTAAGAAGAGAATATTTTGTTTTAAAGAAGAGATTAATTTTATTATCTTTTTGAGATCGACAAGAATGGACTCCTGCTCCTATGCATCCTCTAGTGTAATAAAAAACTCAGACTCACGTAATTTTTTGGTAAAAAATCATTTTTGTTGGTTGATTTTTAATTTTTAATTTTATTTTTTGTGTGCTAAATCTGACATTACCAAGTTGTATCACTCAGATGTGTCAAATTTACTAAATGACCAAATAAAAAGCACTTCCAAAGTGGTCATATTAAAATTTATTTTCTTTTAAAAAAACTTGATTTTATTATAAGAATTACTTTCAACTAATTTTGTATTAATTAAAAGAAAAAATAAAAGTTTAAAGAAATGCTAATTTTATTTCTTATGTCACAAATTAAAATTTTTTATTGTGTTCGTTATCATTTTGTCATTTTTTAATCTAATGAACTAGCTAATTCTACTTATGTTATTGACAATGTATTAGTTATCAAGCTAACATGATTTTATTATTGCTCTACCTTGCGCATGCCTAAAAGTACTAACCGACACATGATTAAATTAGGATAAAAATGATGCAATTAAAAGGAAAAAAAAAACAATTGGGCTAAGCCCACCGCAGAGGCACGCATAGAAATTATGAATAAATAAACCAGCAAATCTCTAGACTCACAAAGGAAAAAGGAGAGCTAACGGATCAGGCCCATAATCTGTTAAAAAACAAGGCCATAATCACAACAACCCTAGGCCTAAGATCAGGGACTCCATACTGCTCCTCCGCCATACTCTGCTACACAGATAAAGAGCACCCCGCCATAATCAGGCCTGGCGGCCAAACCGAGCGCGAGTTCCGACGACGCAAAGATGTGAATCGAAGAGAGATACGTATAGAGGTCTCCACCTCCTTTCCGATGCGGCGACAATGGTGCCGTCGACCTTGGCGTCCATGCGCGGCTTCCTTGAGTCGTTTCCACCGTGCTTTGATGCTATTACCGCGGATAGAATGTAATCAAGGATCGAGAACCAGATTCACGGTGTCGAGAAAAAACATTGGCGACCTTGTGAAACGCGACGAATCGAAGTCGCTACCACCGCGGAAAGGTCGCTGGCAAGTCATTTGTGGTTGATTTAGTATTTCGCGAATGGCTTTGGTTGATACGCGAAGGATTCAGAATAGTTTTTTTCTTTTTCTTTTTTTATTTTTTACATTATTAATTTCGATTGATGAAATTTTTATTTATACTTTGTGATGTAAATTATATTCGTGGATCTGAGGTTGATTCTAGATAGGAAAGATTTGCATGTGTGAATTGTGAGTGCTGGTGTGTGGGATTCATGCGTGTGGGAGTGAGTACTGAGAATTGTACATGCTAGGATGATGCAGACATGAGAATCGTAATGTGATATGACAAAGCTCTTTATTATGTGAATGTGAAAGAGATACGAGTGAGTGGTTGACGCCATAAATGGAGTCTCCGTTATGAAGTGTGAAAAAAAAAAAAAAGATGAATGAAGTTATTATAGAATAGGAGAAAGCTAATTATTCAGATAGACTCATACTCCTGAGAAAGCTACAAATACAGCAATAATAAGAGCGCAATTATACTGATAACAGTCTAATGGAAACAGAAATTTGGACCACATTCGTTACATACTGTAAAAACCAAAAGAAAAGACAAAAAAGAAGATTAACAAAGGCATTCAAAAAGCTACATGATGGAGTGACGAGTATACCTCCCAGACTACTAGCAGAGTTTTGCCAACGAAAGTCGCTTCCCCTTTTCTTAATGCGAAGACTCGAGCATTTCCAGAATGTGATTGTGTGTGAGGCGTAGAGAGAGTGATGTGAGTGCAAGAATGGATAAGAGTGTGTCCCCTCCTGACAGTTTCTAATGCACCCTATTTATAAACACTCTGATCCCTTAATTTCAGATCTTACGACTTTCAATTCTATTTCAAATAAAACTCACTCTAAAAGTTGTTACAGTTTGTTCTATAAGCTTCTCTAAAACTCTCACATTCTTTTGATCTTTTTATAAAATTGGGCCAAGAACTACTAGTGCAAATCCTTTTATTTGCAAAATGAATATCTTTGTTCCCTTTTCAAAAATAAATAAATAAATATCTTTCTTAAAATGCTTATAAATTTTTTTAAAAAAGTTTAGAAAATGGTTGTTTCCTTGTACAGTTGTACGTATTTGTATTTAAAAAACTTGGCTATTCAAATTTGCATAATAAATTTAAAGTAATTATCTTAAAGCAATTATATTTGTTATGATGTAAGATTTAATTTTCATTCTTCGTTATATATAATCAACTCCCCAAACTTGGCTTGATTTGTTGATCCCTTGTTATTTTCTTTTCTATTTTTCTAATATTGAATAAAATTTGTAACGACTTTATTTAATTTTTAATTTTTAATTTCTGACTTATCACTATCTCAACTGTGACATTATTAATCTTTATCCTAAAGACATTGGTAAAAGAAAATTAAATATGCTATATTAAATATTTTTAATTACTTTAAAACATGTGTTAAATGACTTTTACATTTTTGAGCTTAAAGGCATAATTTAGTTCCTATATGTGTCGTGGATTTTTAATTTGATCCCTATACATAAAAATTTATTAAATAAATCCCTATCATGTAAAATGTTATCGGTTTAGTCCCCATTGTCATGATGTTGTTTATGCATTCTTAATTTGGTTCTCACACGTGTAGCGCATTCTTAATTTGGTCCCTATACATGTAGCGCATTCTTAATTTGGAACTTTACATATAGCGCATTTTTAATTCTTATAGGAACCAAATTAAGAATGCGCTACACGTATAGAGACCAAATTAAGAATATGCTACATGTATAGAAACTAAATTAAGAATGAGTAAATGGTGTCATGACGTCAAAGACCAAACCAGTAATGTTTGCATGTAGAGGGACTAATTTAATAACTTTTTCATATAGAAACTAAATTAAAAATCCGCAACACGTACAGGAACTAAATTATATGTTTAACCCATTTTTGATATATTTCTTCCATTTCAAAATAAGTAATGTTTAAGATTTTGTTATAAGGATTAAGAAAAGCAACAAATATTCACCAAAAAAAAAGTAAAGTAATAAATAATTTAATAAGTAGAACAATTTTACTAAATTATCCTTATTAATTGATAAAAAATTGATGCATATAGTCCTAAAAAACTATCATGTTGATTATTTATTTAGAGTAAAATTAGAATAAAAGATTTATTGTTTCATTGAACACCTAAAACATCAATATGAAATTTTTTATGCATTAAAACGTCACTTATTTTAAAATTGAGTAATAAATATTTTTTAATAAAAAATTTAAACTTATATCTTTATCCAATTTCCCAAAACTCTTTAAATAATAGGGAAGAATGCCTATCTCTAAACTTCGGAATTCTTGTAAATTATAGTCACAAACTTGAAAGTTGAAAGTTGTCATAAATTAATCCAATATAATGTAAACTGCCAAACTAAAATTAAAAATAAAATAGAAAATGAAAAGATGAAAAATGGGAAATCAAAAAATATTTTTTTATTAGATTAAATCAATGGATTTAATTTTGAAAATCAATTTAATCCAATTCAAATCAAACTTATATATATAAATATAATTGTAGTTATAAAATTACTATATCACTCATATACTTATATAAATATATCTTTATAAATTATCGTACTAGATTTTTTTTAAAAAAAGGATTTTTAAAAAGAAAGAATTAAATCAAACGTATAATTAAGAATCGATATTTGGCATAAAATCAAATTAAGAAAAACTTTATTTCTTAAAATACATATAAGAACAAAAGTAATATAAACAATACATCTTACTTAATAGTTAATACTGTAAAATAAACACATAAATGATTGCTTTGAAATACTCCAAAAATCAAGGTCAAGATTATTGTCTATTATATATTTGTTTAGAATTAAATATAAGTGTCATTTAATATATTAGAATAGCTTTGATAAAGGATAAAAAATAACAAAACAAATGTCCATTAATTTTCATAATAAGATGTTCTAATTAGAGAATTATGATCAACATTTGATAATAATGATAATAAATTATTATATATATTATTATATTATATTAAATGCTAATAATGTAACAAAAAATAATGTATATTTTTATTCTATTATATTTTTAATCGATCAATTAAATCATTAAATTTTATATGGATTTTGATATTTTTTTACAATATGATAATCAATTTATTAAATTTTACAGAATTTTTTATGGAATCAATGTGATAATCAATATAATTATTATACAAGTATATATTATGATTCAAACTTATAGCAATTCCATAAAACAAAAAGTTATATGATCAACTCAAGTATAAATAATTATGTATAAATTAATTTTCATTTTCATCGTTTCTTTCTAAAATAGTAAATTACTAACATCATTTTTTATTCTATTTTTTTTATTTTAATAAAGGGATAAATATAAGCAAGAAACACATTCACATAAAATTTTTGTCTTTATCTAATGTAAGTTTCTATCTTTTTTCATTTATCTTTGAATATTTTTTTACATATTTCGTCTAATATTTAGTATTAAAAGTTTGTTTGTAGACATTATTTTATAATTTTTTTTCAATTTAATTATTGAAATGACAAAGGAGGGGTTGATTCTCCTGTTTCAAAGTCAATGATTAAGTGGATTTTATTTCTATATATGTTTTAAATATATTCATCAAAGTACTGGTGTCGCAACCGGAGGCCGCGGCGGGACAACGAAAAATAATTTAAAAAAAAAGGAATCACCACCAATATTTATTAAGGAAAACATTGGAAAAAACCTTTTAAGAGAAAAATGGCCTTTGTAAACCAGATTTTGAGTTTGGAACTCAATTACGTGTAGGGAAGGTGTTAGCACCCTACAACATCCGTCTTACAAACAATTACCTCTAATTAAATGTGCAAAATTAATATAACTTTAAAATTATTTATTTCACCCCTTAAAAGAAAATAAGAAATATTTTTAGATATTTTTTATGTTTATTTATTTATTTATCAAAAACATATTTTATTTTTTTATTTTTTAAAAAAAGATTGTTGTATTTTTATTTTTTAATGGAATGATTAAATTTTTATTGTTTTTGAGATCAACAGGAGTAGTCTCCTGCTCCTACGTATCTCCGAGTGCAATGAAGAATTAAACTCACGTAGTTCTTTTGTAAAAAAATGTTTATGTGTTGGTGGTTTTTTTTTTTTTTTTTAATTTAGCTTTTGTTATTCAAAAGGCTTTCATGGTAACTAAATACGAAGTGCATCTAAAATAATTATCATTACCTTTCAAAGCTAGTGTAATACCCAAATAAAAAGTGCATCCAAAATGGTTATTACTTAAACTTTTATCATTAAAGTAAAAATTTTATTTAAATATTTGTTGTAGAAAATTTACACTATTATCAAAAGCCTTTCATGATTGTCAAATAGAAAGTACATTCAAAATGACTATCATTAAACCTTTTGAGGTCTTTGTAATACCTAAATAGGAAATGCATCCAAATGATTATTGCTAAACCTTTATTATTAAATATTTAATTTTGATGTAATAATAATAAAGAAATAAAATAATAATAATAATAATAATAGTAATAATGATAATAATAATAATAAATAAATAAAAAAGAGTTAGTTAGATAATTTTAAAGATTTAGTAATGGCCGAAGTATTTTGATTTTGCCTAAATAACAGTAAAGTGAATGATTATCTAAAAAGCTAAATCACCAAGTAAATGTTAACATATTTATTACTGCCAGCATTCGTTGCCTTTTTTGATTCTAGCATTCGTTGCTTTATTGTAAGTAAAATGAACTTGCATAAAATAATAATAAAAACTAAGTATAAAAACCAACGGCTCAAAAAAATAAAAACTAAAAAAAATGAAATATATAATCCATGTTAATTAACTGGCGGACCTGTTAGCCAAACAAGTGGGCTTAGCCCACGCACAAGCGAAAAAGGGAGGAAAGCCAACGTTTAATGGAAAGAAAAGAAAGGCAATAACAGGAAGCAGGGGCTCCAGGAAGATCCAATGAAACCAAATTCCCCTTTTTGTTCACCTTAGCTGCTGCGGAGGAGAGGGAAAACGGTCCCGTGTTGGCACTTGCGATGGTAGCGATGAAGGCATGGTCAAATCTGCAGTGACACAAGCGACACACACGCGTGGGAATGGAGGAGATGCTAAGGCTTTTTGACTGCACGAGACAGTGCGACGCGGAGATCGACTCAATGGTGATGGCACACGACGGAGGAAGCGCGGCCTGGGAGAAACTCTTCGCTGGGCCAATGGAATTGTAGAGGAGTTGGAAGTGCGACTGTGGGTTCTGCGCGATGGGATTGTAGCTGGCGGCGGTAGCGACGGTGGCGGCGCTCATGCACGCGGCGGAGGTCCCCTTTCTTTTTCACCTTTGTTTTATTTTGTTCTTATCTTTATTTACACACCTTTGCATTTGTTTAATGATGCAAGCGTTGATGATTTTTTTTTGTATGAAATAGAAATTGTGCCGTGCATATTGTGCTCTGTGGTTGTGTATGAACAAATGCTACGTGTGTGTGTGTTCATAGCATTATTCCGAACGCAAAAGACAAGATTTATAGAGAAGCAACAACATTATCACACACATAATAGCATCTAAAAAAATAAAATAAAAAATAAATCAGAGTAAGTGTTGATACCAATATTGCACAAATATCTTGCGGTAATTCTGTTGCTACTTCTCCTTTCGAGCTCCTTTACGCACTCGCAAACCACTTTCAGATCTGTTTTCTTTTCTTTTGAAAAAAATTCCAACCCCTTTTTCGATTGATGTTACAATATTTATAAGCTGATTATTAGATTATTTAATTGCAATAGTTCACCCTATTTTGCCATAGCCAGTGGCATGATTATGCTTTTGGGAGCAAATATGGCAGAGGTGAGATTTGCGGTGGTTTGTTGATGGCTAGCAGAGAGTAGAGTAGAGTGGCATGAAGAGAAGTTAGGGAGGCTGACAGAAGATTTCTAAAGATTTTTATTTCTTTTCCTTTCTCTTTTTTGTGTGTGTTGTATTATAATTTTTTTACTTTGGATTGGACATTATGTGAAATGGGCTGGATAAGTCCAATCTGTTTTTTTTTTACAATCTTGATTGTAACTTTAGACATTTCAGATTTTTTTTTTGCTTTTTTTTTATTCGTACCTTATATTGGCCTATGTGGAAAAAAAGAAAAGAACCAAATATTTAGAAAACAAATAAATAAAAAGGGACAAAATTAGGTATTCACAATTGGTACCACCCAAATTAACACATGCCAGAGAAAGAGTACATGTCTATTAAGTTTCACTTTCATGCATACGATTACAAATTAAATTCTAATTAATATGCTTAGAAGACCTAATTGTTTTCTATGTATAAGAATATAAATGTTACATCAAAATAGAACTAAAAATGAACTAAACTAACTTGAAATTGTTAAAGAAAAATTTACAAGTTTATTAGTTATTAGCCTAAACAAAATATGATTTACAATATTATTATATAAGCATTATCTTATTTTTGTATTCATCGTTAATTTTTTTATTGTAATCTATAAGTTTAAATACCCACAAATCTATTTTTTTATAATTAATGTTAGTCATTTCTTTCCTTTATGATGGAAACATATTTTTAAAAGAAAAACTAATAATTATGAAATCTAATAAAAAATAATTTTTATTGTTAATATTTTTTATTAACAATGTTTTTATTGTTTAAAAGAAAATTTTTCTTGTTAATATTTTTTATTAAAATTATGTATTTATTTAAGTTATATACAAATGCAAATATATTTATAAAGATAATAGTTTTTAAAACAAATATTTATATAAATTAAAATGATATGAGACATGTATAAATATAAAATTATTTTTATATATTTTTTACATATGTACATACATATCTACTAACATATACTTATATAAAAATTAAAAATAATTGAGAAATGCATAAAAAAAAATAATACAAAAAATTATAGATTATAAATTCAACACCTGTGCAAGGCACGAGTTATTACGCTAGTAAAGTATGAAATAAGCCAAAGACACAATGTAAATAGCAAAACAGATTCTTTAAGGAAAAGAAGATACGAAAAAATAAACAAATATTAGAGATTTAATTTCATACCAACCATGTATCTATTAAAACTGAAACAAAATAAAACACAATTTCAAACCATCAAAATCATATACTAAGTACAAAAATATTCAATAAAAAACTACATAAAACGTAAATAACAAAATCAAAACAAAATAAAGACAAACAACAGGATCGATCCACCAGTAAAAAAATTATAAAAGAAAAAAAATTAAGATTGTTGTATGAGTTCAATTATCTGAAAAGTCGATAATAAAATTCTTCAGATCCTTGAATCATATATATACAAAATACAAATATGGTAATATAAAACCTTGTAAATAACGACACAAATAATAAGAAGATACTAATTCTAATTACCTTAATGTATAAATTTAAACATGCATGTAAAAATGTGTTAAACATTTTTAAAATTGGATAGTGAAAAGGTTTATAACTGATAGTGTTAACATGACATTTATAACATTTATGATAAAGAATTTTAAAAGTTAAATTGTATATTCATTTGATCATATTTAATTATGAAACTGAAGAATTTGAAATATTTATTGCAATATATTATTTGCATATATTCATTCTTTTTAATATTTTAATTATTATTTTTATAGATTTTATTTCATTATTTTACATTAGAATATAATAGAATTAAATTTTAATTTAAATATTTTTGTTTAAGACTAATAATTATTATATAATAATTTAATAGTATAATTGAAGAAATATAATTTTAATATATTTTATAGGTTTTGTTTTGTTTTGTTTTGTTTTTTTTTTTCTATTTATGAATATTCTTTGCCTTATATATTTAAATACATTAAAGATGGAAAATTAAGATATATTGTAACATCCCAAAATATTAGAAGATTAATTAACTAAAATTAGGTGATGTTAATTGGCACAATAAGAGTTAGGTTAATGAACCCTAAGCCACTCTCACACACACACCACTTGTCACTTGTCTTAGAAGGAAGAAAAAGAAAAAGAGAAAAAAAAGGGAGAAGGGCAAAGGAAAGGAGAGAAGAGAAGGACCCAACTCACTTATAAAGGATCTCTTTCAATCTCAGGGTAAGTGCAACCCCTAATTGTTTTCCCCACTCCTCTTGCTTGCTTATTAATTATTCTTCTTTTCTTTAATGGTATCTTGTATGAATATGCTAGATTAGGGTTTAATGGGGGATTTGAGTTTCCATTGAATGATTGATGAATATAACACGAGGGTTTTGATGTTTATAAATTCCATTAATCGTTAAATGCTTGAGGCTTGTAATTTGATGGCTAGGGAGGCCATGATGGGCCTCTACTCTTGCAGAATCACGTTGTCATTATTTGAAGATTGACAATCCACACTAAGTGTGAGCCTCCGTACCCTGGGTTGAGGCTTTGTGTTAAGGCACTAAGTGTGACCTGTTCATGCTTAGTGTGAGACCTCCAAAGACGGGGTTTGTGACTCAGTGTAGTTGCATTAAATGCAACCCTGTGCGCAGCTATGCTCTAAGTGTTGGACCAACAGAGAGCTAAGTTTGGTACCTTGTGCACCAACGCTAAGCGTAGGGTCTATCACGCTAAGCGCAACTATGTCAACACGTTGAGCATAGGGTTTATCGCACTAAGCGCGATTATGTCAGCTTTAAGCGTAAGACCTTTGGAACTGTATGTGTTTTATTTAATTGATATAATTGTTGTATGACTCTCTAATCCCCATATATGAATGAAATGTGATAATTATGCCTATGTATAAATGTTGGAAGGTCTCTTTTTACAAGAGAATGGTAGTAACCCCTTCGGTCCCCAAAGGATGATATAAGAGTAAGATTGGTAAGAAAGCATGTAAAAGACTTATTACCCTGTTAACAAGGGAAGGGTTTTCGTCCCATTCAGTCCTCAAAGAGTGGTAAGAGGTGCCTTGTAGTCCTTAAAGAATTCCTTTTGGTCCTCTTTGACAAGGGAAAGGTGTATGGCAAAAGGAAGAGGGAGGCTTCTTGAAGATTCTGAGTTTAAATCTGCCAATAAGATGGAAAAGAAAAGAAAAGATGTAAACAAGACATGCTAAATATGAGTTACAACGATTAAGAATTTTTATGAATTATGTGACTTAAGGTTCAATGTATGCTTATGTGCTTATAATGCTATATTTACAAAGGAAAAATGTTAAGTTTATATGCCCTTTTATGTATGGATTGTATGTTATTGTGTGTCCTTAGGGAACTCACTGAGACCTTATCTCATTAGTTTATGTTTTAGATTGAGCAGATCATAGAGCCTTTAAGTGGCCAGCATAGAGAAGGATTGATTAAGTTTTGTTTTACTTTTATAGACCTTAGTAATAAAAATTTGGATGTACATTTCTTTAAGGATTTGTAAAGTACCTTGAGTACTCATTTTTGTTGGAGAGATTATGTTTAAATGACAAGACTATGGAGGTTTATGTTATGTTTTATTTTTCGTAATGAAAAGTATTTAATTACAATAATGCCTTTTAGGGTGTTACATTTTGGTATTAAAGCAGTTCGATCCATTCAAACTTTGGTTAGAATAGAGAGTGATGTTTGTATTGTCATGGCTTCTATTTTACCTTGTTGTAGGATATTGAGAATGATCAACTTAATATTTTGTGCAATGTAGCCATGTAGGTAGAAATTATGGCTGGTAAACCATGAGGTGGAGGACCAGGGCAACCTAACATGAATTGGGAGGTCATAGAAAGGATGACAACTACCATGAGGGAACAAACTATTGCAACCACTAACTTATTTGATCGAAACTTGCAAAGGACACTTGTAGATTCCACCACCACGAATCAAACAAAGAATAAGGCTCAAAACTCATGATTTTCAGAATTTTGAAAGAACCTTCCACCACCTTTTAAGGGAGAGTACAATCCCTCTCTAGCTAAGTCATGGTTACAAGAGATGGAGAAGATCTTCGAGTTCGTGCCTTGCTTTGAAGAACAAAAGGTCAGCTATGCCATGTTCATACTAAAAGACGAGGTTGATAATTGGTGGAAAGGCACCAAGGATAGGATGGTGGTCATGGAGAGTCCCCTGAATTGGGAGAACTTCAAGATTGCATTCTTGGAGAAGTATTTCCTTTATAGCATCAGGCATTAAAAGGAAGCCAAGTTCCTATAACTTCAACAATGAGGTTTGTTAGTTGGTTCGTATGTGGCCAAATTTGAAGAATTAGCCAAGTACTACCCCTACCTACAAAATCATCCAAATGAATAATGGGAGACAATCAAGTTTGAGCAGGGCTTGAGGCTTGGCGTTTAGAATATAGTTGGGGTATTGGAAATTAAAGAGTTTTCACCTTAAGGAAAAAGTGCCTTATAGTGGAGCAGAACTTGAGTAAGGCAAAGGCAGATAGAGAAAAGAATTACAAGAGGAAGAATGAGGAAAGGAAATCCTACCAAAATAAAAATTTCAGGAGAAAGGCGAATAAGGGGAAAAGGGCGATGAATGTAAGGAAAATCCTAACGATGAGGGATGTCCCAAGTGTGGTAAGATGCATAAGGAAGCTTATATATAGGGCTAAGGCATTTGCTACAAATGTCATGCACTAAGTCATTTTGCCAAGGACTGTCTGAGCATGAAGAAGAGTAAAATATCTAACCCAGCACCCTAAGCTAAAGGAAAAGTCTTTACCTTGAGTGGTGAAGAAGCAAAGGGGGTCGACAATCTAATCCAAGGTACATGTTTTCTAAACAATGAGCCTATAGTTGTACTATATGACTTAGAAGCAACCTATTCTTTCATTTCTTATGACTGTGGGAAACATTTAAAGTTGCCTATGACATCCTTATTTTTTCTGTTAAGTGTGTCCACTCCTATTGAGGACAAAATCTTAACTTCTCATATTTGCATAAAATGTTTCCTAGAGATTTAGAATAAAAGCTTTCTTGTGGATTTAATATGTTTGCCTTTGAAAGGTCTTAATGTCATCCTTGGATTGGATCAACTTTCTGCTAACCAAGTCACGATAAACTATTTTACTCAAACCATAGAGTTTCGTTTTGATGTTGTCCCCATACAAAAATTCAATTCCTCTATTTATTCTAGTGTTTCTCAAGTCTTCCAAGGCATAGTGGAAGGGAGACATTTTTATGTTGATGCTTTCTTCAAACGTAGAAGGTAACTTAGAGCTAGCAATTATTCCTAATGTTAACGAGTTTAAGGATGTGTTTTCTGATGAAGTCACTATCCTACCCCTAAAGAGAGAGATGAAGTTTTTCATAGAATTGGTTCTCAAGATAGGACCAATTTCTATAGCGTCGTATAAAATGTCATCCTTAAAGCTTAGTGATGTTAACAAAATTTTGAAACAGCCAAATATCAACACACCTCCAAGGCAGAAATGTAAACATGTCTAAAAATCAAAACATTGGTTAAAGCTTAAAGAAGCCAAAATTAAACAGAGGAAAGGAAGAAAATATGAAAAAGAAGAAGTAAAATGAAAAAAATTACAAAAAAAAATAAATAAACGAACCAAAAGGAAACTGAGGAATAAAGTAATAACCACCAAACAATTTATAAAAATAGAAAATTACAATGATAAACCCCCCTTCAATTATGTCAAGCAAATTGCATAGATTGCGTGCTAATTTGATTGCTTTAATTTATGATTTTTTTAGCAAATAAAATTGTGTAAATTAGGCATTAATTTGATTAATTGCACTTAATTGCCTTAGTCGTGCAAAAGTTAAATGACCACATTACCCTTAATTTGGGCAGAAAAATTTGTTGTAAACAACCTCACTTTTATATATTGATTAATTGATTATCTAATACTTAGAAATTTTTAATTAATGTTATATATATATTACTCAAAACATAATTATTTTTCAACAATTAAAATTTATTTTTAAAGTTTTGTAAATAAAAAATATTTAATGATGACATTTTTTATATTTTAATTTGTATTTCCATTATCAATAAACTAAAATTTTAAACACTTTTTAAATATATATATATATATATATATATATTTTCCATATTTTATATGCATTTGCAAATACTAGTAAATATATAACATTTTTACCAATATATAATATTAAACATTGTTTATTCAGTTCGATACTAAGAATAATTAATTAGCAAATTACATATCAAAATTAAAATCTTGTACTATTATGACATGAAACATGTTGTGATCAAATTAAAGGTACCATTACTCAAACACATAATATTGAACAATCTCAATTAAAATAAGGATCTTGCTAACTAGTGACCTAAGGGTACTGGTTAAAGAATCAATAAATAGAAGCTTTTTTATCGAATAGATTGCATTAAAAATTATGGAAAAATGCACTATTATACTTTCCAATAAAAACTTTCAAGTTTTGATTCCTTAATTAGTATCCTTATGACACTGGCTAGCATTGTCCTTAAAGCAATTAATGCAAAAGGTCTGGCATTGAGATTTTGAAATTCAGTAAGCATTTATAAAACTTAAATCATTAAAACCCACTAAGCAATTAATGGTCATTCAATTACTTCAACAAAACCAATTAATACACACACAATATTTTGTTTAACAGTTCTCCATTTTACTCCTATTTTAGGTAGAAAAATGTTTTCTTAGGACAACCCAATTTTACTAATTTATATATATGCATATAAAGATTTATTTATTTATTATGAATGTAGCATGAATAAATTCATTTATTTATGGTTATGTATTTTTATTATATATATTATATATATTATTTATTCATCATATGATTCATTATTATAATATATATATATAGATATATATATATATATATATATATATTTTGTGTACAAATATATATATATATATATATATACACACACACACACACTTATTTTATATTATATTATATTATATTATATTATATTATTTATTTATTTTTATCATTTTTTTAATTTTTGAAGATGCGCCTCATGGACTAGCGACATTTCTGTAAGAAATGGATTGTGTCCAATAGTCTATTTTTTTAAAAAAATTAATAATAAAAAAGCTTAGCATTAAAATTTTTTAAAAAATAATAATAAAAAGCTTAGCATTAAAAATCCCCACGTTACTTAGCAACTTTAAAATGATGTGTCAAAAATACTCTCATTCAATAAAATGTTAAAAATAATCTCATTTTAATATTTTGTTTGTAATTTTATCCCACTTTGGACAAAATGCCGTATTTAATATCAATTAGCTGCTATGAATAGATAGTAACACACACATACATGATGTGAATTAATGTAAATTAAATGAAATACATAAGTTAAAAAAGTGAATTAATAACTTGGCGTGAGAGATCAATCAAGATAATGTTAAGAATAATTACGAGTGGATGTTTATCTCGTCTTTTCGTATGTTTTAAAAGGTTATAATTTTTTTATTTTTTATTTTGCATCTTCTTACACTTACAAGATGAGTCTCTAAGTTGTAGATTTATATTTATAAATAGGACATCTCATTTATATTGATTATATATGGAATGAAAAATTGAAGTTCTCTCATTGTCTTTAATTTTATTTTTTTTCTAATCTCTTATTTCTCGATCTCAATTACTTCTAAATCATTAAGTTTTTACTTTTATTCACAACACTTTATCAATACAATTATCTTCATCCATTTGTCGCATCTACTATTAATGTTGCGTGTGCATTTTCTTTCCTCTATTTATTACATGCCATTTTCTCAAAAAAAAAAAAAAAAGGAGAATGGTGAAATTATAAGATATAATGCATGATTTGTTGCTCAAGATTTTTGCAAAGACCTAACATTAATTTTGAAGAAACATTCACCTATAGTGGATACAAGTATTTTTTAATACTTAATCAATCTATTTGCACATGAAGGTTCAATTTACATGTAATACATGTTGTTGCAACCTATTTGTATGACTCTTGATAACGACATTTATATAAAACTTATTAATGAATTTAATTTGCCCAGCAGTGCAAGTTCTCGAGAAGATTACTCAGTGAAAATGAATAAGTCTCTCTATAGACTAAAACAATATGAACGAATGTGGTATAATTGTCTCAATGAGTATTTGATAAAAGAAATATATAAAAATATCTCATTTGTCGTAATTGATATTTATGTAGACGACATAAATATTATCGACACTCCCGAAAAGCTTTCAAAAGCTATGGATTACTTGAAGAAAAAGTTTAAGATGATGACTTAGGAAGGACAAGTTTGCCTAGAATTATAAATTGAATTTTTAAATAATGAAATTCTTGTGTATCAAGCAGCTTATACAGCAAAAATGCTTAAAAGATTCTATATGGATAAATCACATCTGTTGTGCACTCCAATGATGTAAATTATCTAGATGTAAACAAAGATGCTTTTAGACCTTGAGAAAATGATGAATAACTACTTGGTCCTAAAGTACCATATATTAGTGTTATCCGAGCACTAATGTATCTTACTAATTATACATGTCCTAATATATAATTTGTTGTCAATTTACTAGCAAGATATAATTCTTTACTTACATTAAGATGTTCAAATAAAGTCAAGCATATACTTCGTAATCATATAGGTTATTGGCAGATATTTATCATGATATATCACAAACAAGATATTTGTTTACATGCAGTGGTACAACAATTTTATGGCGATATGTGAAAAACCAAAATAAGCAAGTAAAATTTTGAGTAACGAGTACAAAAGATTGCCCTTCATCGTCTTAAAGATGATTATTTGTATGAAAGGGAAAAATAAATACGTTTTGTGCTCTTTTTTCCTTCGTCATGGTTTTGTCTCATTGGGTTTTCCTAGCAAGGTTTTTAATGAGACAGTCAGTATATGACAACGTATTAAATAATAATGTACTATTTTTCCTTTGTTAGGTTTTTATTCTACAAGATTTTTTCTAATAAGATTTTACCGAGACACATTCTCAAATAATGGACTTCCAAGGGAGAGTGTTATGAATATTTAATATGTGACAGTTATATTCATAGTAAATTATGACTATTTATATTTTTTAATACTATTAAATTATTTGTAACCGTTCAGTTATAATTTATATTTATAAATAGACTACCTCATTTCAGAAAATAATACAAGGAATCTTCATTCTCTCAATTCTATTGTTCTCCTCTACTCTCTATCTCATCTGCTTCTAAATTGTAGTGTTAGTTGTTGGTGTAGATTTTCATAACAAGGTTTAGCAATGTTTTTTACTTATAAAGTAAATTATTAATACACAATGTTTTATTAATGTTAAATATATATATATATATATATATATATAGATATAATTCAAATCATAATTAATTTTTGGGTAAATTATGCCTTATGGTTCCTCAAACCATTTTCAAAGTTAGTTTTAGTCACTCTAAATTTTAATATTGGTTTTATAAATCCATACACTTATCAAAAGTGATGTGATTTTAGTGCTTCATCAGGGACTAAAAATGCATGTTATGTAAAAATAAAGAGATTAAAATGTATTAAATTTTTATAAGGACTAAAACTAATATTTCAAAATATTTTAAAAGGTCAAAAACAATTTTACCTTTAATTTTTTCATCAATTAAAATTTTTTAAAACTTTGTAAAAAATTTTTTAGCGACTGCATTTTTTATATTTTCATATCAACAAACTAAAATTTTAAATACTTTTTAAATATTTTTTTCCATATTTTATATGCATATGCAAATACTTGTAAATATATAAAATTTTTACTTATATATAATATTAAACACCGTTTATTCATTTCAGTACTTGAAATAATTAATTAAAAAATTACATCGAATTAAAATCTTGTATTATTATGACGTGAAACATGATGGGATAAAATTAAACTCACCATTCTCAGTCACAAAATATTGAAGAGTCGCAATTAAAATAAGAGAAAAAAGGTCACGCACTAACAGTATAAAGTAGTTTTACATTGTCATCTAATTACAAACTACCATTTATTGTAAGTTTATTGATTTTATAATAAACACTTTAAAAGTCATGTCAATGGTGATTTTTGATTGGTTGACAATGTAAAACTTTTTACACTTTAGTATATGACCATTAAACTTTTAAAATAATGAATGCAAAAGGTTTGGCATTGGAAATTTGAAATCCAGCAAGCACTTAAAAACTTAAGTCATTAAAACTTACCAAGTAATTAATGGCCATTCAATTAGTTCAACAAAACCAATTAATACACACAATATTTGTCTAATTCTCCATTTTTACTCCTATTTTAGGGGGAAAATGTTTTCGAGGGCAATCCAAATGTTTATTACTTTTATATATAAGATTTATTTATTATGAACGCAACATATATTTATTTATTTATGGTTATGTATTTTATTATATAATATTTATTACATATATATACAAATTTTATTTATATAATATATAGTTATTTATGTAGATTTTTTATTATATATATATATATTTAGTTATTATTATTATTATTTATTTATTTATTTTATCATTTTTTAATTGTTGAAGATGTTGCCTCATGGATAAATGACATCCACGTGACAGATTTTTTTAAAAAAAAATAGATTGCATCAAACAATCCATTTTTTTATAAAAAAAATGTGGCCCTGAAAATCGGCATGTGGTTTAGCATCTTTCAAATAATGTGGCAAAAATAGTCTTATTTCAATAAAATGTTTCAAAATAATCTCATTTTAATAATTTATTTGTAATTTTCTCCCACTTTGGTCAAATGTCGCATTTAATATAAGTGGCCGCTATGAATGATAAGGACACACACATACATGGCTATGTGAATCAACGTAAATTAAAATGAAATAAATAAGTTTAAAAAGTGAATTAATAACTTGGCGTGAATAACTTGTAATTTATATAAGGTCAATTAATATAAGGTTATGAATAATTATGAGTGATTGTCTATCTCTCTTGCCTTTTCGTATGTCCTGAGAGGTTATAATTCCTTTTTTTTTTTACTTCTTCTTACAAGATGAGTATCTTAAATTGTAGATATTTTATAAATAGACATCACATCTCATTTGTATTGATTATGTGTGGAAAGAAAATTTGAAGTTTTCTTATTGTCTCTATTATCTTGTTATCTTTATTCTCTTATTTCTCCATCTCAATTACTTCTAAGTTATTAAATTTTACTTTTATTTCAAAACACGTCATCGATACAATTATCTTTCATCTGTTTGTCATATCCGCTATCATGTTGCACGTGCATCTTCTATCATATATTTATTTTTTTAGCAATGTTTTTGGTTTTGCTTTATAATTAATTAATTAATTTTTATATATGCTAATACACACACATACGAAGTATATAAGAAAAAGCATTGTAAAGAATTTTCTTTTTACTAATATCTGAATATTGTGATATATTTCTTATGCTGAACAGAAGTGAAAAGGAAATTTCATCGGACCCCGATCAATTTGTTACAATATTATTGCCACATGAGCCTTAATTTCTAAATGATATTTGCCTTCGGATATAAGGAAATTTAGT
>CM014729.1:16762902-17108776 GCA_004329165.1 Spatholobus suberectus | reverse complement strand
AGATTTTTTTTAAGATTATAAATTAAAAATTTCATGGAAAAAATTAAAACATATATACAAATTGAATTTGATTTTTCCATATAATTTAATCTAAATTAATTGGGTAAAAGAAAATGTAAATTTATTTAGATAAAAGAAAATATAAATTTGTTATATAAGAGGGTAACGAATTTGATAAAAATATATGTATACAATTTTCAAAAAATAAGTTAAAAATACAATATCAAAATTATAATGCATTGTTATTTTCCCTATTGATTTAGTATTAAAAATACAGTATTTAAATTTATAATAATTATTATCTACTCTTATATTATAAATTATTACATACAACTTGGACACATAATATAAATACATAGTAATATACGTAATAATATACATATCATAATAATATAAGTAATTATAATTTTTTTAAATAATGGCACACACTTCTTAAGTTCAATTTCATATTATTTCTATATTAAATTTAGTTTATATTAACATAATTTAACATATAAGTTAGTATTTAATGTTTATCATTTAAATTTAAATAACTAGTGCAATAGTACATATCTTGCAAGGGTGTTAAGTTTACAATCTTTAATGTTTTATACTATTATGATTTTTAATGTATTTTTAATTTATAAATATATATATATATATATATATATATATATGTTAGTATATATATTTAAAATTATAATATATACACACACACACACACACACACACACACATTCACACATGTCTTATATCATTTTATTTATATAAACATGTGTTTTCAAAAATATTTTTTTATAAATATATTTGCATTTGTATATACTTTAGATATATAAATAATTTTAATCCTTATTTTTTTGGCATGTAATTAAATATAAATTAATTAGGTAAAAAAATCTATTTTCTTAAGTAAGAAAGAGAGATTAATATATCTTAAATGTTTTAAGATTATAAATTTAAATTTTCATGCAAAAAATAAAAAATATATACAAATTGAATTTGATTTTTTCCATATAATTTAATCTGAATTAATTAGATAAAAGAATATTTAAATTTATTTAGACACAAGAAAATAAAAATTTGTTGGATAAGAGGGAAACAAATTAGATAGAAATTTATGTATATATTTTTCAAAAAGTAAATTAAAAATACAATATTAAAATTATAATGCATTGTTTTTTTCCTACTAATTTAGTATTAAAAATACAGTATTTAAATTTATAATAATTACTATCTACTCTAATATTATAAATTATTATATACAACTTGGACACATAATATAAATACATAGGAATATACATATCATAATAATATAAGTAATTAGATTTTTTTTTAAAAATGGCACACACTTCTTAGTTTCAATTTTATATTATTTCTATATTAAATTTAGTTTATGTTAACTTAATTTAAAATATAAGGTAGTATTTAATGTTTATCATTTAAATTTAAACAACTAGTGCAATAGTACGTATCATGTACAGGTGTTAAGTTTACAATCTTTAATGTTTTACATTATATGTTTTTAATGCATTGTTTAATTTTATATAAATATATGTTAATTATAATTCTATAATTTCAAAAAGGGTTAATTATAATTTTAGGTTTCGAAAATAATGTAACTTTTAATTGTGTATTCTATAATAATAATGTACGTATTAAAGAATATTTCTTGTACCAAGTCAATTAATTAAATTTTTGGCTAATTCAAAAACTAATATTGTATTAAAATTAAACTTTAATTTTAAGGTGTTCTATCAAATCCCTGTTGCAAACACTCACGACATATGATATTTTTACATATATATATATATATATATATATATATATATATATATATATATAAAGGTTTAGCAAAAAAAATACAACTAAAAGGACAACATATCTTATATATGAAAGAAAGGATGACTCTATTGACTATTTTCCCGCTCGTTTTGAGGGTATATCAGTAAATTAATTTTGGGGGGCAAATCAGTAAATTGCTAAGATGTGTTCTCTCTCCTATTTTATTCTTCTTTCACACGCTTCTCCTTTCTTTTGAATCTCCTGCTGCTCTTCACTGTATTGACTGTGAAAAAGATCACCATAAGCAGTTGCCCAGCAGCTTCATTAGGCAACAACAGTAAGCTGAATCTCTAAACAACGAAAACGAGTCCAAGGTAATGGCGATCTTTGAGAGTGATTTTAATTGTTTTGCTTTTTGTTTTAAACTATTATTTATTATTAATTATTAAGCAGTATACACGTGTTGGTGGTCGATGAGTGTTTTTGGCATATGGGTGCTAGAGTACCACATCAATAGCAGTGGACTCCTAATATAGAAAAGGTAATTTTTTTATGACTACGGTTAGGAGTATGGTAAAAAGAAATCTGCAATGTTTATTCCTTTAATATATATGCGAAATCAAAGTTGCAGTTATTGTAATTATAGTTTTTTTTTCTATATTAATCTGATCTTATTTGGGGTTAGATACTGTATAGTTATGGATGGGACTGGTTTTATGGGTATTAGTGGAGTGCCATTGATACAGCTGTGGTGTTGTGGGACTTGATGTTTCTTAAGTAAATAATTAGAACTTTTCACGTAAAAGCATATTTTAATGAGGAAGAAGCCTTTTACCAAACTAATTTGGCTTACCAAGACTTTTATGAAGGCTTCAAATTTATTCATTTTACCAAATGCCGAAAGAAATCTATGAAGGCTTCCCACAATGTCTAGCTATAAATCCAATTGCCTTTGATTTTCGTAAAAGGTTTAATATTTTTAATTTAAATTTTCAACCAATAACGTATAGACATATAGTTTTGTATTGTTTAGTGAGATAGATTTCAATAAAATATAGCATTGTTGCATTAGTATAAAATGTAGGTTTATACAAGCTTCTACTCCTCCATTTCTTTTAATCTCCCTTAATACAAGAAAAGATGCCTAAATTTGGTACAAACGTTGCCTGTGCAGCTGCACCATTTTATATTTTAGTTATATAATTGAATATGACAAGATGCATTAGATTTCCTTTAAAGGTTTTACATCTTTTCTGCAAGATGCCTAATTTGTTGAAACTATGTTTATTCATTAATTGAATAATTTAATGATGCTTTAACAGTTGGGTTGCTGGAATGTTAACGAAGAACTGAAGAATCCTTCCGTTAGGATTATATTTCCCACTATTGAAAGAGTGAAGAATGCTTATAATGGGATTTTTCCTTCAAGATATATTCTTTGTTGCACAATCATAAGGTAATAAGATTTTCTTATCAGCTTTGAATGAATAAAGTTAGATGTATCTAGGAATATATATTTTTCTTTAAGTTAGATTCCTTGGGTACCCTTTATTTTTATGATTGTGCTGGATCCCTTAGTAGTTTGTGGTCAATATTTTGTCAAGTGTCCCACTTAATTGAAATATGAATACAAAAATAACTTACTATATTTATATATTCAAATAAGAATAGACATTAACCATGTATTGCTAGGTGTTACTACTTACCAGTACCCTCATTAAAGAAAAAGGTTTCCAGAGAAATATCTTTCTTAAGGCATTCTAAATTTTCATGGACGGATTTGAGTCCTCTCACGTGATTTTTTTATGTGACAAGATTATTTAGAGAGAGAGGCACACACTCATACAAAGATTGCAAGTCTTTTAGATTTCTATTTTCGTTAGAATATGTTTGGGTATGTGATTAAATCTCTACAGAATTGAAGCAAGTTTTATTGTTATCAGAATTTTATTTTTCCCTTTAGAATATATGGGACTTTATTCAAGTGATAGAAGGGTAGTGTGAATAGTATAAATAACGTTATCAGATTTAAAAAATAGGTGGTGGGCTGCATGAATGGGTATGAATTGAATGAGGGATGGTGAATGAATTCTACACTAGAAAACTTATTTTTCTACGCTTATATGTTGTAGCATAGGATCGATGAAGAGAAGTTGTAATTGTTCTTTTTGATGTTTCAATTTGGATAGTTTTATTGAAATACTTCAAGGTAGAACTATGGGGTGCAGTATATGAAGGGCCCCTGTTGCTTTGTAAATGAAGAATGGGTGGACTGACGGTGGTGTCTTGCTCTTGGAATTTCCAAGAGACCATTGAACCAACCTATTGTTCATCCTTTCAAATTTTATTCTCCCTTTTTGGTTTTGGTAAGCTAATATATTAAATTTTTACCAAGAAGTAGAATTTAATATATAAAATCATTTTTTGGCAATTAACATATTACATCACAGCAAGAGAAACTTTACTCATAACTCTAAAACATAAAATGGACAAAACCAAAGCTCACTTTCTTCACTAGTTGTTTGGGTGGCTGGTTGGGGTTGTATTTATCCCTCTGTCTTGCCACAAATTAAACATGCTCCTTTCCTCCGTCAACTTAAAACTACTTTTTCAAGTTGCTCTTTGCTCAAAATCTGATTTTCCACTAGTTATTCTCATTCCTTAATACTATTACTTTGTGTCGTTGGTGGTTTTCTCTACTTTGTTTTTATATGGTTGCTTATAGATTCAGCTTTGTTGGCTGAGTTATAAACTGGGTCCACATAACAGGATTATCTGATAATAAACTTTCTAAGAACTCGTTTTAGTTTATTGAACTATACTAGTTTCCCAGGTTGCTGTAATAAGCATTGTCTTTGCCAGGGTTTTGTCTTGCTAGACCTCAAGACTAGGTTGTTCCTTTGGAGTGTCCTCATCGTGATTTCTTTAATATTAATAGCAATATTAATATTGCTGTAGATATGACTCTGGGAGTTGCAAAAGGTATGTTGTATACATGCTGCATATTTTCTAGTTAATTCATAAAATGTTGCCCACTTTCACACTTTATGACTATCTCTATGAATAATGCTTCAAACTATTACTTTTGGTCAAATACTGGAAAAATATAATGCTGGATGGTATTTGTTCATTTGAGCATTAGCAAGATGTATCTTCTGGCTAGTATTTGCTGCTTGCAATTGATTAAAAGAATTAAGATTCACAAACTTGGACTGTCTAACAAAGGCTTAACAAAATTGAACACAATAAATCTTTAGATCTTCAAAGTTTCATCTTACAGTTTTTAATTTACAAAAAAAAAAAAAATATTCCATAAAAATACTTTAAGGTGAAGTGAATTTAATCTTTTTATAAATACTTTACAAATTCAAATATTTTTATATCTTGAATTAAAAGTTGAAACATCATTTTTTTTTCTTGGAACTTTGATTTGTTCATTAATCTTTATTCCTTGGTGGTGTAAAAAAATATACAAAAGGATAATTAATGTTAACACTTTTCTGTTTGCCAATTTTTGCAGAACCTTTAAGAACAATAGCATCTTTGGTTCAAATCCCTTAGCACTAGGTGGAAAATCAAAGGAAGGGAAGGTATCTTGTCATTAAGGTATGGATTGTATTAAAAATTCTCAAACTTAGGCCCATGTCTAATGCTTTGTTGTTCTTGTTTTAATTTGATGTTTCTATGTGAAATTTCTGCATTGCTTTTTTGTCTTGTACTAGTGTTAGAACTGGTACCATATTTCACATTAAACAAAATAGTGTATTATTGGTCAAAAAAACTTGAGCAATAATACTCAACAAAGCATAGTATTATTGCTTTAGAACACCAACTAGATACCAATGTGGCAGTGGGTTAGAGGGTAAAATGAATGACAGAGTACAATCTCTATCTCTCTGATTGTCAAAGAGGCCAATCAGCTCATACATTCAATGATTTAATCAGATGCCTCTTCTACTTTCCCTTTCCTCTGTTTATATTCTTTTTCCTCCAAGCATGATTGTTTTCATGTGTTAAATCAACTACAGGAGTCATGAGACCTGATCGAAGTTGGATGTTACGAAGAAAAGATCGTTTTGGCCTCGTAAGTGAAGAATTTAGAAATGGAGTTGATGCTTTCATTCAAGTTGCAATAGGAGACCCGACAGTTGCTGATGTAGCGGGCCGCATTCCTTTTCCATGTGCAAAATGTAGGAATCGTTATAGGGAGAAATCATTTTGGGTGGAAAAACATTTGTATGACCATGAGTTTGTGGATGGTTATGTAAATTGGACCCTTCATGGTGAGGAAAGATGGATGGATAGTGCATCAACTCCTGTTATGCATGATCGTGTTGAGGAGAATCAAAATCCATATGTGGATATGGTTATGGATTTTGTTGGTGATAGATTAAATGTAGAAGCAGAAGAGGTGGAAGAGGATCCAAATCCATCAACTTCGAAGTTTTATAACTTATTAAGCGATGCTGATGAACCTTTGTGGGATGGTTGCAAGAAGCATACAAAATTGTCAGCTGTAACACAACTCCTAACTTGAAGTCAGAGTTCAACATGAGTTTAAGTTGTTATGATCGAATGATTGCCATAATCAAAAGCATGCTTCCAGAGTCAGAAAAGTTGCCTGAAAATTTTTATAGATCGAAGAGAATGGTTGATGAGTTGGGATTAGGATATGAGAAGATAAATGCATGTCCTAATCATTGCATGTTGTATTACAAAGAAAATAGTGACAAGAATGTTTGCTTAGTATGTAAAGAATCGCGGTTTAAACTAAAGGCAAGGCATTCTACAAATAAGAAAGATGTACCTTGCTCAGTGTTGAGATATTTCCCCATTATTCCAAGACTCCAACGCCTCTTTATGTCGAAAAACACTTCAAAATATATGCGTTGGCATGTGGATGGAGTGCATCAAGATGAATTGGTGATGACACATCCAGCTGATGCTGAGGCTTGGAAGCAATTTGACCATACACATCCAACATTTGCACAAGATCCACGGAATGTTAGGCTTGGACTTTGCACAGATGGTTTTAATCCATTTGGCAATTCAGGTACCCCATACTCATGTTGGCCTGTATTTGTGACACCATATAATCTTCCCCCAAGTATGTGCATGAAAAGGGAATTCATATTTCTCACTCTTGTGATTCTTGGACCAAGGTCACCTGGTAAAAGTTTAGATGTCTATCTCAGGCCTCTAATTGATGAGCTAAAGATCTTGTGGGACATTGGGGTTAACACTTTTGATGCATGGAAGAAGCAAAATTTCATTATGAAAGCAGCATTGTTGTGGACAATAAGTGACTTTCCAGCTTATGGAATGTTGTCTGGCTGGAGCACTCATGGGAGATTTGCTTGTCCCTATTGTATGGAGAATACTAAATCATTTGTATTGAAACATGGTAAGAAATGTTGTTGGTTTGATTGCCATCGTCAATATTTGCCTATTGATCATCCATTTCGTCGTGATCGGTACTCTTTTAAAAAGTCAGTAGTGGAGAATTCTTTGCCTCCAAAACAATTGAGTGGCACAAATGTCTTAAATAAAGTAATTCAACTTCAGCCAATTACTTTTGGCTTGAAAGCAATCAAACAAAAGCAACCTAACTTTGGTAGAAGCCACAACTGGGTGAAGAAGAGCATATTTTGGGAATTGTCTTATTGGTCCACTAATTTAATCCGACATAATTTAGATGTTATGCATGTTGAAAAGAATGTGTTTGATAACATCTTCAACACTGTCATGGACATAAAGGGCAAGACGAAAGACAATGCCAATGCAAGGGAAGATTTGAAGGAGATATGTAAACGTCCTAGGTTGGAGCTGGTAGTTGAGAATGGGAAGTATAAAAAACCAAAGGCAACATATGTCTTGAATTTTGATCAAAGAAAGACGGTGTGTGAGTGGATAAAACAGTTAAAGTTTCCAGATGGTTATGCATCTAACATATCACGTTGCATTAATATAGATGAAGAGAAGATATATGGTATGAAAAGTCATGACTGTCATGTTTTTATGCAAAGACTAATTCCTTTGGCATTCCATGGTATGTTGCCAAAGCCTATATGGGGAGTATTAACAGAACTCAGCTTGTTCTTCAAAGAAATTTGTGCAACTGCAATACGTGTTTCTATTATGGAGAATGCCAGACTTTCCATTATTGAAACAATTTGCAAGCTTGAAAAGATTTTTCCCCCTAGCATTCTCTGATTCAATGGAACATTTAGTTGTACATCTCCCTTATGAAGCTAAGGTTGGAGGACCTGTGCAATACAGATGGATGTATCCATTTGAGATATGCATGTTGTACTTGAAAAGAAAGGTTCGAAATAAAGCAAAGGTTGAAGGATCTATTTGTGAAGCATATATTTTGGAAGAAATCTCTAATTTTGCTTCTACATATTTTGATCCAACTATTCAGACAAGACGCACTCAAGTTCCTCGAAATGATGATGGTGGTGAAGATACGATTGATGAAAAGTTGTCTATTTTTAAACACCCATGTCGTCCAATTGGCAAAGGTCAAAGTAGATTCTTAACAGATGAAGAACTTCAGATTGTTGAGACATATGTTATTGTAAATTGCAAAGAAGTAGAACCTTATCTCCAGTAAGTCTGCTTTGTAATTTCTCAAATTATGCAATTTACAATTATATTATTTGCATTATTAATTATTAATTATTAATTATTATATCTATTAGACAATTTGAGGATTCCCTAAGGGAAACATATCCCAATATCTCTGAGGATGAAATATTGGAAGCTCGAGATAGAGATTTTAGTAGTTGGCTGAAACATCAAGTGAGTTACCTCCCCCATAATTGTATATAATGTACAATTTAATATTCATTAGATTAAATGATATAATGATGTATTCTTCTCTTTGTAATCATATATAGGTAAGTACAGGTCAAGTTGAGGATCGAATGATACGGGAGATAAGTTATGGGCCATTGAAGGTTGTGACTTCTTATAATGGCTTAATAGTTAATGGATATAGATTTCATACTAAGGACTATGGTCATAATAAATCAACCATGAATAGTGGAGTATGTGTTCGAGGAAATATATATGGTGACAATGATTTGGACTATTATGGCATTGTTGAGGAGATATTAGAATTGTCGTATCTTGGATATCAAAACAAAGTCATTATTCTACGTTGTCACTGGTTTGACCCTATTAATGGTGTTAAAGTAGATGATAAATATGGGTTGGTTGATATCAAGCATAAATCAAAGCTTTAATCAAATGAGCCATTTATATTAGCTGAACAAGCACAACAAGTGTACTATACAAGATACCCACAAAGCAGGGGTAACAATAGTGGTGATTGGTGGGCAGCTTGCAAGGTTAGAGCCAAATTGTTTGTGGCCGAGACATTAAATGATGAAAATGATTTCTCAAATGAGCAAATTGCTATTGATTATTTTCAAGACGATGGATCCACGGGAATGCACAATATTGTTGTTGATGATGAGGCAATACAATTATTTGATGCACATGCCCCAATGGAAGAAGTAAACGTAGATGATCTACATTTTTCTATGAATAATGTGCATAATAATCAATTCATCAATGACAATGAAGATGATGAAGATAATGAGGATAACGAGTTCACAGATCAAGATGAGGAGTTAGATGATTTAGACTCAAGTGATTATGATTGAATCGTCTTAATTTTATGTTAATGGTATTCATGTTAAGCTGAAATTTCTTTCTTATATTTTTCATATTTTTTTTTATAGTATTGACCTATTGGTTTCTTAATTCATTATATTTCTATGTGAAGATACTTATCATGCCTATTCGAGGAAGAGGACGAGGTCAAGCTAGTCACACCATTAATCCATGTCAGCCTACTCAATCTCCCATTAATCCTCCATTGCTAGATCCTTTTCTGCACTCACCAGGTATACTTGTTCAATGAGTTTTTAATCATTAACTCTTAATTTATTTGAATGTAATGTATGCTATTTTGGGGGGGGGAGGGGTTTGATTGTGCTTGTCTTAGTTGCTACTTCCACTAATGGTCAATCAACTGATGGTGGTCAATTAGCTGGTGGTAGTCAATCAACTCCCACCACTCCAGTCATTGATGGCAGCCAGTCATATGTTGCCCCAACATCTAATGACCCGCAACCTGCAGTGGGGCCTTCAAGTGTAGATTCCCACAACGAAGTTGATAGGAGACTTGTTATATCTCTGCAGCAAGTTAGTAGGCCGTAAGTAAAACTAGACTTAGTCTTTGATTTAAATTAATGTTATTCATTCATGATTCATATTACTAATTCATTAAAAATGTTTTTGAACTTAATATGTGAATTGAATGGGCGTGTAGGAGGAGGTTTATTCCAGATTCTGTGACTCAAGATATTATATCTGAGGTACTCATGAGGATGTCTAATCCAGCAGAAAATTGGAAAAAATATTCTGCTGATATGAAAGAAATCTTATTCAATGATTTTATGGTAAGCAATTATGACATTAATATTATATATCACATTATTATATATATATATATATATATATATATATATATATATATATATATATATCAATGAATTTACTTAATTTATATTGGTGTAGAAAAGTACCGTTTTGCATCAGCTTATGATCATAGTATGGCAAGACAGGTTTGGAATCGGACATGCATGGATCGATTTTCTGACTCTCTGGCTAAAGCAAGAAAAAAGGCAAAACAAATGGCAAAGTCAGATAATCTTGCAGACTTAAAGGGCCACGGGCCAAAAGGAATAAGGACCGAGATATGGGATGACTTAGTTGACATTTGGATGACATCAGAGTGGGAAAAGAAGTCTGCTGCAGGCAAAAGCAATAGGGCTTCCAAGCCTGATTGCATGGTGCACACCGGAGGGTCGAAAAGCTTTGGGCAACACTTGAAAATGATGGTAATCATACTTAATACTTTTGCCATTGACGCTAACAATTCATTTTATCTTGTGGCTCGTTATAATATGCCATGTTAGTATGCTGGATGACTCTACTTGATTTCTGTTGATTGCTATGTCTCCCTTACTTGCTATTAGATCATTTTTCTAGTTACACTTTCACCCTCGTCTTTTTTTACTTTTTTGACTGAAGCACCTTGCTTTTGTCCTTCACTGGATCTTTTCTAAAAGATAGAAAACTAAAGTGAAAAAAACACTCAAATAATGTACTCTTTAATGACATATTACTATTTGGGCTCTATGGTTGCTATGCAATAAAGTATTCTTTAACCATTATAGTCTTGATTTCATTTTTATTTTTGATATGATTAAGGTTTAGGTCTTGGATAGTGGCCAAAATTGGAACCTATTGTTTGTGTTTTTCTGATTGGTGTTGCTTTCTCTTTTGAATGTATTATGTATCTTTCTTAAATGATTATCTATTCAAGGGATAAGTTTGAGCTATTGTATATGGGTTACTTATCTATTTAATTAGCTATCTTCACTAGTGGTAGGAATGATTTGCCTTTTTCACTAGCATCTTGGAATATGTAGAAATCTACCTTTTGCCCTTCCTACTATTATCTACTTTACTCATTGCAAGTGTTGTCTCATGCTTTCATTTATTTAATTTATTGTTTTGTTTAAAACTTCACATTTTGAGTGCTTGTTAATGTGAGACTACATTGCTTGCTTATAGTAATTGTAGATGCATAAAGTGTGATGGTTATAAATGTTAGGTAATACCGTTCTTTCAATTCAATTGTACTAGTATTATCCTCACCCATTTTTTCTATTTCGAAAACACTACACATAGGAGGCACATGTTCACTAAATGTGTGAAATAGAGCAATTGCTACAGTAGCATGTAAGTTGTAAGGAATGTACCACGCATGTTGACCACTTAAGCACTGACTATCCACTATTGATTTTCTTATCAACTATTACAACTATGCTTATCTTCCAAAATGCATCCCTCACTTTAGAACAACTATTACTTTAATGGCATATTAATGTTTGGTCTCTATGATTGCTATGCAATAATGTATTCTTTCACCACTACAATTTTGATTTCATTTATGTTTTTTATATGATTAAGTTAAGGTTTAGGTATTGGATAGTGGGAAAAATTGGAAGTCGTGGTTTGTCTTTTTCTTATTGGTCTTTCTTTCTCATGGAATGTATTAGGCACCTATGTTAATTGCTTATCTATTTCAAGGATAAGTTTGAGATATTGTATATGGGTTGGAGTACCTTTTACTCCCTCTTGATATATTTCTTTGATTAAAAAAAAATAAAAATACTTGGGTTGTTGTTGATCATTATTATGTTTAACAGATTTCTGTTTTGAGACACATTAAGTAATTCTGGTGCCAAATGAAACATGTTTTTATAATTTGACTTGCTAGTTCTTTGACACCATCTGTGACTTTTGTTTTAATTTACTAAGTGAGTATATAAAGTCAAAGGCTTTCTCTTAGATAAAATTAGACATGTTCCAAAATGCTTACAAAACCTCTTTAATACTACATTTATCATTTGTTACATTTGTGGTAGGTTTATCTAGTTTCTAATCATATACTATATATGATAGGTTTCCTGTGTCTTTTTCATTAACATTTGCCTCTTTCATTGTAGAAGTTTGTCTTTGCCCCTCCTATAGTTATTTGCTTTACTCATTGCAAGTGTTATCACTTTCCTCCATTTATATATTAATTATTTAATTTATCGTTTTGTTAAAAACTTCACATTTTGAGTGCATGTTAATGTGAGACTAGATTGCTTGCTTATATTAATTGTAGATGCATAAAGTGTTGGTTTTCTTATCAACTGTTACAATTATGGATTATCTTTCAAAATTCATCCATCACTTTATAAGAGCTATAGCTTTATAATTAATGGTGACTTCATCATAATCTAGATTGTGATTTCCTTTAGCCTATACATTGTTGACCCAAGGAGCATTCCAACAAAGCCATTCCCATCAAAACAGTTCAATTTGGTTATTTAAAGCTTGTTGGAAATGTATGCATGCATTTAGCACCCATTACCAAAGTATATGTTCAAAAATCAAATTTAACATGTTCTTTTGAGCTGCACATACTGTTTGAACTTACTAATATGAGGAATTCTAGTACATACATGATTAACAAATTCAAAAATTTTCATATATTATGTTATCACAGGAGGCAGAGTACAAGCGTCCTATTTCTTATAATGAACTATACAGCAAAGTCCATAAAAAAAAGGTGGTGAATATGTCTCTAATAGAGCAAAAGACTTCATTGTAAGTATCTATTTTAAATGTAAGTTTAAACTTTGTTAATCTATTGATATCTTACTAAATTTGTATTCATTCATTATAGGAATCTTATGAAAATGCCGTGGTAGAGAAATATGGAGAAGATAGATCAAACCATCCTACAGTTGACTCTGATGCCTGGTTAAAGGCTGCCGGTGAAAACAAGAAAGGTAGAATACACGGCATCGGTCATGGCTTGGATCTTAGCATTTCTCCACATGGTTCGTCTTCAACGGTTGTGGGTCCTTCTTCCATAAATCCTACACCTATGTCAGAAGACATCACTGCTATAGCTACACAGGTGTCTAATATGCAAGAGCAGATGCAGACACAATTGCAGATACATACACAGTTGCAGACACAAATGCAGGCGCAAATGGAGGTACAGACACAGATGAAGGCAGATATGCAAGCACATCTACAGGCACATATGAAGGCACAAGCGGAGATGCAAGCGCAGATGCAGGCACAGTTGAAGGCAGAAATGCAAGTAGAAATGCATGAGCACAGATGCAGGCACAAATGCAGTTCTTTCGGACAGAGATATTGCCTGCATTAAGGAAGGATAAAGATTGATGATATTACTGCACTTTAGTTTCTTTAGATCATGTCCTTTTATTTTAACTTTGTAAGACCCATGTTACTGCACTTTATTTTTCATTAACTTGTGTTTTATATTTTAACTTTGTAAGACTCATGTAACTCTTTATTTTACTGCATTTTATTTTTATTTATGATACTTTTAGAGTTCAAATAATTGTGTGCTAAGATTTATTTAAATTTTGTTCTTACATCTTTATTTGATACAAGATATGTTATATTTGATGATACAGGCTGTATGTAGAATATATGATATATTTTAATTATATATTAAAAAACGAAAATAGAATTTGCGAGAAAATAGCGTAGGAATAGCGAGGGATTTATTGTGAACCATGTTGACGAATTAGCGACAGATTTGCGAGAGAATAATGAATACAATGTTGCGAGGGATTGGCGAAGGAATGGCAAGGGAATAATTACGAGGGATTTGCGACAAAATAGCGAAGGATTAATTGCGAGGGATCAACAACAAATTGGCGAGGGATTAGTTACGAAGGCTTTGCCAGAGAATTGCGAGGGTAAATAGGCGAAGGAGTTGCGAAGGGACTATTTCTATAGTATTGTGACAGTATTGCGAAGGATCTGCGAGGGAAATCTGCAAGGGATTTGTGTGAAATTTTGCGAGGGAATATCGTCGCTAATTAGCGAGGGAATTACTTACATTTGTTCATAAAATTAGCAAGAACATTGGCGAGGGATTTGCGAGAGATTGCGACGGAATTTGCGTTGGAATAGCGATGGTTTGTTTCCGACGCTAATTAGCGACCTAGTTTTAGCGAGAAAATTTTTCTCGCTGATCCCTTAGCAAATCCCTCGCCAACTATACTTGCAAGGGATTAGCCAGGGATTAGCAAAGGATTTGTCCCTTGCTAATATATAATTTTCTTGTAGTGTAAGTCTCAAAATTTCTAAACACGATCCTACTTCATTGACATGGTTTACAAGGAAAGAAGGATTTGGAGAATAGGCTGCTTAGTTGAATGCTACCTTAATCCGTTGTTTTGTAACCAGAAAGGGAAAGGGGAAATGGGTCTATAAGGTGTATCGTTGAAGTTTTAAAGACAAACATTAGATCATCTTCAACGGTATAACTTAAGAAGAACCAATTTTAAAAACAAGCAATAGGTCCATAAGCTAAGAATAACATGAAACCACCAGGTCAGAATAATAATAATAATAATGTAGAAATAAAAAAACGCTAATTTCATTCATTGATTTTTCGTTTTAGTAGGAGGAATAGTGATTTCTAATTGTGGTTGCGGGGAGCTGAGTTCGCATGTGTGGCTAGTAAGTGTTGGATTTCCGCTATGCATGATGGGACCATTCATGGTGTCATGGTGACAGGGATGGGTCTAGCTAGTTGGAAACAAAGGGCAGACGAAGTGAGTGAGTGAGTGAGAGCCGTGTAAGACTATATAAGAGAGAATATTTATGAGTGATGATATATTCTGCACGTGCGGTTTATGCATGTGTTGTGTGTTGGGGAAAGGGTGGGTGTGGGACCTGTGGGTGTGGGTGAGGTTTTATACTGTGTTTGGTAGGGAGAAGAGGAATAGAAGGAGGAGAAGTAGGTAGAAAAGAAGAGAAGAGAAGTAAGAAATAGAGGTTGTTTGGTTTGAGAGAAATAGAAAAAAATGAGGATGGAAGTTTACTTTTTTATTTGTAGGTATTTTAAATGACAGAATAAAAATACACTTATACTCTTATACTCTTTTTTTTATTGCATTATTTGTCGAAAAAGTAACATATATTTGATTATGCTACTCACATAGTTGAATAATTGGCCATAACAGTGTCATATATTCGATTATGTAATTACCATATTTGAATATATGGCACTACGTATATTCGAATATTTCTTATTGACATTCGAATATATATATATATATATATATTAGTAATTATTTATATATTTATTTAATTTTAAAAATTGAACTTTGAATTTTAATATGTAAAACACATATTCGAATATTTGTATTCACGAATATGTGTTTCATATTTGAATATGTGAACACAATATTCAAATATGTAAAACACATATTCAAATGCGTATACACATATTTGAATATGTGTTTAACATATTGCACACAGTATTCGCAGAAGAGTCGAGGGGTATTAACGAAAACTTGCAATCAACATTATATTTATTTGCATCTTTGGACAGATTGAATTTGGCGTGGGACCCATAAAAAATTTAAAAACTTTTCGTAATTTCCGTGCCACCAAATGAAGAGAAATGCTGCATTTCTCTTCTCTTTTATACAATTTTCTTCTCTTCTTCTTAACTTCTGTGATACCAAATACAACGTTAATATTATAAGGATTTGTGAGGGTGATCTCATAGCGATAGAAAAGAGTGGTTATATAGTTCAGTTGCTGTGGTGGGGTTTTTGTTTTTTGTTTTTAATTTGTTCTCTTTTCTGCTTGGGCCGGGGTTTTTGAACAACTAAACTTGACTAGAAGCAATCAAGATCCTAAATTTATGCTCAAAAGCTCCTTATCCTTTTGGCTAATTATTAATAGCATGCACTCACTCTAGATCAAAATGGAAAAGTTCCCACAAATGCATCCGACTCCGTCGTTGTCTTCTTCATTGTTGACATTTTTTATTTGTTTTTTCATATATTTTAATTCTGTTTTTAATTATTATTTTTTATTTTTTTTTTGCCTTTTATTTTCATTTTTAAACTTGTAAATTTTGCCTTTTGTGATATTTTGTCTTAATTGATTTTAATTCATTTTGATTGAGAAAATAGTTAGGGTAAATGATGAGCTTATATAAATTTTGATATTATTTTCTTTCATTTTTCTGCATTTTTAATTTTTAAATGATATGATATAAAATAAATAAATAAATAAAAAGAGACACTTATTAAAAAGATGACAAAATATGATATTCACATATGAGTTTGAGACGGATTTCGAGTGGCTTACATCTAAAAGAAATTTGTTCCCAAATTTGTCTGAATTTTCCGATGGAATCAATTTCATCTAAAATGACACGTACAAAATTTTGAAATGGATTTTGAGACAAAATTCAAGTGATTTACCTCTATAACAGAAATTATGTCCCAAATTTGCTCCAATCTATCTGGAATTTCTTTTATTGATATTGGGCGAAAGATAATATTTTTATAGATTATAGTACTTTAGACTAGATGAAGTTAAAAACTTTGGTTTCAAACCCTATATATCTAAATTTGAGATGAAACTATTGGCGACTTAATCCCTCTAGGGAAAACTCCTCCAAAGAGCTCCCATGTCCCATGTTGATTACATGGCTCAAACGCTTTAGAAGAACTCGAGATCCAACTTCAACCGGTGGTGGAGCCCGATCGAGTCATGGACACGACTTCCTCTTTGTTTACTAAAAGAAAAGGATAGGGGGAAATCAAATTACAAAAAAATAAAATAAAAAAAATCGGTAAAAGACTTCAAATAAAGTGAAATAACATAGATTAAACCAAGTCTATTAATTAGTAGCAGATAGTCAGACACAGACGGGGATCTTCTCAACTAGCAAACAGGTACATCCATATAATTAACATGACATCTATATAAAGTTATGTAATCAACCTACGAATTTTTGTAAATTTAAATGCATATATAGCTGACATGACATGAACAAACCTCATATATATATATATATATATATATATATATATATATATATATATATATATATATAAAGAAGTTCAAAACTTTGGTTTGAAACCCTAAGTCTTAAGACCCTTGCATGTTTTTGGCACCCTTCTTCTGTAACCCTAACCTTTATTCAGATGCTCCAAAGTCCCAACTATGCCCCATTCTCAACAATTAATTACGATGCAATTGCATTGTGAGGTGGTAGAAACACGTTGGTCCTTTTCAATGGAAATGACACCATCCGTACGATTGACAAATTGACAAGATAACTGATATTTAGACACCCGAACAGTAACAATCACCCATCAGACACCCGCTTAGCTGACATTTTTTATGTTATTTAATTATTTATTATTTAAATAATAAAATTTAAAATATGATGGGGGAAATTAAAAAAAAAAAGAAAAAGAAAATTTGAGAGATACAATTGCTACAATCATAACATTTGTGTGAGAAACAAAAATGATGATCTTGTTCTTTTTCTTTCCCTCCATTGTGAACAGTGCAAGAACTCAAGAAAAGTTGCATCTTTTTGGTTTGTCTTCTTCTTTTAAACTCTTTGTCTTTGTTGACTCTATTATTCGATGGTTTTCTTCTCCTTTGTTGACATTTTTTTATCTGAGGGTGTGCTTTAAGAACAGAGGGTTAAGAGAAGTTGCAGTGCGTATATGGAGAGAACAAGGGTGACAAACATATAAGTGTATAAATCTAGTTTTGCTTGACTTTTCAATTTGCTTTTTTCTTATATTCTTCATGTGTGATTTTCTTTTTTGTTTGATGATATATATGACTTATGATGTTTTGGTTGTGATGATGTTGTGATTCACCATGTTTTTTTTTTTTTCCTACTTTGACATTGGCACCATAATTTCACAGTGGAACCTTAGTCTCACTTAACCACATAGTGACATCACATTTCTCCTATAATATTGTCATTAATTCTTGTGCCAAACACTTCTTTATCCACCTTGCCCATCAAACACTCTTTTCTATCAAACATTCATGATCTAATATGTAAGAGGCAAACATATATATGATACTGTGAATTTGTTGCATCTTACTAGTTTGTGAAAAAGGTGTGAACAATAATGTGTACAAAGCGGTGGACATGATATCTAAGTAATAGATGAGAAATGTATTGCCCTTGTTATTGTTGAGCAAAAATATATACACTTCTATATTTTTGTCATTTCTTTAATTATTCTCATGCTCTTTAATAATTAGTGTTTGGATCAATGCATCTTCGTATTCAAGTGATTATTCCTTGTCTTTTAAATCTTTTTGTAAATTATTTACCTTCTTTAGAACTTCTGCATCTTCATCATGTTCTAAGTGCTTCAAAACATTTAATGATCCTTTTAATTGTTGAATGTCCAACTCTAGCTCTTGTTTAATATGAAGTTGTGTTTGAAGTTGGATGATTGTAGCATATAATTGTTCTTTTTGTATCTTTTGATCTTTAGCCAATTTGATAACATCTTCATCAACTTTCTTTTGCTGCAAAGCAAAAATCCAAAAAAAGCTATTTTTCATTACAATCTTGCCAATTTCTTCTACCAACTTTTTCTTTCATTTTCATTATGTGTGTCACACCTTTCTAATTCAATTTTCCTCAACTGAAGCTTTTTTTTTTTAGATTCTAGTTGCAATTTAAGCTTTGTCATATCAGTCAAAATCCTTTCAAAATGATCATTGCCACTTAAATGTATTTTGTTTATGTATAAGGTTAAATTAATTTATCTTTTCCCATCATAGCAAGGTTAATTTTGTGCATATTCTCATGGCATTTCACTTCTATGTCTTTTAAGTGCTTGCTCTTAGCATGAATAATGTTAGTCAAATTGGAGACAAGTTTATCCTGCCTTTGAGCTTCTTCTTTCATAAGTTCATATATGGTTTTATCACCCATTTTTTGTATATGTTCTCTGTAAATATTGTTCATTTTGTAGTCATCTATTTAGGCAACACATGCATAAAGACTAGACTTTTGTTAATAATTAGTAGAACTTAACTAATCTTCAATGTAAAACTTAACACCTCTTTTGGTCCCCCTAGAAACAAGTTTCCACCATTTAAGTCTTCTGCTCCTTTAGACTATAATTGATTGATAAGTGGTTATTTAAGTATTCATTAACAGACATGCTGGATGTGGATGGTTTCTTATAGTGTAGGAATTCAGGTACTAGTATCGGGTATAGAAATTTTACAAATTAGGGTATAGGTATGATAAAAAATAAATAAATAAAAATATAAAACCAATAAATAATTAAAGCAAAATATAATATACAATGTTGATAATTTTAATTCTAGTTTTTATAACTAAATATAGTATATCAAGCCCATCAAATATGTTAGGATCAACACAGGTGAAGTAGCTTTTTGTAGCTTGTACTTAATATTGGTTCATTGTGATGTCTAACCTAGAGTAACTAAATGTATTCAACAACAAATTTGAAAAATAAAAGCAAGTATGCCTAATGCCTACCTGTATGGTATACATAGTGGTGCAACCACCATTTAGGAATAGCCATGTTGTAGTTGATGAGCCTCCATTTGAAAACATAGAGAAACTAGGGTCTTTAACCAAGTCAAATGGCATTATGTGATCCATCTAAACCCACTAATGAAAGCAATATTGAAGCCAAGATGGGCAGGTGGGTTGAAAATCTCAGTCCAACCCACCTAAGAGAATGGATTATACAACCTGGTTTTGGTTTCTAGATGTCAAATGTTCTTATAATGCTCACTTATGGAGTTGAAGCATACATTTCATGATGTTCTTGAATCTGAACTTTGACCAAATTCATGGAACTTATAACTTAATTTTTAAATTTTTGTATACTTGTGTCAAGACAAGGACATTTTTAATGAATCATTGATACTACTTCTTCCCCTATTTTGGTTATTCAACTTTATGAGATAGTTTCAAATGTCATGCTAGTTTTTGACAGATGATTTGTGTTTGTGCATGCTCACTAATATTGAAACATGCTTAATAGTATGTTACCATTCTTCTTCTAGTTCACTTTACATCCATATAAGTTTATTTAATCCTACAGTGTTTGTAAATTAGTATTACTTATCATAAGATTTTAACTTTGACGCTATGATATGTAGGTCACTGAAATAAGACTCGTGTCTAAATTTGGCTGCCATGGTCAAGACACATTTTTTTGTGTAGTTATTATGAAAAAGGACCATATTAGATGTAATGTATAGTGGCACTTGCATTGAGTGTTTTTTGTTTGTTTATTTATTTATTTTTCTGGTGTTTGCAAGGTACCACTCCTTAACAGTAACATTGTCCTTGAACAAGTGTACTCAATTTGAAACCTTAGTGGTTATTTGTTCATTCTATTACAGTTAACTGAATATATACATTGGTTAATTTTCTTATTCTGCTAGATCTAACTTGAATAAGTGGTTGTCCAAGTGTTCATTCCTATACATGGTTAACTCCACGTAAATAAATGGTTAATCATGTGCTGTATATGGTTAATTATTGATATTTCCAATACAATATAAGACATGACATTCGTAAGAGTTGCATCTCTTGGACCACCATTCATTGTTGATAATCAGGATCCTTAAATTTAAGAACCAATAATCATTAACAATGACTTGATATTGATATTCAAAACTCAATTTGAGACCTTAATGGTTAATTATTCATAGTATAATGGTTAATTCATGTATATAAATTGGTTAATTTTTTTGGCTATGATAGATTTGACATTAAGTGGTTATCTAAGTGTTCACTCCTAGACATGGTTAATTCCATGTAAATAAATGGTTAACTGTGCTATATATGGTTAAATAATAATACTTCCAATACAATATGAGACATTGTATTCGAAAGAATTGCATCTCTTGAAGCACCATTCGTTGTTGTTCATTAGGGTCCTTAAATTTAAGAACCAACAATCAGTAACAATGACTTCAAATGACACCTTAGTGGTTAATTCATCTTATTATAATGGTTAACTCATGAATATAAATTGGTTAATTTTTTTCCTTTGATCTAATTATCCAAGTGTTCACTCCTACACATTGTTAACTCCACGTAAATAAATGGTTAACTGTGTGTTATATATGGTTAAATAATAATACTTCCAATATAATGAGACATTGCATTCAAAAGAATTGCATATCTCGAAGCATCATTCGTTGTTGTTCATTAAGGTCCTTAAAGTTAAGAACCAACAATTAGTAAGAATGACTTCAAATTGATATTCAAAACTCAATGAAAACTTAATGGTTAATTGTTCACAATATAATGGTTAACTCATGTATATAAATTGGTTAATTTTTTTGCTTTGGTAAATCTAACTTGAAATGGTTATCCAAGTGTTCTACATGATTAACTCCATGTAAATAAATGGTTAATTGTGTGCTCTATATGGTTAGATAATGCTACTTCCAGTATAATTCATTATCTTTGTAAGAGCTACATCCCTTCAAATATAGTTATATATTTCAATAATCAGAAATGAAAATTTTGTAAAAAAGATTTACTAACAATACCTATTTGACTTGCAATGAAAGGATCAGTGATACTTTTCAGGTTAATGAGGTCATCGTCAAATGGTTAATTAAGCATAACAATTGGTTAAATTGAGCATAACAATTTTCTATTTTTCCTGATATTATTCCTCCAATTCCAGACCATAATGGGGAGTTCGTTGTTTGAAGCCTGTAAAAGTTTATACTAGTGTCCATAATGTGTGTCTTAACATGTAAGTTAATAGTTACAACTGTTTCCTTGGAGAAACACTCCTAAAATATTGGTTGGTTAATCATACATACATAAAGTGTTAATAATGTGTTTCACTTGGCTAAAAGACATATAAATTTCATATTACCTCCAAACTTTACTTCCTTAATGTAATAAATTACTTACAAAAACAATTTCTTTAGACTTTGTTGAATTCATATTGAGGTCTTTAACAAAATACAAATTTTATCAAAAACACAATATTGTGGTTAAGTAATGGTTTAGTTGTGGTTTATTCTGAAATATTCGTAGTTAACTGTCTTTTTTTAATACTATTCCTCTAATGACAGACCACAATTACAAGTTGTTTGTCTTAAAACTATAAAAGTTTGTGCTAATTTTCAATGTCTTTGTCTAAATATGTGAGACAATAGTTGAAACTGTTTTCTTACACAAACATGCCTACAACATTCGTTGGTTAATTGAATATATACATCGATCAATTTTCTTGTTCTGCTAGATCTGACTTGAATAAGTGTTAACCAAATGTTTGTTCCTATACATGGTTAACTCCACGTAAATAAATGGTTAACCATGTTTTGTATATGATTAAATATTGATACTATTTAATTCAATGAGTCATGGCACTCCTAACAATTGTATTTGTTGGAGCACCATTCATTGTTCATAATGCGAAGTCCTTAAATTGAATTAAGCAGCAATTAGTAACAACATTTACAAAACTCAATCGGACCTTAATGGTTAATTGTTGATAGTATAATGGTTAACTGATGTATATAAATTAGGTAACTTTTTTGCTCTGATAAATCTTCAAGTGGTTATCCACGTGTTCGATATGGTTAACTCTATGTAAATAAATGGTTAATCATGTGTTCTAAATGGTTAAATAATTATAGTTCAAATACAATATGGAACATTGGAATCAAAAGAGTCGTACCTCTTTGTAGATCATCATTCGTTGTTGTTAATTAGGGTCCTTAAATTTAAGAACGAACAATCAGTATAAATGACTTCATATTCAAAACTCAATTAAGACCTTAGTGGTTAATTGTTGATAGTATAATGGTTTACTTTTGTATATAAATTGGTCAATTTTTTTGCACTGGTAGATCTGATTTCAAGTGGTTATCCAAATGTTTATATGGTTAACTCTATGTAAATAAATGGTTAACCTTATGCTGTATGTGGTTAAATATTGATACTATTTAATTCAATGAGACATGACACTCCTAATAATTGCATCTGTTAGAGCACCATTCATTGTTCATAATGCGAAGTCCTTAAATTGAATTAAGCAATAATTAGTAACAACATTTACAAAACTCAATCAGACCTTAATGGTTAATTATTGATAGTATAATGGTTAACTGGTGTATGTAAATTAGGTAATTTTTTTGCTCTGATAAATCTTACTTCAAGTGGTTATCCAAGTGTTCGATATGGTTAACTCTATGTAAATAATTGGTTAATCATGTGCTCTAAATGGTTAAATAATTATAGTTCAAATACAATATGGGACATTGGAATCAAAAGAGTCGCACCTCTTTGTAGATCATCATTTGTTGTTGTTAATTAGGGTCCTTAAATTTAAGAACCAACAATCAGTATGAATGACTTCATATTCAAAACTCAATTAAGACCTTAATGGTTAATTGTTGATAGTATAATGATTTACTTTGTATATAAATTGGTTAATTTTTAACACTGACAGATCTGACTTCAAGTGGTTATCCAAATGTTTATATGGTTAACTCCATATAAAAAAATGGTTAACCCTGTGTTGTACATCGTTAAATAATTATACTTCCAATACAATGTGAGACATAACATTTGAATAAGTTGCACCTCTTTGTACATCACCATTCATTATTGTTAATCTCAAATTTAAGATTCAACAATTAGTATATATGAATGACCTAATATTCAAAACTCAATTGTTAATAATGTAGTTGATTCTTGCTAGTATAATGGTTAACTCTTGTATATAAATTGGTTAATTTTTTTTCACTGATAGATCTCATGGTTGTCCAAGTGTTGAATATGGTTAACTCCTTGTAAAGAAATGGTTAACCTTGTGCTGTATATAGTTAAATAATTATACTTCTAATACAATATGAGACATTACATTCAAAAGAGTTACACCTCTATGTAGATCACCATTCATTATTGTTTAGGAATTGTTGAATTGAGAATGAGGTCTATACCAAAATACAAATTTGATCAGAAATAATATTCTGTGGTTAAGTACAAATTAAACTATGGTTAACTGTGAATCATGTATGGTTAATTTTCTATTTTTTTGATACTATTCCTCCAATAGTAGACAACTATGGGGAATTCCTTGTTTGAAGCCTAAGGATTTGTTGCACTAGTGTCCAGAAGTGTGTCTTTACATGTGACGTAATAGTTAGAACTGTTTTCTTGGACAGACACGCCTGAAATATTTATTGGTTAATCATAGATGCATAAAGTGTTAATAATGTGTTTCAACTGGTTAAAGACATAAATTTCATATTAGCTCAAAATTTGACTTCCTTAAGGTTAAATAATTATACTTCCAATACAATATGAGACATTACATTCGAAAGAGTTGCACCTCTATGTAGATCACCATTCATTGTTGTTTAGGCTTTGTTGAATTGAAAATGAGGTCTGTAGCAGAATACAAATTTGATTAAAAACAATATTCATTGGTTAAGTATGAGTTAAATTGTGTACGTGTCTCCAAACACTATTTTTCAAATCAGAAACACTATTTATACAACTCCCATATCAGATAGCCTCTATTAACCCTTCACTTAATAGAATTAACCACTCCTACTAACCAAATTAACTAACTTTGAATTACTCTATAACACCTTAAGACCTTATTAATGGAAACATGTCCTACGACCTTTAACCTAGACTTTATTAAATCGAATTAGAATGGACAAAATCTTATGATAGTTTCAATGCTCTCTAATAGATCTTCAATTGTAGAGTTATCATAAATCTTGGAGGCATGCTAGGAGCCCCAACAGCTTTAATGATTAGATACTGAAGACTCCTCCACACATAGCCACCTTATTTTACATTCATGCCTCACATGCTCTTAAAAAATCTCATCAATAAATACATTAATGGTTTACTGGTTTAGTGCATGGTGACAATCAAACATGTAACATAAAAGAATAATAGATTATTCACCTTTTTCAACTTTGAGCCATCATAAGCCTTCACTCGTCTTATAGTCATTTGGTACTAGACTTTCAACTATCATATTCCATACTTTCATTAGAAATGTTAAGTATGTTTCAATAATCATCATAAGCTACATAATATGGTAAAAACAAATAAAAACTTCCTAAATATAGCCTAAAGGTCATTAGTAACCAACACAAGTTGTAAATTAACCACCTGATTATTCATAATCAACCAAACACTTTTAATAACCAACACATGCAACCACTTGATTAGTAACCAACACAATTCAATGTAATTTAATCCAATCACTTGACTTTTACTTAAATCCAAACAATAAGTAAACCACACCACAAGAATCATTCAATATCACTCTCTATTTTCCTTCCAAACATTAATGCATAAATTCCATTATTAGATTACATCTTAATATAGGATAAATCACAAAATTTATATAATGAGTCTAGGGTGCAAACTAAAAGGGGATTATTTCACTAACATCAACCTTTAAAGCATCCTAATTGAACAATGAGAAGATAAGCGTAACCTTTAAAATACTAAAATGCAAGTAAAATTATCATTAAATTGTGGGAAGATAAAGACATACTAATAAAGTCATGTTTTCTTTCCTACAGTTCTTCTCTGCACCTCTTTCTTTCCTGCTTGAGTTTCCTTTCCTCTCGTCTAGGTTTTATTTCCCATAGTTGTATTTCGTATCTATTTCTTTCTCACTTGGGTTTCCTTTCCTCCACTATATCTTATCTTTCTCGTTGTTCTTCTCCGCACCTCTCTTTCCCACAAAAAAATTGAGCTTGTTTTCTTTCCCTCTGTGGTACCTCATCTATGTATTCTTCTTTGCATCTCTTACTTTTTCCGCTTGAGTTTCCTTTCCTCTCGTCTAGCTCACCTTTCCCGTAGTTGTATTTCACACCTATTTCTTTTTCAGTTGGGTTTCCACTCCTCCACTTCATCTTACCTTTCCCACTGTTCTTTTCTGCACCTCTCTTTCCCACAAAAATTTGAGCTTGCTTTCTTTCCCTCTTTGGTACCTAATCTCCGTATTGTGCTCCCTATTTCCCATTCTCGTACTCCCTCTATTTTTTATTTTTGTCAAATATGAGTTTTTAAACTTTTAAACAACACAATTAAAAAAACCACACGTAACCTACAATTAATGAGTCAGCAAAAAAAAACTATTTTTTTAAAGTGTGCATTGTGGAATGGAATAAAAAGGCTTCTCCTATGAACACGTGGAGAGACAAGGTTTCTGTTGGAAGCAGAGCACCCAGACCCCAAGGGCCCCAACATTCCATTTTGTTTCGCAAAGAATAATGATCAACCTTTTCCTTATTTTGGGTGGATCGCATGGAGGGAGGAAAAAGATAGAGAGAAGAAGAAAAAAGTAGAGAAAAAAAGTAATAAAAGTGATATGTGATCTAATGAAAAATATAGAGAAAAATAAAAATAAAAATGGAGTGAAAGAAAGTTGGAAGAAAATGGAATGTATGTTGATAAAAATTCTTTCCCAAAAGGCTTGTCAAATCGATCAGTTAAATCGCTCTTGCTCTTGATCTTGCTCGTGCGAAAGGAAGAAAGAACCTCTTAACCCAATATCGTTTTCTCGGTTTCTCCAACTTCATCTCCTAATTCGTCAATTTGTGATAAAGAACTCTTTCGCAAAAAGGCTTGTCAATTCGATCAGTGTCACTCTTGCTCTTGCACGTGGGAAAGTAAGAAGGAACCTCTTAACCCAATGTTGTTTCTCGGTTTCTCCAACTTTATCTCCTAATTTGTCAATTTGTGACATCGAATCTTCAAGAAAGATGTGAATAAATTATTATTATTATTATTATTTTTGCATGAAAGTAATGACGTAAAATTGTAAAGCCATTAAATCTAATTCCTCCAAGCCCGTGAATTTGTGTGTACTTCCACTATGTACAGTACATGAATCATTGTCTATAAAACTCCCGCGTGCCTTAGGCAAATACACATCCAATTAAGGTCTCATCACCTTCCTTAGTTTATCATAGCACACACACATGGCTGAGAGGCACGTTCAGAGCACTAATCCAGGTGCTAGGGGCAAGTGGAAGCGTCGAAGGCCTCTTCCTGATCTGAACGAACCCGCTCTGCCTGATCTGAATTACCCCCCTCCTCCTGATTCTGGTGATGACGAGGAACAAGCATCTTCTGTTGCTGAAAATGAGGTTGGTCACTTACTTGTTGAATCGTGTTTAATTAATTTAACAGACGTACATATGTACCCCTCCCCAGTTTTATTACGATCTATTAATTAATTACTTACAACTACATAGGTACTTACTAAATGAATTTAATTATTTATTCCAGCTTCTGCGCTCTACTGCTACGTCTAGGAAACGTAAGATACCAGAAAGTGAAAGTGAGAGTAGCTCCACCTGGATCAAAGCATACTGGAAGAAGATCAGGGAAATCATACCCAATTTGTGCAAGAAGAAGGATACACGTGCTGACTAACTCATGGTCCAAGTGGTGCTGTCAAAGTGTTAAATTGAGAAGAATTTGTATTTGGATAACTGTTTGTTTTTGTCTCTATTAGCTAGGGTCGGGGTGGGTAAATAAATTGGTGCTTTATTTCTTGTGTGGAAGGAGAGAGGTGGTGTGGAGTGTGGGCGTGGGGCAACTTTTATTTATGTGTTACAATATATACATATTATATTAGATCGATGTGGCTGCCTTTTACCATATGTACGTGCTTCATTATCTCTGCCTTTATTTGTCATAATTAATCTAGTCTTGTTGTCTTCATTATAATTCTGGACTTTGACTCCTCTGGATCTTTCCATTTTTCTCAAATTCCTTCTGTGCCAAGTCACTCAATGCAACTTCATATATATATATATATATATACACACACATACAAAAAAACAAATAAAAAATGCGTCCATTTAATAAATAAAAAATTTTCATTCATCCTCGATCTTTGGCTGTTTCCACTTTCGCGCAGCTTATAGTGCATATATAAGCACGCCAAAACAATATAAATAAATAATTGGGAAGCCTTTCAGCCCAAAATTTGGAAGTGAAGTTTGGTTCTTCATTCAGAAGTCAGAAGGCTGAACCCCAAACAAAAGGTCTTTCAACCTTCCCCAATACAGTAACAGAACTAACCACTCTTTTCTATCACCATGAGACCCTCACAAATCCATATAACCTCATCCACGCCCACCCTTTCCCTCACTACTACTACTATTACTCTTTTTAAATAAAAAGGATTAAGTTAGGTGTAACATGCATCTGATTAATTTAATTAATTGGTTTGGGATATTTGAGTTGTGAGACAAGCAAAAGTTTTGTCATTTCAAATAGAATCTTTTCTGTTCAAAAGTTCATTTAAAAATGCTAATTTTTACAGAAACAAATGTCAAGATGATGGTATATATATGCTGATTTGTACCCATTAAGGAATTCATCGTCTCAATATAGTTTTTATTCATGATGTTGTTAACATTATAACTCTTCTCTTATTAATTCACTCATCCATTTTTTTCCTCTTTTTCATATTATCAGTAAATAATAATGAAAATGAAAATAAATTACCATACAATCCATGAAAAATTTTTAAAAATTAAAAATGAATAAAATATATTAAAAAATACAAACCAGTTATAAATTATTTAACATCCTAAAACATCTCTAATGCAAGAACTTAATTTGACTTCTTAACTATCTTTTAATGGGTCCCTTATTGTCACATAGGATTTAAGAATATTCACTATTTTTTACTTTAATTAACGGTAGAACCTAACTTAAGTTTTTATTTTTAGTGGGTCCTATTTTATATTTCTATCCACACAATAACTCTCATTTTAGCTTGTAGGACTTTAATTATTATAAATAATAGACATTTTATATTAGTTTTTTAATATAAATGACCCGTGATATAGATTGGGTTGCTCATTCAGTGTCTATTGAGAGGTCTTTGTTTTCATCTAACGTGATTATAGAAGTTATTTTTCATTTTTTTTGAGAAGTTATTTTTCATTAGACAGCATAGTAAAGAGAAAAATATTTAAAACAGAAAAAAATATATGAAATAAAGTAAGTGATGTGATTAAGAGAGACCTGGTTGAGAAAAAAATAAGTTATAAAAAATCTTATTAAAATTTTTGAGAAAATAATATTGTTCTATAATTATATGCTGCCACCACTATGTAATCTTACGTTAAATATTCGTGAATAGTCATTTGAAGATAAGTAGCCTCACATATAAAGTGGATTGCCCCGCTAGTCAAGCTCATGAGTATGTCATGCTTAACTAAGAAAAATAATCTTTTCACATTCAAGATGAATACCCATAAGAATGAGAGAGAGAAAAAAAAGAAGATAAAAAAGCAACAATCTCATTGATTTAATAGGTAATACGATGAAAAAGAAAGAAAAAAGATTAAAAAAAAAAGCTAAAATAAAGTGTGAGAAAGGTATATAAAAAATAACTGTATTAAAATTAGAATTGAATTCTTTAATTAATTATCAGTTTATTTTCAAAACTACAAAATGAAAAGTATTATGAAAAAATATTTTGGTACAACTAAAGTGGGGCAAATTTTGTTGTTCCTTTAATCTTGGAAGATTTTTTTAATATGCATATATGAAAAAGATACAACGAAAGTGAGAGTTAAAATACTTATTTTCATTTCTTTTTATTTACCTACCTTGAAAGATAATATGTAGATTAAGAAATACAATTAATATATTATTTATATGTTAAAATTGTTTTTAATTTTGTAATATGACATCCATATTATTTTTTTATTTATGACATGTGTGTAAAGTATTTAAGAATAAAAAAAATAAATGTATAATTGAAAAATAATAATTAATTTTTTGTTAAACTTTTAAGTAAATAGATAAGTATAAATAAGTTTTTCTTCCAAAAATATATAAATTAAAAATTAAATATTTGATGTCAATAATTTAATGTTAAAATAATATATATTCGGTAAATAAATAATTATGCAATTTAGCTTATTGATTAATTTGTGGCTAGTCGTATTCTTTGATCCTCATAAGAGAGAGAAAGAATTTATCTTATTAATTCACAATATTTAATTTTATTATTTATTAACTAAAAAATATGTAAAATAATTAAGAGTAGTTTAGTAAAAAAAATATTAAAATATATAAGGGATAATTTAAAATGAATCTTAAAAACAGAGATAAACAAATTTCTTAAAAGGTCTATAGTCTATATTTAAGAAAGAGGAATGCTAGCAACACACTTTTTAATACACTCCTTTTTAAAGGATTGACCTGACTTTCATAAAAACTTAACCTAACCTACAAGCTTGTTTAAGGATATACGTGATAATTTAACACTAAGAAGTGAAAATAAGTATGTTAAGCTTTATAAAAATCGAGTTAACTTGTTTATACAATATAAACATATTTTTAAGATCTAATATAACATTCATAATAACTTATTTAAAAAATATTTTGCAATAAGATCTCTAAATAGGACATAAATTTATCTTTTAATAAACTTATAAGCTGATTCTTTATGTTGGTTAACATGCGTAACATTTAAAAGATAAATAAATGTATGATTTTAATACATTGTAACAAATTTAATATAATAATAACACTAACAACAAACATTTTATTTAAATAGACCAACTTGTTGGGCCTAAAAAGCTGTAGAGTCTAACATTTTTAACTAAATAGACTGTAATAAAAGTCTTGGCCTGATTTATTTTTTTAAAAAAGCTTGGTCTGGCGTGGCCTAGCCTGGGCCTAATGTAGGCTAGCTCATAGGTTCCTGTCGAGCGATTTGACCTATTTTCAACCTAACTGCTGAAGAAAGGGGAAATGTCGTGAAAATTAGGAGAAATGAGAAGAGAGATTATAAATTGGGAAAGGTGAGGAGAGAGTAAGTTTTTTAATTATTTTTTTTCTCTATTTCTCTCAAATCAAACACCTCTAAAATTTACTCTATTTTTACCTATTTTTATTCACCCTATTTCTTTATTTTTTTATTCCCATCCACCCTATTTCTTTCCCTCCTACCAAACATTAACTAATTGATTAATGAATGGTGTGTGTGTAAGTCACCTCATTCTCATAAGCAGCCTCATCATTAGGTATGGCAACAGTACGGGTTAGGGGTAGATTTGGCTCTCTCTATCCATAATTTCGTTAAAGGGCAAAGCAGGTTTGGGGAGAGTTTTAGAAAGGCGAGTTTAAAAATTAAATCCAACTCTATCCCTATTGGGTTTTGTTAAGTTTAGAGAAACTTGTGAGAAACTCGCCTCACTTGTTTTAAAATTTGATTTACTTTTATATTTTTAAATTAATCATATATTAAGTTATTAATTACATGTTAACATAGACAATATATAAAAATTAATAAATAACAAAGATATTAAAAATAAAAAATTTAAGAATTAAATCAAGTTTTTAGTTAAATATATAATTTTAATGTTATTATTTTATTATTATTTAAATTATTTTATTATTATAATAATTAATTTATATTTCTAACCAACATAAAAAATAAAAACATGAAAATAAAATTATAACTCATATATAATATAATATAATATATAGTGGGGGTAAGGGTGAGGGGAGGAAGGGAGAGTAGGGCTTACATCTAAAGCTGTGTATATGAGTCAAGGCTTGTGAACGACTAGTTTTACCCATGGCCATATGGAGCCTTGATTAAATGCGAGCCTTTTCGGCCTAGTCTGCATAACCCGCAGGTTAAAGAGGTTTGGTCCGCGGGTTAATGGGTTGGCTCGTGGACTATTTAATTTTAGCCTAAATATTAAAATACTAAAATTAATACTAAATATTTTTATGTTTTTAAAATATTAAAAATATTTACTTATTTATTTAATGTTTTTTAAAAAGTATATTAAAAGAATTACTAATTTTTTTTTGAAGAATATAAATTACTTTTATTTTTATTTGTACACCTTAACGTTGTATCCCCAATATATAAGCTAGCAAAATATAAAATTATAAAAATATTTCTTGCAAAAATAAATTGTGCTCATACCTTATATAACATAGTGTGGATTATTGATTTTAGTGAATAAAACAAAAAGATAAATAACAGTGTATAGAAATCATCACTTTTAATTTTTTTCCCTTTCCCGTTAGTCCGCAAGTTATGTGATGTGTAGGGATAGCAAAAAAACCCATACCCGCAGATATCTGCAAATAAAATCCACCACAGGTAGAAAATTGGTACTTTAAATGAGTACCCACGAATACTCTAAACAGGTATATCCGTTACTCGTTTATTAACAGGGCGGGTACAGGTATCATGGTACCCGTACCCGCAGATATCCGCTACTCGTAATTATATATTTACTTAAATACCCTTATATATTAATATAGATAAAAGTACATAAATTTATCCAAAATTTTCAAAACGATTGTTCATTAAGGGAAAAATCTTGTTCAATTATATTACAAGAGAAAAAGAACATAAATTTGTGGGCATTTAAACTATTTTTTAGAAAAATTGTTAGAATAATTAAAATTTATGTTCAAAGTGATTATTTTAAACAATAACTCTTTAATTTATAAATTTAAATTTATAAATTCAAAGTGATTTTTGCAGCACTTTATGATTGTTCACAAAACACAAAATAAATTTGTTATTTTTTTTATTTTTAGGAAGTATCTGCGGATACCCACAGATATTAAAAATATCTGCGGGTATCCGCTTAACGGATACCCGAGTGGGTCACGGGATGGCACAGGTACAGGTTTTATCCTGCAGGGCGGGTAGCTACTACCCGTGTCTGCCCCGCCCCGTTGACATCCCTAGTGAGGTGGATGTGGGCCTAAAAAATTTAGACTGTTTATTTTGTGATCTCGACCAGCTTGGCCCATTTAAATTGTGGGCCATTGTGTGACATCTTAAATGGGTGGCCCAATCCATATACCTAACTCTACTGACATCCCAAATTTGGACCTGACCTCACTTTCACAAGATGGAAAAAACTCGAACCTTATTATCAAGTAGATTTTCTCCATCAAAAATGGATTGGAAGTACCTACAAGTTCATATTTAATTATCATGTCTACTCATATTCAGTAGTATAAGGAGGAGGGGGTTTACTCAGATCAGGTAGAACGAGTTCGTTCAGGTCAGGTAAAGGCTTTTAAAGCTTCTTAGTTGGCTCGGACACCTTCTTCCCCTTCCACTTGCCCTTAGCACATGGGTTAGTAATCAGTAATCAGTCACATACTCAGGAGAACAACTCGTTTTGTGCCCCTCAGTCATGTGTGCAATTCTAGTTTAAACAAATACAAATTCAGAACCATGAATTTGGATGTAAATTGCTCAAGGGAAATGGGGTGTTATAGAGTAACCAGCAACAATTCAAGTAATGTGCATTGCTCAATTACAAGTATACCTCGATCGACAGGGATTGAGGTCTTTTGGCAATGGCATAGTCAAATAAATGAATATTTAAGTGGGTCCTGCTATCAAATAAAGTCTATCTTCACTCCGGCCCAATACGGACAGAAAACAGAGAGACCTGCTCTTTTAGATGTTGAGAGTTGAGACAAAAGAGAGAGCTTAACGTGCTAGTTTTGAGCCGGAGATAAAACTACACTTTTATCATCATCATCGTAATAATAATAATATGAAAGTGTTTTTTAATAATAATAATAATAATAATAATAACTGCTTCTAATATATTTTTTATTTACAAATTAATTGTAATATCTCATTTTTTATTTGAAGATATTTTTGTCATTTTACATACATTTTTTTTTCTTTTCACTTTCTGCATAACTAAATTAGAGAACAAAATCTAATTTTTTTTCTTATTAAAAACCTAAAAATTGTCACATTTTTATTCTTTTCTTTCACTTCCCTTCCTATAGCAAACAAAGCCATATAGTTATCTGTCCACACTCTCCAATAACTATTATTATCTTCTCTTAAAGAAATTTTATTAAATTTTAACTGAGTATTAATTGGCAGGTCTATTAGTACTCCTATCAATTAACTTATTATTAACTTATTCACAGTACTTACTAACATGAATATAATTATAATTTCTTAAATTGACTTCATTTAAACGATTTTTTATTAAATAACATTAAATTGGAATGTAACTACCTCAAAAAAGTATAGATAAAAAGAAAAAACAAATGTACAATTATATATAAGATTTTTGTGAATCTATTAGAAAGTTTTACCGTCATTATAGTATTTCCTTGTTTAATATTAATACTACTGTCTACAATTAAACCATCATTAATTGACACTGACAGACTCCATATTGCCGTTCATGTATGTGGATTGAGATTAATTGTGACCATTATTATTTATTGAGATTTATGCAATTGAAAATTCAACTGCAGAGAACCCTAATCCCTAACTTGTTACGTCACTGCTTGCATGTGTATATCGGTCAAATCGTCCCAGTATAGCAATATTAGAAAACGATGGTCAGTGGTGCAATATAACAATTAGCTAAAAAGAAAACGGTGTTCAGTGTCGCAATATAGCAAAAAGGAACGGATTAGGATCGCCGCAGTTTAGAAAAAAAACTGCCACGATCCTGCAGTTGCATCCAACGGATAGTAATAGTGTTAAATATATTTTTTATATTATAATTATATGCAAAGAATATTTTTATGGCTCAGATTTTGTGACTGTAAAGGATCGTGATCCCCAAGTTAGACTAGCACGCATGCTGATGAGAACCTCCCGTTGGAGTTTGCCTTGTGTATATGCAACCCTCCTCGCTTTCATCCTTAGCCTGACAAAGCGCTGAAGAAGAATAGATGTTTGAAATATTGAATGATTATTTGGTTTCGCTTTATGGTATAGGATAGATTAATAAAGAGTTAATATAATTAAATATTTATTTTTTGCTTTAACTATTCATGTAGTCTTTATCTGTACTATTTTTACATTTTGGTCCACACACACACACACACACACACACACACACACACACACACACACACACATATATATATATATATATATATATTACATGTTTTATTCTCTATACAATTACTTTAGCTATATTTTAATCTCTGTCGTAAATTGTCTCTTCACAAAATAGAAATTATCTATATAAAACTGTCAGAAAACTTTTGCGTTTTTGATTTTGAGACAATTCAAAAATAGTTATCCTCTATAAGTATAAATTAAAAAAGTTATCTTAAATTAAAGCGTTTTTATAAGTTATTTTTCAATGAAAACATTTTTAAGAGTTTTTCTTAAACGAAAACGTTTTTTGGGAATTTTTCTTAATCTTTTGTATCTTTCAGTCTACCATTTTAACATTTATTTCTAAATTAAATTGTAGTATTTTTTTTAAAAATTATTAGTAGTTAAAATGACTTTATATCACAATATATATTATTTATTATAAATTTTAAATATAATTTATATATTTAAGAATATTTATTTACGAAATCTAATTATCATATAATTTATATACTCAAAATTATTTATTTATTATAAATTTAGTTATATAAAAAAAAATTTTGGTACTCAAAAGTGTTTATTATAATTTACATACCCAACTTTTTTTTTTTTGGAAACTATTTTGGTATGTACCCAATATTAGGGCCTATTTCTAATGGATCATGGGTCTAATCCGTGACTCTTTTTTTTTTCTTCGTGATGTATGCTCTGTCCATTTGCTTTCCTTTTTTTTTTTTTGATCTTTTATTTATCCTAGTTCAATTATGTATTGGTTAACACTTTAAAAGTATGGGCAGGGTATGGCAACAATAGGAATCACGTTAGTTTGTTAATCAATACAATACTACTAAAATTTAAGTAGTAACGTAAGAAAAATTAGCGTTTCGTCTTTTTTCTTTTTTTTCTTTTCTATTCTCTTTTAATAGATATAAAATTAGTTTAACATGTTATGTAATTAATTCTCAATCTTTTGCTATTTAAAAGTAAATTATCAAACTTAATAATGTCCATTTAGGATGCACTTCTTATTTGGATATTATTAAAGTTTTATTGGTAACCACTTTAGATGTACTTCTAATTTGGTTATTAAATATGCCTTTACATTATATAAAAAAATAAATAAAATTTCTAAATCTTTTCACAGTATTGAGGGTTTTACAATATTAAACTTTTTCTTTTTAGAAGGGATTTTAAATAGTCACTTTGGATGCACTTCCTATTTGACTATTATGAAATCTTAAAAGGTATGTTAATAACCACTTTGGATGCATTTCCTATTTGGTTATTGAGTATGCCTTTACAATGTTAAAAATAAAATAAAATATAACAATTAAATAAAAATATCAACCAACAAAACGATTTTCTACCAAAGAACTACGTGAGTCTGATTCTTCATTGCACCTGAGGATACGTAGGAGCAGGGACCCACCCCTGTCGATCTCAAAAATAAAAATATTTTCTTTGCAAAAATAAAGTGTTTTCTTCTTAATTAAAATTCTTTTCATAAATAAAAAAATGATAGAAATTGTAAATAAAATAATCTAAGGGGTAAAATAAATATTGTTGAAGCTATCCGTTTTGCACATTTAATTAGGGGTAATCATCCTTATGACGGATGTCGTAGGGTACTAACACCTTCCCTACACGTAATTGACTCCCGAACCCATTTTTGGTTTCACAGACCACATTTAAGGGTTTTTCCAAGGTTTTCCTTAATAAACTTTGGTGGCGGCTCCTCTGATTTTATTTTCTTTTCTGCCATCCGATCATGACCCCGGTTGCGACAGCTATAAGTCAAAAGTGTTTAAAATGTGAGCCTCACCAATGGATGGTCATTCTAATACTAAAAGTCTTTCGGTTTCTAGAACTCAGTACTCGTTTCGGAATGTGACCACAGATAGGAAGTGCATCCCAAATGCATGCATTCACGAATAGAGTCACGCCCTAGCTAAGACTTTCATGATAGCCAGATAGGAAGTGTATCCCAAATGGTACCACTACTCGCCTCTTACCTATCTCAAGCTGCGCTTAAGCCCGGGTATAGGACCTCACTCATAAGTGTGTGAAAAGAAGTGTAGGTGCAGTGTGTGAAAGGAGCAAAACAAATGAATAGCATATATAATATACATGGTCATCTACCCTAGGGTTCAATCCAAACAAGCATATAGACAAACATTAACAATTAATAAACAAACAAGTAACAAAAGCACATAAAAGAACAAGGGGCGAAATAAATAAAGAAAAAGCTATCAATTTTGCACATCTAATCATGTTGGGCTTGACCTTCTAAACGTCCCCAGTAGAGTCGCCAGCTGTCACAACTGGGGCCACGACCGGATGGCAAAAAAGAATTAAAATCAGAGGAGCCGCTATCAAAGTTTATTAAGGAAAACTTTGAAAAACCCTTTAAAAGAATGTGGTCTATGAAACTAAAAATGGGTTGGGGAGTCGATTACGTGTAGGGAAGGTATTAGCACCCTACAACGTCCATCATAAAGACAGTTACCCCTAATTAAATGTGCAAAACGGATAGCTTCAACAATATTTATTTTACCCCTTAGATTTATTTACAATTTTTATTATCTTTATTTACCCAAGGAATTCTAGAAAACATTTATTTTGAAAAGAATTAATTTTTTTTATTTTTTTTGAGGTCGACAGGGGTGGGCCCCTGCTCCTACGTATCCTCAGGTGAAATAAGGAATCAGATTCACGTAGTTCTTTGGGTAGAAAAATGTTTTGTTGGTTGGTTTTTTTTATTTTTATTTTATTATTATATTTATTTTATTTTTTAGTATGGTAAAGGCATACTTAATAACCAAATTAGAAGTGCATCTAAAGTGGTTATCAATATACCTTTTAAGATTTCATAATAGTCAAATAGGAAGTGCATTCAAAGTGACTATTTAAAATCCTTTTTAAAAAGAGAAAGTTTAATATTGTAAAACTCTCAAAATTGTAAAAGATTTAACAAATTTATTCCATTTTTATTGTAAAGGTATACTCAATAACCAAATTGGAAGTGTATCTAAAGTGGTTATCCATATACCTTTTAAGATTTTTATAATAGTCAAATAGGAAGTGTAACGCCCGACCACTTTTAGGATGGGTGACTGTCCCCACAAACCAACACAAGACTTTTCAGCGTGCTTTGTCCTTACTCACACGCTTCTCGGGAAACTTCCCAAGAGGTCACCCATCCCTAAATTGCTCCAAGTCAAGCACGCTTAACTATGGAGTTCTTAAGTGATGGGCTACCGAAAAGTAGATGCATCTTGTTAGTATAGGTAGCACTTATTAATTCCTTTAAGCTATCCTCAATTGTACAGTCCTATACCCGTACAACTTCTGGATCCCTCTCGTTCGGGTGTGTATTCAATTCATTCATGTACCACTCCCGCTGGAAGCCTGCCAGGAGCCGCTCATTGTCCATGCCTCATCTCTTTTGCACCGGCGATCACTCCCCGCCCTTGTCAACGCCCGGGATGTTACAGGAAGTGCATCCAAAGTGAATACCATTAAAACCTTTGTTAAAATATATTTTATTATTTTATTTAATATCATTATTATTATTATTATTTTAAAAAATGATAACCAAATAAGAAGTGCATCTTAAATGATTATCATTAACATAAAAAACTTAATAATGTCCAAATAGGAAGTGCATCCTAAGTGGCTATTATTAAGTTTAATTATGTACAAATTACTCTACTTGTTTATTTAGTCATTTATTTATTATAGAAAGCTAGTTATACTTATTATTATAAGAAGGAAACCAAAAGTATTATAAAAACGTAATCTACGGATTCTATGTTCATTCGTTAAAGTTACTATTATTATTATTATTATTATTATTATTATTATTATTATTATTATTCCTTGTGTTTTAAAGTAAGGAAATGAACAAAAAGGGATCAAAGGAACTCAAGATTCGAATATGCATTCTTTAGGATTGGGAGGGCTTTTTTTTTTAAAAAAGAAATGGATGGCTAGGTCCACGATTATAGGTAGTTTAGGGGTTTGCCACCTTTTCCTTTTCTTAATAAGCCCCTTGGAATGGGTCAAGCCCATTATCTAATATGAAGTCAGGGATGGAGGAGGGTAAACCCCGTTGAAGTTCCCATTTCCCAATCTTGACCTTGAATCCACACTCAGGGGCGTCGTGTAGCCTCTCTGCTACGAGGGTGATGCAACCGACATAGAACCACTATAGTTCAGGGCTGATGCGCTAAATCGTGCAGAGGCAGCGTAACAGGGACGGCTATAGCGGAAGCGACATAGAAGGGAAGGTGATAGCGAAAGCATACGCAAAAGTGGTGCAGTGTGTGATGGAACCCTTCGTGAAAGTGATTTGAGCAACAAGGCGGCAGCGGGACAATTGACAGCAGGTTCGCGGGTTTGTGGAATATAAATCGAGTAGTAACGGCACGACACTGGTTTGGATCTATGGGTTGAGAGGAAGTTCGGAACCCGTAGTGACAGAGCCGACACAGACCTGGAGCTTTGAGACAATACCGACACCACTTTCATATCGCGAAATGACTGTGCAGGAAGCCGACATTGATTCACATCACAGTAATGACGAAGGGAAGAAGGAACATATGTGTGATAATATTGATCTATTATTATATGATGCTGTACAATGACAATGAATGCATTCGGTTTTCATTTCACGGCCTTTGCCTTTGTATATGTGAAATTGATGAATAATAACATGTATGTGTATACTGGTTTCTAGAAGAAGAACAAAATTACTGCACATGATAATTAGCAGATACTTAAATCGTAGGAATTGCCTAGGCTATGTTTCACATTTTGATCAAACAGAGGCTCCATCATTGGAATTCATGCTAACAGAGAATTTATTAACAAAGTACATTTTGAACATTGAGAATAGAAATCATATGTCGAAATTTTCGTTCACGATCATAGTAGGCAGATAGAAATTTAGGCAATCAGGAACAACATTAAGAACACAAATCAATATGGTGTAAAATGATACCTACACGAATCCGAACCTTGCGCCTTAAATCGATAGCTTTTTCTTCCTTACTCTTCCTCTCTGTTCTGCTTCTCTTTTTCTTTTTTACTTCTGTGTCTTTTTTTTCTTTTTCTCTCTCCTCCAATTTTTTTTTTTTTTTTTATCGTTGGTTCCCCTAAGGCTATATATAGCCACTTCCTGAAAAGCTTCTCCCAAAAGTTTTTCTTCTTTTGCTTCCGCTCCAAGTTTCCTATTCTATGTGATTTGTTATCTTCCCTTCATAATAGGCCTGGCCCATAAGTTTATGTCTTTGGCTAAAAAGGCTTTTAATTGGCACAGTTAACATGATGGTCTAAACAGGATTCTCTTATTATTTATTTTTATTATTATTATTTTTCTTTATATTTATTTTAACTATCCGGATAAAATTGGGTGTTCACACTTTGACAACCATATAAATAGGACACATTACAATATTTTCAGTCCCTCACAGCTATAAAACGTTAAACAGAACCATGATGCTATATATAACGTTAAACAGACACGCAAAAATGTACATAGTGCCATATATTGTATTGAATATGGGACATACTCTTCTTTTGTTAACTGCACATAGAATGAACATGCCTAGGAAACAATGGGTTGTAAAATAGTTCAGCAGACAACCTAAAAACAAGTGTCAATTCTTTTCCATTCTCAATAGTCTTAGTACATACAGTGAGTGTTGTATGTTCAAATGCCGAAATCAACTTATATAAAAACTTTTGTCTAAACAAATCTTCAAAACTATACATATTAAGTATATATAGAAAGTAATATTCATGTTAAACATAATATCCTAATATCTAATTCTTTCGTTTTGTCACAGCCAATCTAAGAAAGTCTTCATTATTCTTCTCGAAAAAGTCCACTTTGTCCCTAAAACGGAGGAGCTAGCTTCGAACAAATTGGTACCATCTTGTACTCATTTGAGACCCATTTTCCCTTTCACCATTTCAAAGCAATGACCATGATTCAATTTCTCCAAAGGGCAACATTATTAGTATCTCAAGTTGTCTCCTTAGCGGTAAGTTTATATGAAACAGAAATAAATTCTATCAAATAGAATTTATTGAAAAATTATGTTGAATGATACAATTGAATGAAAAAAATTAAAATTGGAAACGTTACAATGCTTGTGTGCCTCGTGCCATTATTTTGTTATTTTTTTTACCAAACCGATGTTGTTCAGCTATTGGTATTTCATTGTTCCTGGCATGCATTAGTGAGCTCTAATAGATCATAAATGGAGGTGATGGTGTTTTTAGGCACAATGATTGATATTTCAGAGATACACCATTATATCTAAAATAGATGAAAGTGGCCAACTTGATTGAATAGTTCCTAGAGATCTGAAAATCCTCTCCTGAATAAAATTCGACCATTAACAACTTCCCGATGTATGGTCCATGCAGTACCATTTGTAGGCTTGGGATTTGGTAAATTCTCTCCAAAAGTGTTTGTAAATATTCCTGGTAATAATACCCACATTTTCAATCAATATTTAGTATTAAAACAATTAATCAAACTACCAAGATTATAAACAAATGTATAATCTATTATGTCATGATACATAATTTGACAAAATACTTACAAGTCTTTCTGAATCTTCAGCTGTCATAATAGGCCTGAAGAAATGCACCGGTTGGACAGTTAAGATACTTTATTTCTACAACTGACACGTCAAAAATTGTGACACCAAACTGAAAATCCCCTGAGCATTTTAACAACAGCAAATGACGCCTTTTGAGCTTGTATGCAAGTGTAAATACTTTCCAGCCTCTATCAAGCCTCGCAGATCCATGTTTTGGCTTGAAATACATTTCAAATTGTCGTCCATCTAAGGGTCTACATAAAATTGAATTCCTAAATGTTGGACTCAACTGTGTTCCAAAATCGGTTGGTATTTTCTGAATAAAATATATACTTAACATTATGAAAGTTAAATTGAATCAAACATTGGTATTTAAATGATAGAGACAATTCCTAAAATTGCTTACTTTAAATATACTTTGAAAATCATCTATATATCATTTTGTCTTATTTACATAGAATGATATATACAAAGTATATAACATCCTAAAGGATATTACCATAATTAAGCCTAGATTTCTAAGAACAAAAAAAAAAAAAAAAACGAAGAAACGACATACAGATACTACTTATAAATATAATTGGGTTTTATACACGAATAATACAATAAAATATCATACATGCCTATAACAACTCATCTATCATCCAAAGGTGTCGTACAAAATGTAAGGAGGAATACAAAACTATAATGTAAACTAGGCTACATCTTTTTGCATGTGACTCCAAGCTCCACTTGCGTATGTCTTCACTTGCATCTTAAAAAAGGGAAAACTTAAAAGATTGAGACATAATGTCTTGGTGAGTACTCTAAGGACTCTATGGCTAGGTCAGACGCTTCTATTCGAACAACTTTCATCACTTATCTCTCATGGCTTTAGCCTCACTAGGTCTCTCATAATTCTCCATACCTATGGTCGGGTCTACAACTTTCAATAGTCAATACATTCTGTTAACTCCTCTCTCATTCTCACAACTGTTATACAAGCTTACTATCTCATTCTCAACCTAAGATCTTATCCTCATTACTTATATTTTCTTACCCAAAACCCTCTATAGTATTTAAACCTTTCATGTTTAGATTTTACTTTTCTTTCTTTTGATATTTAAGTTGTTATCTAGGGGTCAAGTCTAAGGCTACAAATATTCTAAAATACTCTTGACACTTCCTTAACACTTACCTTTATACTCTTAATTTGTTCCCTCTTATTTGTCTCATACTTTTCTATTATGCTGTATGGGAATCCACCCTTTTTTTGCCTCATTCACAACTATTATTATCCAACTAGAATCCTTATAACATTATCCTAGGGTCTAGCCTCTCACATTTCCTTAAAGTAGCAAAGACAATCCTAATCACACGTATACATTTATTTCACATCCTTTGTCTAGTAACTAGACATACACCTTGTTTTGTTTTATCAAACAGGAACAACACATGTGCATAATATGATCACATATCTATAACTTTGACACTTCATCACAAGACACAATTACATTTTCACATGTGTACACATTACATCAATCGCTCATGAACAAGGTCACATAGACTTCACATAGTTACAACGTATCACACTACAACAGCATGTATATGCACACTATGTTCCTTAATCATTACACATGCACATGTGGTACCAACTTAAACTTATCAGAAAGTAGACTAGGAGTAAATGCACGGCTATAAGAAGAGCCATCAGTATCGATGCCTTCAGCTTTCGCACCCTCAACTAATATGATATCCCCCGGTAACTAGTTAGGGTTACTCAGTTTTGCCAGTATGTTCTGGCTCCATGGGATCAGCATGGACCATTACAGTTTTCCAATTGGATACCACCGCCAAGGCTAGGGTTAGACAACCCATCATGGCCTCCACCAGCTAGATTCCTACCTACTTTTCTTCATCACATAACTCAAATGCTATGATGTATGGTCACATACAATGCTTACAGCTTTTCATAGGCTTTTATCATGAAAGATTGACATAAGTTCATATCACACTTAATTTTCTTTAGGTAAATAATAATCACAAAGTATAAACTCAAAAAAGCATAAAAAAGAAGCAACAATGAGTTAAAGGCCACAAAAAGGAGTTTATAGATGCAAAAACAGAATAGCCAAGGTTGTACTTGCTTGGCGTGATAGAAAGGCGGCGGCTCGGTGGGTCACGCCACTACAAACCCCACCACCGACAGGTCTGCATGCCTGGTGAAAAACACAGTCACCCGACACCAGTATGGAGTCTAGGTTTCAAAAATAGTCGCCCAGCGGCTATCTAAGCCCACCGAGCGGGTCTGTGGCCCTAATTTTAATTTGTTTTTTCTATTGTCTCTAGCTTCTAAATGCTTTAAAATAAATAATTAAATTCTTAATCACCTCTTCACTCACTCACAATCCCCTCAAAACCCATCAAATCCCCAACTTCGGCATAAAAAGGAGGAAAAGGTAAATAGATAAACAAGTACAGCATAAAGGGCAAGAAAGGACTCAGGGGAGAGCACTCACCTTTAGGGACACGCAAAGCTGAGTTCTAGAGCTTGAGTTCTCCGGTTTCTATTCATTCTCCTTCTCTTCATCTTCTTCTTCCTTTTCTCCTCATTCTTTCTAACTTCTTTCTTCTTCTATTTGTGACGGTTAAACCTAACCTTCCTTCTTCATTCCCTTCTTATAATACATGGGTGGGTATGTGGCTTAGTGAGCTTTAGTCCCCTATTGGGCTTTAGATGCTCTTTTGAATTTTATTATAACATTCCTACTAATTTCTATCACTAGGGTAATAACAACAACAACAACAATAATAATAGCAACAACAACAACAACAATAAATATAATCATAACAACGATAGGAGCAATAATAATAATAAGTGATATAATAACAATAACTCTTAAGGCATCTTTTATCTAATAACACATGGGAAGGGTCTTACTAAGACCAACCTCAGGGTTTATTTCTAGTACCTGAAATTTGAGGTGTTACAAAGTGTATTCTGAATACATGAGAACGAGATTGTGTTACGAGACTATCAAAACGAAATGTTCAGTTTCCTATGCATTGCAAATATATTGTCGTAAATGCATGCTATCTATAATAAGGATAGGATAAGAAATCAATGAAAAAGGAAATATTAAAAACAAAATAGATCATTAAATTATTTTATGAAGATTTTTCCCATATATGAGAATGCATACATGATAACGTATGCTAGCAGTTGAATGAGGAACAATTGCTTGGCTAGCTGGTTCCATCTGAATCTGAATAAAAAAAATGCTAAAATTGTGTCATTTACATTGCTCCATTGAAATTTTAAATGTATGAGAAAAATAACATATTTTGTCATACCATTAAAGTCCTATAAGCTTTCTGATTTCCACTATAGAAACAAAGTCATAAACTTAGCAACAGATAATTCCAGTTCACTGAGAAAAATATTTCAAAAGTAATAAAAAAAACATCATGATTATGCAATAATGCACAGTATATACCATTTAAAAGTTATTGTCTCTTTTCTGCTGTTATTTCTCCAAATATATTAGACATGTCATTAACTCAAATTAAGCTAATAGAAACTAATCTGAGTTATGAATCTAGAGAATAACTCTATGGACTAATACAAGCAAATATTTATATAGTGAGGGTGCAATCTATACAAGTCAGAAAGTAAGTCTATCAATTATAACATTGAAAGCTATATTATACCTTCTTTACGCATTTAGATAATATGATAGTTTCTCTTTCAAATTTCGATTTGACGAAAAAAAAAATATATAAAAAAAAATGGATGAGATATAAACATTGCTATAGGAAATCCATCTACATTCCATTGTGTTATGAAGAATGGTATCCTCCAAGGACTAATCCCAAATTAATTGCCGGTATTTCTTCAATACATAGCAAAGCCTTTTATTCTAAACCAAAATAAAAATAAAAATTTAAGGTCATTTGCAGCAATAATATTCGTACAATATTGGCCTTCTTTTCAGACTTGCACAGTCAAATTAAAACTTTCTTTACATGTGCAAAGAACGCAAAACTTCAATTTAGAGAAGACAAAGCCAAACCTTCTGAAATTTAATTCTTTAAAGAATCAAAGTTGGAAGTAGATTTTCTTAGTTACTATGTTTACTTAATAGTTATGCATCCCTTTTGTATAAATTTGTGTCTCAAACTTGGATAACTGACCCAACACACAGAAAACTTTAAGCCAAAGTGAAGTAAGTTGGTTCCCAGAACTCTTCTTACTTATCATAAAACAAATGAGCGAGTTAATGGTCTATGAGAGGTGCACTGTTCAACTTATGTATTTCCTGATCCTTCAAAATAATAACATCATAAATATATTAAGAATTTAAATCTGAAACACAATCTAAATAACATCTTCTGCTAATACACGAACCCAAATAGAAAGTTGAAGATTAATATTTACATTGTCATGAAAAGTTTGCAACAAAATATAAAGAAAACAAAGTCGGTACCTATCTTTGTAATGAAAGATGACTCCAAAAATTTGGAAGACATAAACTAAGTTAAAATGTGAGTAGTTGTGGGGAGATCCATTAAAAAAATTAGAGCACATCTGAAAACGAGGTAGCTAGATAAAAAGATACAACACAACATAAAGGAACTGATTACTTCAAAAAAATGAGCCAAGGCATTACAGATTCACAGTTCGATTCTATAATCCAAATTTAAGCAATACAAAGAACCCAACAGAACAAAATGAATTGTTCCGGAATAAAAAGGATGCAACTATGTGGTAGAAGTAAAGCAGAGCAACTGTATAAACCACTTGTGTGTAAGCTTTGTACTATTATTATTACATTTTATTATTAATTTATAGGCATACAAGAATTACGTAATTAAGAAGGACGAGGGAAAAAACTAAAATAGAAACAATTCACTTTTCAAACTGAACACACAGAATACAAAAAAAGATGAGATTTGTTGTCTTCACAAATTAAGAACATTAAGATAGTTGAGTTAAATAAAATATTCTGCAGTTAGTTTTGTGGGAAAATTTATTTAAACTAATATATTATAAACATGGCTATTAATAAATATATAAATAATTATAAATGTTATCTGCTTATAAAAAAAATATTTTGAGCTAAATATAAACGATTAAGTTTACAACTGTGAAACAAAGATGACAAATGAAATAAGTAAAGAAATGCTCTAAAAATATCCAATAAATAGAATTAGAGTAAATTAATAATAAGAGTAGTAGCAATACACTCTTTAACACAATTTTGTTATTTTTTTTAATTTTTAATTGTATTAATGGATTAGTATTAATCAATAATTAAAATATTATCTATTTATTATTAATTGACAATTAAGGATTTTATTATTATATGTCGGTTATAGAATATTAGACGACGGGTTTTGTGTTAAGAGTGAACTTGTGATTAGGGATGGCAAAAAAATCAGTGCTTGCAAATATCCACAGATAAAATCGGCTACAAGTAGAAAATGGATACTTTAAACGAGTACCTGCAGATACTCTAAACGGGTATATCCGCTACTCATTTATTAACGGGGCGGGTATGGGTATCATGGTGCCTATATCCGCAGATATCCACTACCCGTAATTATATATTTATTTAAATACCCTTATATATTAATATAGATAAAATTTATCCAAAATTTTCAAAATGATTGTTTATTACGGGAGAAATCTTATAAAATTATATTACGAGAGAAAAAGAACATAAATTTGTAGGTTTTCAAAGTATTTTTTTAAGAAAAATGTTAGAATAATTAAAATCTATGTTCAAAGTGATTATTTTAAACAATAATTCTTTAATTTATAAATTCAAAGTGATATTTACAGCACTTTATGATTGTTTACAACACAAAAATAAATTTGTTATTTTTTTTTTATTTATATTTTTAAGAAGTATCTGCAGATATCTACGGATACCCACGGATATTTAAAATATCTGTGGGTATTTGCTTAACGGATACCCGCGCAAGTAATGGGGCGAGCATTGGTACAAGTTTTATCTGGCGAGGCGGGTAGCTAGTACTCGTGCCCACCCCACCTCATTGACATCCCTACCTGTGATGGGTTGGGTTATTCATAGTAAATAACTTGTTGAGAGATCTCTACCTACTGCTAGAGATTATAAATTTGTTTTCCCATTAAGCAAATTTACACTGAGCAAAATTCCTAGAAAGTGGGCAGAAAGCTGCTCTTAACTCAGGAACGCAATTTCTCTCCTCTAAAGAAATTATGATGGATTATGGAATGAACTTAGGTTAGTATTTTATTCCTCTTTTAGTTACATACTATCAATGTCAACATGCTATAATTTGTATCAACATGTATGCTTCTTCTTCTTCTTCTTCTTCTTCTTATTATTATTATTATTATTATTATTATTATTTTCATCATTTGGTATTAGAGCTAGGTTAGATACATTTTATAGCTATTGTATGAACCTTGTGTTTTTTTTAGTTTCTATATATGAAATTAAATTAGGGGTTGTTTAATCAAAATCAATTTGTAATAGAGAAATTTGTAGTACCTTTTACTTGAATTCCATTGAATTTGATATTTTGTGCATGAAATTCAACATTGATTGAGAGTTTCTATTTTGCGTGTCTTTGTGATCAAAATGCAATAAAAAAGCATAAAATTTCATGGAACAATTTGAGAGAATGAATTGAATTAAAATGTGCAAACTATTTCAAAAACCCTGATTTCTGTCGTGTTCAATTTTGCCCAATTGAGTTTATATTTTGTAAAATTGACTGAGGGCTTTTGTAGAAAAAGGGATTTTGAACCAAATCCACCCAGAAACTCAGTTTGTCGTTCATGAACAGTAGAGAATTTAAGAAAAACATTTTCCTATATGTGTTTTTTGCTTTGCGATTTTGTTCTTTCTTTCTCCTCCGCGATTTGAACTAATTTCATAAAATTGTTTGAGGGGTTTTCTTCCCCTTTGAAAGACGAACAGTACGCATATAAAATTGCTCAGTTTCATTGCCAAAAATGAAAGATCCAGTCGCAACTTGTTTCCACTGTGTGAGTGAGGAAGATGAACTTTTCCTGCAAAACCCACTTGCGTAACATTGAAAGATCCAGTCGTATCCACCTACCTAGCTCTTTTTTCATATATGTGTGTGTGTGTGTGTGTATTTATTTATTTATTTTAAAATCCGTAACATTGAGCAGGTCTAATATAATTGTAATTGATCTTCACATGCCACGTGATCCTTTTCTTTATTATTTAAAACCTTTTAACATTGCAAAATGTGATTATAAAGTTATATATATATATATATAGTTTTTCTTGTTGCATTAATTTTGGTTATTGATATATTGTTATTTTGTGTTTTTTTTACACCAATATATTTATTTTAATCTAAGCCAATTTAGGAATTTAAATATTATATTTTCAGATTTTGGACCTAAAATTTTTTGTGGCAATTCCCTATTGTGTTAGTTTTTTATTTGGTATGCGGTACTCTCCCTGGTACTATGTCACTATCAGAGAATTTAATTTTAGGTCCTTATACAATTAAATGTAAATTATATTATGCATGATATAAATCATATTTTGATATGCATAATTTTTTCTTTAATTTGCACAACTATAACTTGCCTATCGTGAGTGTAGTTGTGTGAATTTATGTGTTAATTATATAATTAAATATTATCGTTAATTTTATATTACATTAATAATTATATCCTATCGATATATTAATATTAATGTAATTTATTGTTGTACAAGGTGCTTTTAGTTTTTGCTTATGTTAATCAATTTTTTGGTACCCTATCGGTATTAGGATCTTGGTAATATAAGTTCTAGTACATTATATTGTTGTATTATTTGTTAAGGATTCTTTTGACTAAACAATTTTTTTATGGAATCACATGGTGGTTCCTTATTGTTTTGATGTTCAGTTTTCCTTCCTAATTGTCTCAAGACTCTAAATGGGACCAATTATGAGGACTGGAAAAAGTCTTTGGATCTTTACTTGGCCATTGCTAATCTGGATATGGCTTTGAGGGTTGAGAAGCTTGCACCCCTCACTAGTTAGTCTTTTGAGGCTGAAAAGATTTCTCATGATAAATGGGAACATTCTAATAAGGTGTGTTTGAAGGTGATTAAATACACCATGGAGAAATCTATTAGACAAAGCATTCCAGAGAATGATAGTGCTAAGGATTTTCCGTAAGCCTGTTGGATGTAAGTTGGTCTTCAAGACAAAATGTAGTCCAAATGGTAAAGTTGAGAGATACAAAGCTAGACTAGTAGAAAAGGGCTATAGTCAACAAGAAGGCATTGATTATAAGGAGACTTTTTCACTAGTCTCAACATAAGATGCACTTCGAGTTGTTATGACTTTAGTTGCTCATTTTGACTTAGAACTTCACCAAATGGATGTAAAGACAACTTTTCTAAATGGAGACCTTGTTGAGGACGTCTATATGGTACAACCTGGTGGTTTTGTTGAAATAGGCAATAAACATTTGGTTTGCAAGCTTAAAAGTTCCATTTATGGATTGAAACAGGCATCTAGGCAATGGTATTTGAAATTTGATCAGGTTATCACCTCTTTTGGCTTCAAGGAAAATGTTGCAGATCAGTGCATTTACTTGAAGATTAGTGGGAGCAATTTTATAATTCTTGTTTTGTATGTCGTTGACATTCTTCTCGTTAGCAATTGCATTAATCTTTTGATTGAGACAAAATTGATGTTGAGTAACCACTTTGATATGAAGGACCTTGGTGATGCTTCAGTTGTTTTGGGTGTCCAGATTCATCGTGATATGTCATGTGGCATTCTTGGATTGTTTCAGAGGGGATATATTGAAAAGGTCCTCAAAAGGTTTAACATGAATTTTTGCTCCCCATGTACTGCACTCGTGTAGAGAGGTGATAAATTTTCTAAAGATCAATGTCCTCAAAATGATATAGAAATGACTAACATGCAGAAGGTCCCATATGCTTCCACTGTTGGTAGTTTGATGTATGTTCAAGTTTGTACTCATCTTGACAATGCTTTTGTTGTTAATGCTTTAGGGAGATACTTGAGCAACCCAGGTTTGGGTCATTGGAAAGCTGTTAAAAGGTCATGTGATATTTGTAGGGAACCAAGGATTATATGTTAACCTATAAGAAGTCTGATCAACTTCAAGTCACTAGTTATTCTGATTCTGATTTTGCAGGTTGCCCTAATGACCGAAAGTCTACTTCCGGCTTTATTTTCATGATGGCAGGAGGAGCTATTTCTTGGAAGAGTGTTAAATAGACTCTTATAGCTACTTCTACCATGGAAGCAGAGTATGTTGCTTGCTATGAGGCTACTCGTCAGGTCATGTAGCTTAAAAGCTTAATTTATGGCTTTCATATTGTTGAAAGCATTTCTAGGCCACTTGTGATATACTGTGACAATAATGCTGCTATGCATTTCTATTAAAACAATAGGAGCTCTTCTTGTACAAAACATTTTGATGCTAAATACTTGTTTGTTAAAGAAAAAATTCTAGATTTTCAGACTCGAATAGAGCATCTTGCCATAGAGAACATGTTGGCAGATCCACTGACTAAAGCCTTAACTGTTGGAACTTTTTAGAAACGTGTGGCTCATATGGGTTTAATTAAGACTTTTGATGTATTGGGTTAGTGAGAGTTTGATATTATGTATTTCTTAAGAGATATACTAGATGACGTCACTTTAATATCATATCTTTTATAGCATTTTTAGATACTTAGACCATTGTTGGATTGCATACTTTTCTCAATAAATTATGCTATTTCATATTTTTTTCTTATGAGAAATGTGAGTATTTAACATGTGTGATATATATCCCTATCGGATATTATTTTCTGCAGCATTAAAACTTGTGTTTCTTGTGTTGTTGTTTGACATATGATTTAACTATAATTGTCATTCTAGTCCTACTTTCTTTTGTATTTTAATAATTTATTAATGCTATCCAAGTAGGAGATTGTTATTTTTTTTTTAATTTTTAATTGTATTAATGGATTAGTATTAATCAATAATTAAAATATTATTTGATTATCATTAATTGACAATTAAGGATTTTATTATTATATATCGGTTAAAGATTACTAGAAGACAGATTTTGTGTTAAGAGTGATCTTGTGATGGGTTGGGTCATTCACAGTAAATAACCTGTTAGGAGGTACTACTAGGGATTATAAATTTGTTATCACATTAAGCAAATTTACACTGAACAAAATTTCTAGAAAATGGGCAGAAAGCTCTCAACTCAGGAACACGGTTTTTCTCCTCTAAATAAATTCTGATGGATTATGGAATGAACTTGGGTTAGTATTTTATTTCTCTTTTAATTACATACTATCAATATCAACATGCTATAATTTGTATCAACATGTATGCTTATTATTATTATTTCCATCAAATTTGTCTAATGCTATGACTCTTCTACGCGATGGACCAAGAATGCCTCTCGATCGCCGTGAAGAACTAACTGAGGTTTGATTCTATTTTTATCAGTTATTGGTTGCTCTAATACATAGCTTTTGTAATGCCCCACCAGATGATATTTAATTTGATAGTTTGAACTAAATGTAGTTAAATAGCCAATTGAGAATTGATTTGTTTAAGGATCGAATTCTATACTCAATGAAAGGAGAACTTATAATACATTATTGACTGGAATCCTGTAGGCTATTATAATTCTTGGCCTGAAGCTATTATAATACAATTCTATGAAATTATGGATGGTCATTTTGTATAGTACTAAAATTGAAAGATTACTTTGGTATCAAGCACTATTCTCTTTGCTGAAGCTTTAAGACTTGTCTTATCACAATTTCTTCTACAGAAAAAAAAGGGCTTGACTTTAAATCCTATTACAGGCTTATATTTCGTAGCTCCCGATAGGTATTTCTATTGATATGCTCAAGTAGTTTTCTCTAAGACAAATAACTAGATTTTGTACAATTGTCATTCATACATAACCCAGACAGAAAATATCGCAGTTTCTGTTACTAATAACCGTATAACTGATTCATGATCGGCTGGACTTGGTTAATAACTTACATTCATATGTAAATACTTTTCTCTATATCTGTGATTTAATACATAATTATTTTAATTGAATAATTTTTGGGCAAGACCATGAATCACACGTTTTGGGCAATATAGACTTCATATTGATTAGTGTGTGATGTATATGACAGCTATGATTTTGCAATTATGCTTGAACTTGATGCTGGTAGAAGTTATGTAGAACCACGCACATGCCAAATTTTATTTGAATTAGATAATTTGCTGAGAAATTTGTAGTTTCCAATTATTAAGTCCCTCACGTAGGATACACATGGGAGGGATTGAGGCTGTGCTTGATGGCTTCACTGAGAATGCATCAGGGTACCCCACCCACTATGGTGAAGCCACTCTGCTTGGTGAGTTGGGAACGAGTATCTCTGGTGCAATTGGATGGTGTCATGGTACTAGGCCTATGCCGTTGTTCTTGGCATTTTGTATCTGAACTTGTGGGGAGGCTGAGATTTTAATAGGGCTGCAGGTAAATGACATATAGTTTATCAGTGACCATATTAAAATTGGTGGCCATCACTGACTGAAGTGGACTCTGAGGGACTCTAAAATTGTATGTTGCATCTATTTTTGCCTGGAGCAACTGGCGATAGGCTCTTGCTGTTGATGCTATTGGATAATTTATTTGAGATCTTTTAATTTTAAGGTTTGAACGGTTTTGCGGAAAACAAAATTGGAAGCTGTGACTCTACACTTCACGTTGCAACAGGCGTTCAAGTTGAGGGATGCGAGCCCACCACGGGTGCTTGGAATCAATTGTCTAGATGACCATTAGTATTTTTAACTCTAATTGAATTTTTTAAAATTTTCAATGTATTACTTTTTTTAACAGATTTTATGATTTTTAATTTCTAGATATAATTTTAAATATTTTGCATTAATTTGGAAAAAAGTAAAAAAATAATCTAAAAGAAAATTTACTCAATAAAACTTGATTGACTTAAATCTAAAATATTATTATCCATATTTAAAATTGATATAATTTTATATTATATCATCATTTTTTTTTAAAATATGTAATTCTAGAATGATTTAAAATATAGGCTTAAATACACTTAGTCTTTTATTTTTTTTAAAAAAAATGTTTTGGTCCTTTATCTTTTAAAATCATTGATTTGGTCTTTTATCTTTTTAAAATGCTCCATTTTGATCATTCCATCAGGTTAAAACTAGTGTTGTTAGTGTTTTATGTTTAAAAAAATTATTTTAAACATAGCGGCAGTTTTTAACCTCCACTATTTGCACAACCTCTAAGAACTCGAAATTTCTACAAATTCAATTACTTACAATTGGAGCAACTTTTTCAAAAATTAATTGAGAGTTTTTTTGTGTCTCTTAGAGGCAATCAAAAACCCTCAAAGTTTACAGCAAATTGTTTTGTGTCAAAAAAAATTTACGAGTATTAGTTGCTTGTGTGTGCATTTTTAAAATTTAATAAAATAAAATTATTATAGTGGTGATGAAAAACCGCCACTATGTTAAAATTAATTATTTTAAAATTTAGGTTCTTCTTCTTCATCTTCTACAAGCTCAGACAACAAAAGCTTTGACAAATAGGTTGGAGTTTTGCATCAACTGTAGAGGGGAGAGGCTTGTAGTCCCCAAACTCACCATACACATGAGCTCCATGGTAATGTAGATGAGGGAAGTTAAGCCTCATGTGTTATCCTCTTAGCTTAAATGCTATGTTGTTGTATGCCAAAGTTGCTTCCTCTGAGGTATCGAATGTATCAAGCCAAAAACAGGTGCGGTTCTTAAGGAGTTTGATCTCAGCCAAAGACGACTTGAAACTGATATATTGGAGATGGGGTTAGTTGGTTCAGTTTGAAGGAACTGGCTTGGTTTGGAACCTTTTGGTTGTAGCTTGAGGAAAACACTTGGGGGTTCCATGTTGTTGATGAGAAGTTGGGAGAAGAAGAAAAGAATGAAGGGTGAGTTGAGGAAGTGCTTGATGGCAAATCTTGGATCTTGAAAGGAAGAAAAGGAAAGAAAAAGGGTGAGTTGAATTGGTCTTCGTCTTCACTCACATGGAATGGTAGATCTTGAAAGGAGGAAAAGGAAAGAAAAAGAGGGATTGTTTTGTGGTGGTTTTTAACCACTATTTTTTTAAATTTCAACTTTTTACATTATCAAAGTTAACATTGCTAACGCAAAAGAACCAAAATGAAGCATTTTAAAAAGATAGAAAACCAAATTGATGATTTTAAAAGATAAATGACCAAAACAAATTTTTTAAAAAGATAAAAGATCAAAGGTGTATTTAAGATAAAACATATTATAAATCTTTATGCAAATAGTTAAAGGAATTTTACTTATTTTAACAATGGTCATTTAGTTTAGAATTTTTACCGTAACCTTAGTCTCTCAAACAAAAATACAAAGAAAAATAGTTTTTGCTCATATCAGCCAACAGAGATCATGATATATGCTGAGGATTCATTGGAATTGCATTTAGCAAATTCTTCTAAGGGCTTCATAATATCTCCAACTATCAAAACTCAACTACACCAGTAATATGGCAGACCTTCAAAGTCTTCTAAAATGATAATCTTTCAAATAGCAGTCCCTTTTACAAAATAACAATACGGATTTGAAAGTTGTATTTTGTATTTCCACTCGCATAGGCACACATCCATTCCATGACAGCAATGTAATTGATGTACATGCAAATTTTAGTTGGTGTAATTGATATATAAAAATGTAGATTTTATGCATTCATAGGCTAGCAATGAGCCATAACGATTTACGTATAGAAATAATCAATTGAGCAATTCAAAGTATAAGACTTCACAGTGTCATGAAATGGTGATTGCTGTCACGTATAGTAAATTTTATGAATTTTGGGGTAGTTATTTTAAGTTATTCAAAGCCTTGGGATTAATGATTTGAATCTCATTTGAAATGTAAATTATTCTTATAAGATTGAAAACTTTTGAAACCTTTTACGATTGTGTCGACAATAATTCATACATTTTATTCACTTTGACTGGTGCATAGGATATGTATTTTCAAGTTACTCATTTTTTATACTTTTCATGTTTATAACAGATGATGCTTTCATTAATGTCCTTGAAATAGTTTATATTTTATTTATCGTCCACCATTTGTTTTGACAACTGTTGCAGCTCAAGTTCTTTTCCTTAGCCACATGTCATTCTCTCATCAGAATCATTTCCCACTCAAACTTTTCCTTTCTTCCTTTTCAGCCTTTTTTTTTCTTTTTCTTTTTCTGAAATTTTACTTCTTCTTCAAGCTCTTCTCCTGCTCTCACACACTCTTTTTTCTCTCTTTTTTTGAATTTCAAATTTCAAGTTTGAGCATTTTTTTGAGTTTCATCTCATTCTCTCCTTCTACATTTCAAATTTTTCTGGGTTTCATCTCATTCTCTCCGTCTACATTTCAAAAAAGCTACGCCTTTTTTGCTTTCTCATCTCATTTTTTATTTACTTCTTCCCCTTCTTTCTGAAATCGCTCAATAGCTCCTCCTTTTGGTCTTTCTTTTTTTGGGTTATACTTTTGATTTATTAGTCGATCGAAAGCAAAATCTTGATATAGTGGTTTTGATATTGCACTACTTGATTATGAAGATGGCAAAGTTGAAGACCCACAGTTCACGATAGGAGGCACTGCCATTTTTTGCTGGGCTGAAAATTCTTGCAAACCATAGAGAAGAGGACAAACAATTAGGGTCTTTCAATTTCAACATATCTTCGTTTTCTATTTTAGGGTTTTTTTTTTCTGCTCACACTATTGCTTTACCCTTCAATTGCAATTCATACAAGTAATGATACATTGCGTTGTTGTTTTTTTGTTCAATCTTTTCCTTTTTTTTGTTTTTTCTAAATTCAAATTGATTTATTCTTTTCGTCATGGAGTCCTCTGGCAACAACAAAGTAGAATCCTAGATTACTAGAATTTAAGAAAAAAAATTATGCTTTTTAATCCCTTTTTCTTAGTTCCATTTCTCTTGAGTCATGTCAATGGAAAGGATTTATTAGTCTGCTACCAAGTTTCTTTGTTTCTTTTATTTAAGTGGAATAATCCTATGCAATGCTTGCTAACTTTTTATTTCCTCATTTGACAAATTTATGGCTTTGTCTTACGCAACAGAGAACCAATTGAAGCGAAAGTGATGCAATTTAAATGGATGTAGTATAAATGGATTTAAATTGAAGCATGTGATGTGACCATAACATTGTAGCTTTATATAACAATCGTTGAGATCAGCCACATTTTCATCATATTTTTACTTGCATGAATCATTATTGTTTTAGTATTTTCATGATAGTGATGCCACGACTTTAATATAGTACTCTGATAAAGATTATTATGCTTTGAGCCTTTGCTCTTCCATTAGATTTCCTTGAAAAGTTTTACTTCTTTTATGCAAGATGCATGACTTCTATCAATTTGTGTTTTGTTAGGTACATTCTTGCACCGGACAAAAGTAGAAAAAAAGGGGATGTTACTAATCACTCATTGCCAATATGTGTTTTGTTAGGTATAAATATTCTTGAATTGATTTTTTTAAGTTTAATTAATTGAATATTAATTTTAAGTCCATATTGTTTTGCTTATCTTATCATTGAAGTTCCTGTATCTTAATGAAAGTAAGGTTGTATATACAAAAATTCTACCTACAAAACTTTTATATTTACAACTCTGCACAACTATTTACAACCCAAGATGAATTATATTTTTTTGTAATGGGTTAGACTGATATGTATGGTATAAAAGAAGTTAAATTTTTTGTAGGGTAGATAAGTTTCAAATTGAAAAGGAGAGGTAAGAATCAATCATTTATTTGATTCATTATGGAAATTAATAAGTTTTAGGTGCTAAACTATACGTGAACAAATTCACACGGTACAATCCTTTATTAGCTATTTGCCATGTACTTTGATTTTTCCATTCCAATGCTTCAAATATATTTACTTTCCAATCTCCATGCCCATTCATTCCTTATAATATTTTTACAGACTTGAAGCCTTCCCACAAAATTCTGCACAACAAACTTCTCCTACTAGCAACTTCTCTTTCACACATATTAGTGCAACATACTTTTCATTAAGGTCAAATGAAAGGACTAAAGCAAACATCCCATTAGCAGGTATATATTAATTTCATTACCATGCCCCAATAACTAGGGTTAGAGATACCAACGCCATCTATAAATAATGTTTTGCTCAGTGGTTGCAAGCTTTCCCTTTTTTCCTTTGTTGGTTTGTGGTACACAGTCGGAATCAACTTGATAGGTAATTTCCACTTATACGATTTGTATGTTGCTTCTATCATAGTGAAAATTAAGCACACAATTCATTGACCAATTATTTGTATGCTTTTATTAACTTCTATGATGATAAATGTATACCGGAATCAGTGAGTGCATATTTTTATTTGACTTTGGTAACTTATGGCAAAGAAGGACAAACTAAATAGCTTACAAAAGCTCTAGCACTGGCTCAACATTTGTTTCTTTGGCATTATGTCTCTTGCAGCAACAATTGCAGCCATACAGTTCATTTGTTTTTATAGCATTCAACTTTGATCATTATCAGTATGGATTATTTGCATCAATAAGTATCATGATTTCTGTTATAATCCTACAAGTGTATGGCCATTTGATTTTAGTTTTCAGTTTCCTCTTTATGTCTTCATTGCAGATTGATAGTTATAACTCAATTAGCTCATCATGGTATGCTTTTTGTTCATCTTGGATACTCCTTTTGGAAGTGACATGCATGTTTGAGATGGATGAGGCAAAAGGAGGCTCCAGTTCAGATATGGTGTTGGAATGGAGCTTCTGCATGAGATGGAAATCATTAACCTATAGAGCTAGAACTGTAGCAAGCCTTTTACCAAGGTAAATATCTTGTTGAAATAACAAAAAAGTTGACAACCTAACCTTTCTGCCTAACAAATACATAACAAGATACTATGAACTATGAAGTGCTACATTATCTAGAACTTTTGACTACATAGACTCAAGGATTACTTTCCCAATGGACAAGATAGAAATTTAAAGGTTTCTTATTGCTTTTATTTTCTTGGGTACTGTGGCTACAAGAATGTATATCTTTTCTTGCCTCTTGCAAAAAACTCTCAAATAATTCCAATGAAATGATAGACAACATATTCATTATTTTCAAAATTGGAAGAAAATGTAGAAAAGTAGAAACTTTGAAACAATTTTAGAATGGAGTTTCCTCATACAACTTATGTCCACCACTGCTAAGCCTATTAGCATTTCTAGCTGAGCAACACCAAATTTGTATACATCATTTTTATAATAGAGATGGTCTATCAATTTTGGATGAGGTAAATTTGGAATCTTTTAATTCAAGATTCAATTTTGGTCTTTGAGCCTTATGATCAATTATTCATTTTCTCCAAGCAAACAAACATATTAGTTACAAATTGTTGTCCTATATATGAATGAGTGGTATATACTACAGATTCACTATACTACAAGATGTGAAGAGGCCTTTTCTCATCATTTCAACTAAGAAGTGAATGCATATTTTTATTTGACTTCAACTACATTATTTTGAGTTAGCAAGCAACTACAAAATTATTTTGGTCCTGTTTTTTTTGGTTTTAAAGATTTGAAGTTTGAAAATTCCCTTTTTACAAATTGTTAAGGCTTTTATGGGGTGTTTGGTTTTGCATCTCATAGGGAAGAACACGTGTAACGAATGCGAAAATTGGAAGCTACTTGGAGTAGCTTTGCTATGAACATGGGTATTTGACGCGAGTCTCCTATGACGAAACAGGATGCTAAACACACGCTTATTCTTTTGGGTATGAAGTAACTATGCTATTTTCTTCCTAATTTTTATTATTTTGAATTAAAAAGTACATGCTTCTTTATATTGCTTGAAACTCTACTTAGCACAAGATTTAACATGTATTGTGTATATTCATGTTGTTTGTAGATTCATCTTGATAAACGGGTGCCAACCAATGCAGGGCTTGGTGGTGGAAGTAGCAATGCTGCAAGCCTACATTTGCATTATGGGCAACAAATCAGTTCAGTGGTTGTCCTGCCTTAGAGAAAGAACTCCAATAATGGTTAAGAGAGATTGGATCAAATATTCCCTTTCTCTTTCAAGGAAAAGCCTATTGCACTGGCACGGTGAGGTTATAATGCTTTTCATTTGATGCAGTGATGTTTTGATTCAAAACTACAATGACACAATTAGTAAAGTGACTTTAAAGTAGCTAGAGAGACTAATAATGACAACACCAATGATTATTAAGGGTAAAAGTGTTGTTCTTGGAAATTGGAAGGTAGGAAATCTAACTCTGAAACAGATGTTGCCAAATCTTCTGCTATAGATATGTATTAGCTACTTTTTTATGCTTTTAATGGACCCCTGTTCCTTTGATCGTATTATTTATTACTATTACAAGATGATTTCTTTTTGCTTTATTCATTTTTAAGACAATGCTTAATGGAACCATTGTTAATTATTTAGGAAATGTTGTCTTCTAATTAGTAGTTACAAAATTTTCCTTTTCTTTTCTCCTTTGCTTGCTAATAATCCTTGCCTTTTGATTGTGGCAAAATTCTTAAGAATGGTAATTATTTCTCTGTCAAAAAATGTGTTTGCTAAAAGGGGTCCTACTTTTTTGGTGCGAGTGGGGTGTTGTTTTGGAAATAAAAAGGAATTTTGATCTGGGTTACTAATTAGAGACGTTGGTATTAGTGAAATTTAGATGGTAGTTGCAGGTTCCAAGTTCAATTTAAGAAAAGGAGCAATTCTTAACATGTTATCAATGATTCTAATAATGATGGAGAAAAGTGGGTGTTTTTCATTAATGGCGGAGATGGATAGAGACCCTTCTTGAATTTCAATCACCATTTTCAACATCATGGATCATAGTCTATGACTATTCGATTCTCTGGCACATCCTGTAATTTTTAGCTAAAATAGGAATGATTTTGTTCTAGATAGACTCATTTGTTCTGAACCTATGCTAAGTCTAGGGTTCTATCATATAAAGATGTTGAGACTTTTTTTGGTGGATCTATGTTTGCAAATAGTTGAACAAGAAGGAAGAAAGAAAAATGAATTGGGTGAGACAACTACTTAGAGTGGTTTAGTTTATTGTTACCTGACATAGTTCCAAAAAAATGGCATGTATATACAACAACCAGGAAAAAGCGAAGGAGGGAATGGGTCCACAAACGTTAGAGTGTAGAAAATTCGCAATATGCATGGCAACTTGGCAAACATAGTGAGTAATGACAATGTGCAGAAAATATTCCACGATTATCATTTATTGCAACATCATCTTGTACATATATACTGAGAGAAGAGAGAGAATACAAGTAATTTGAGTGAGAATGCTTCCAATTAACGGATTTAAGAAAAAGTTAGGGGCCGTGGGAATTTGTTGAGCACAGCATGTGCAGATGACGAGAACCACAAGACCCAATGAGGGTGAGCAAGACGTGTACGTTTCGACTTCATGTTTGAAGACAAAATATTTTTCTAATAATTTTAATCGAAACTATAATTTAGTTGGATTTTAGGTTTAGGTGGGTTAATTGGTGCTGTTTTTTGTGTTTTTTTTACAATGGCTGTAATAAGGATAGAACTTAAGACTCTATATAAACTATTCAAATCTTGTACTATTAGGTTGATACCAGTGGATTAATTGATGCTATTTAGACTCATTAAATATAAGTGAATTCTCTAAAATTTTATAATTTTTAATAATTTTAACTGGAATGTATTAAAAAGTGTATTATTAATTTTTTTTTTGAATAATTATTTGTTTTTCCTCTGCCACGCCTTCGGTAGGGCAAACAAATTGGTGCTTTGTAATTTTGTGTGCGAGGGGAGGACGCGCGTGAGGCAACTTTATTCAGCAGAAATGTAGAATTAAGGATGTCCGGGCAGATGTCTTCTCACGTCACTGAATTATGTCATTAACTCATTGTGCCTATCTGACGCACTATCTACTCTTTATTATAATTCTGTGCTTTTTGATTCGTTTTCATTTTTTTAAGAAAAAAGAAAAAAGTTCCTTCTACCAATTCTTTGATTTCAGCTTTACTGTGAAAAATATGTGATGAATGTTAAGCAGATGAAAAAGAAGTGAGAGATACAAAAGAAAAGAAGAAGAAAGAGGAAGTGAGTAATGTCTTAAGAAAGGAAAGGAAACTAAACGGAAAGAGAAAGATAGAGAGAGAGATAAATATAACTATTGATATGATATGATAGAAAAAAAAAAGACAAAGAAAAATAACAAATGTTAATAATGTATTTGATATATATTAATGTTTATATATCATTACTCAAAAAGGAAAAGAGATATGAAAACAAAAAAAAAAAAAAAAAGAGATAAAAGGAACTTGGTGTATATCAATAATAACTCAATGGTTAAAGGGCCTATTGGCGGGCCAAATATGGTATCTATTCATTTTTTTAAAATATAAAATTCTTTCTTAGGTTTGATAAATTTACATTTCCTTTTGGAGTGTATGTAGGTGAAGAATAGAAAGATCATGAGATAGAAAGAAAAAATGAATGAGAAAAAATAATAAATGTGTTAAGTGATGTGATGAAAAAGAAAAAAAGAAAAAAAATAAAGAGAAAAAAAAGCTATGCACTGTTTTACATTGTCATTCAATCACAAACCACCATGTATGGTAAGTTTGTTGACTTTTATAATAATTATCTTAAAACTCATAACAAAGGTGATTTGTGATTGGTTGATAGTGTAAAACTTTTTACACTGACAATACATATCCATTAAACTCTAAAATAAATGGGGTACAAAGAAAGTGAAAGAGAAAATAAATGTATATTTACAATTATTCATTTTTTTTTTTCCAAAAGATAATTGTTGGACAATTCTAAGATAATATTTTTCCATTCGCGTTGCCATTCGCATTCATCTTCCTCCCTCCTCCTTGTACTTGCCGCCATTTGCATTCATGTTGCTCCCTCGTCCTATTTCGACCTTCTTTATAGGTTTCTCACTCCTATTTGTTTGGTACAAGTTGGTTTCCTTTTTTACTCCGTTTCGACCTTCCTTTTTACTTAACAAATTTGCATTGGCCTGCATAAGAGAAAAAGAAGATTTAGAAGAATGAAATCTGCATAAAAGGGAGAGGTCGGGGAAGGCATGAATGTTTCCAGCATTGTTGGACATCTCCCTACAACAGCACATCTACAAATTTTAGCTTGCACATCTGCATCCCTATTGCATAAAATAAAAAGTTGCGATTGAGAATGAGAAGAAGAATGAAAGAATGAACAAGAAGAGAAGAATACCAAGGAGTTGTGAGGGTTAGATTGATACGGTGTGAAAGAGGTTGAGGGGAACTTTCTACGTTGGTTACCTCTTTAACCGAGTTAAAAATCCTTTTTTAAATCAGGTTAAAATTCATTCTAACAACTCCCCACTTTTTATATCGTCTATATCTAAATCGATTTTAGAAATGATTTAAAATGTCATTTTTAATTGATTTAAAAAATCTTTTACACACTAATGTAAAGACGGGTTAGAGGTGTGCTTGTGGCTGGAGATTTTTGCTTCAAAAAAATCTATAGATTTTGCATAGAGAAATAATTGTGGCCCTACAATTTGGTGCATGAATGCACCAAATTAAAAGAGGTGCATCGTAGAATCAATCATGATATTTAATATAAATTTTGAGCTAGTTGCATCTATTAAAAGTACGTTTAAATGCATTTTTTCAATAAAAAACACACAACTGAACATCATGTTTTATGGTTATCTCCCACCCACCTGTAATACTACTCTAAACAAAAGCATTTGGCCAAAATAGAGCTGAAATAGTTTTTAACTCAATTATAAAACACTTTTATATTTATTTAAAAAAAAAAAAAAGGACTTGCGAAATTTGGTTTAGTTTTTAAAAAAATACATCACTACATTTGACAATCACCCTTCTTGCCACCACCATCACCACCATTGGCATCGGCATTACAACTACTAGCATTGCCACCACTCCCCTCAGCATTTCCACAATCACCGTTACCGCTATCACCACCATTACTGTCACTGTTATCACGACTACCGCTACCACTGCCGCCACCAAACAAATAGATATTTTGAAATCAAGAATTAGAAAAAAAAATCTAATTTTTAAAAGCTAGAAATTTTTTGTAATTTTTGAAATTTTCGAAACTCAATTAAAAATTATCCTAAACGGGCCCTAAGGGTGTGTTTTATTAGTCCTAATACTCTGCTTTCTATTTTATTTTTATTTTTCTGCCTAATTTTGTCATGCCTATAGACCATCATATGTCTTATAAAGTGAAAAATGAGTACTATAAATGTATATCATTAAAATTATATTTAAATAGTTAAGATTAAAATATATATATATATATATATATATATATATATGATAGTTTTAAGTAGTTATATGATTATTAACTTTTAATTTTGATCATCTATATATGATTGTATGGATCATATTTATATTTATCATTTCTTACAATAATTAAAGGTTCTCACTTAATATGTTCCTTATATATCTACTCATATATTATAAATTATTAGAATGCCCAATTTAAAGAGTAAAATTCTCACTCTTTCAACTCAATGAGATATTCTCAGCATTTTTTTTATCTCCTTTTCTTGGGATGTGCATTTTACAAACTAACTCCACTACCAACAAAAGAAATTTCTCTCATCCATCTGAAACTACTCTTCATTTATCTTTATCTCTATATTTGACAGCCTTAATCAATTATTATTTCTTTCAATTTACCCTCTTTCATCTCTATCTTTAAATTGAATTTTAATATTTATTTTAAAAATTATTAATAGTTAAAAATAATCTTATATCACAATTTAAATTACTAGTTATAAATTCAAAATATAACTATACATTCAAAAATATTTAATTGTTATAAATTTTAATTATAACATAATTTATATAAAAAATATTTATTTATTATTAATTATATATAGAGAGAAGGATTTCCGGGTGTGTTATCGTGTTTCGCTCATCTCCATTATCTGTCTTTATCTCCATTAAAAGAATCTATCTTTTATTTTTTATTTGATATTTAAAGTTTAAATTATGTCTTATGTGTGTTTTATTGAAACTAGGTATATATACTTTAAAAGCTCTTTATCTAAAAAAAATGACATTTTAACAGTTTATTAATGTTAATTTAGTAAAAAGATTGTTATAAAAATAGTTTCTGCAAAAGAAATTTTTAGCTTTTCTATTATTCAATTTAATTTTTGAAGGAAAAAAGTGATTTAATAGTCACTTAAAATTATAAATGTGAGATATTTTAATATTTTTTCATTTAAATGTAATCTTGACATCTTTTAATGTTGTTTCTTCTTTCTCTAACTTCCCTTAATCAGTATCTATCATGATGTAGACACTTTTGATAGTTTGGCCTATTCTCTAATATTGAAATGAGTGAGTCATTAATTTAGTCCTTAAAATTATAATTGTCAATTAACTTGGTCCTTAAAATTAATAAAATGTTAAAATAGTCCTTGAATTTGTACATTGTCAATCAATTTAATCCCTAAAAATGTAATGAATGGTCAAATTAGTCCCTAAAATAAGTAAAAAGAGCAAAATAGTCCCTAGAATTTTAAATTATCAATTAATTTAGTTTCTAAAATTGTAATGGCCGGTTAAATTGGTGCTTAAAATCAAAATGGCTTAATTACACCTTTTACCTCTTAACTTTTAAAATTTTGCAAAATTTGCCCCTAAAGTTTTTTCTTGCCCTAAACTTATATAATTTCACAAATTTTATCCTAACATTAAAAAGTTCACACATTTTTACCCCAAAGCACAATTAAGCCTTTAAAAAATGTTAAAAATTGTTGGAGCCAAGATTCGAACTATTAACTCCTTCGTCTTCTACAACCACCAAAGCCACTAAACCATTTAGCTTATTTAGTTTTATATATAAAAAATATATTATATATGTCATTTTTGTGTTTGATAGTTACATTTTTGGTTTCCCAAGTACACTTTTAAATTTATTGTATGAAAAAATGTTAAAAGTTAATTATTAAATATTTTTATTTTAATAATATAAATTGATAAATTATACAAATTTATCTATTAAATTATATAAAATCATTTATTAGTTAAATTATACAATATCTAATAAATTCATTTATTAAATATTTTTATTTCTGAATAACTATCTTACAAATAAAAGGGTGGAAGATGTATAAATAATAAATAATTTTATATAACTAAATAAATAAATTTGTATAATTAAAATTAATATAAAATTGTTTAATAAATAAATTTATCATCTTAACTTTTAATATTTTTTTCATACAAATATAAACATACACTTAGGAGATTAAAAGTGTAATTAACAAATATAGTAATGATATATATAATATATTTTATATATATATAAATTAAATAAACAAAATGAATTAGTAGCCTTGGTGGCAGTGGAAAAAAGAGAGAGTCAAGGGTTAAAATCTTACCTCTAGCATTTTTATCATTTTCTACAGCTTAAGGATAAAGCTTGCAAAATTATGTAACTTTAGAGTCAAAATGCACGAGAAAAAAATTTAGGGGCATAATTTGTGAAATTTTGAAAGTTATTGGACAAAAAAAAATACAATTACACCCTTTTAAATTTAGGAACCAATTTGATCGACCATAACAATTTTAGGGACCATTTTGTTATTTTATTAATTTCAGAGACCAATTTGACCATCTATTACAATTTCAAGAACTAAATTGGTTGATAGTATACAATTTTAGGTACCATTTTGCTATTTTATTAAATTTAGGGATCAATTTGATCGATCATTACAATTTCAAGGTTAAATTGGTAATTCACTCATTTTTACATAGAGAGAGAAATTATTTGTTTTTTTTTTTTTTTATGTGAAACCAGTCCATTACTGTAGCTTCCCGGTAACTATAACTTTTCTATAACCCCTTACTCAAATTATTTTTATATTCAATTGCAAAAACTACCCTTAATGAAATAAGAAGAGAATAAGTTATTTTAGTAAATCTAAAATAACACCTGAAGACTTTAATACATTTTAAGTCTAACAATTAATCACCACACATCTGTAATTTAAAGTCATTCTATAAATTTATACGAGTCACTAATTATTAAAATAATCTAATAATCTCTCACCTGTCTCATTCTATAAGTCACATTAATTTATGCAAAATGATAAAATAAAGGGAATAAAAACTTTAAATTACAAACCATGCATGTATTATTGAAAAATATAATAATACAAAATTCAAATGTAATATTATTAAAAATTTATTTTTCATTTGAGAGGAAAAATTATTAAATTGAACTAAAAAAATAATTGTGACACATTTTTTACTATTTAATTAAGATAATGTATGTGTGTTTACTCTATGTTTGTTGTCTCTTTCGTATTTTTATTTACAATTATATATATTGCATCATTACTACTCTCAATTGGTAAAATAACTCGTAATATACATATTCTAATTATTAATAGATATTTTAAAAGAAATCATGTGCTTAAATAAATATATATGTATTTAATTTAGTTTATTTTTAAAAAAATAATCACTTTGTTACCACCTTTTTAAAGGACTTTTTGTTAAAGGAAATTATTATTATTAAAATTTTAACCTGAAACATAAAAGGGCTAAATTTACTCAATTAATAAAACGATTGAGCTTGAAGCCCTTGATCGGTCATTTAAAGACATTATTGCCTATAGTTGTATAGACAAAATAATTAATAGGTAAATGTTAACATACTAAAATATTTATTATTTATTTTATTTTATTATTTCATTATTATTATTATTATTATTATTATTTTAAAAAAATAATATAAGAATAAAAATATAGTACAATAATTTTATAATTATTATTTATGAAATATTTATAATATTAATATTTTAAAACAAATCAATTTATAATTATATTTTAATTAAAGACCGGTATTTTTCTGTCTAATCATATTTCATTTAGAGACCAACTATCAGTCCCTAAAATGAATTCCTAATTCCATATGAAAAATAATGTCTAATTATAATATTTCTATTAAGGACTGAAAAATCAGTCACTAATTAAATAAATCAATTTTTTTAAGATCATTAGCGACTGAAAAGTCAGTTATTAATTATATTTCAAATTTTAATGACCATAGAGACCAATTTTTGAGACTATTATTAAAGCAGTCTCTAAATTAGTTTCTATAGGGACACATTTATTCTGTCTCTAAATCAATCTCTATTTGATGAATTTCTTGTAGTGAATTAACCCCTTTTATCATTTATTTTTATAGGAAAATAATGATGATAATAATTATAATAATCTACTTTTTATAATAATCCCTTTTATTATTTTCTTATAATAATAATTATAAGAAAATAATCATGATAATAATTATATCATGTGGGATGAAAGATTGGAGGCAATTCTATTTACACCCCCTTATTTACTAATGCACCTATCTTCAATTTTTTAAATATTTTTTTATTTCAAAAAAATACCCTTTTTTCGGAAATTAGTTTCCAGAAAGGTTAAAATTTAATACTTTTGGAAACTAACTTTTCACCATCTTTGTCGCCACGATGTTGCACGAGGACAAGGACGCCACCAAGGGAACCAAGCAGAGAGCGTCCTTTAGCCACCACGACAAAAACAACAAGGAACACAACGGCAACATTCGGTCCTTGTTGTGGACCATGGCATGGAATTGGTTTGCAACGAAGCAAATATACGCAATGTTGTCCAATCTAGCCGTACCACGTGGTGCAAACTCATCTAGTTTGGCTTTATCCATTTACATAATGAGCACTATGTTAGTATTTGTGATGTGGACTCTCACTACGGCGATTCCATGCCAAGAGAGGAACAAGTTGGGGACTCATTTTCTACTACTGAGACAATTGGGCTGGGCACCTAAACCCAAAACTTCAGGATGTTTATGGTCTTCGACTTGCCACTCTTAAAGGGGAATCGGGTTGTGGGAAGTGACAGTAAGGTGGCGCCAGAGAGTAACTCTTAAACGAAGCTTATTGTACCTCTGCAAGTTCAGTGTCCACATAAGAGTGTTAAATGAAGATGAAGTTGGATGCAACAAATTGAGGATATTTTTTAATTTTAATTTTCTACTGTAATTCAAACTTGATTTCATACCACAAAGACAAGATCCAAAATACTGCTAAGGGACTTATAAGGTGAGAATAACCAATATTTATTAGCCATTACAATCAAACAAACCAACATTAATGGTTACCAATTTAGCTTCATCTAATTCAAGATTCAAAGCTTCTAACATCTTTTGAAGTTTGAAAATCTCTATTTTCTTAGCCTCTTCACTAGAAACCTACATAATGAAGTAGAATCTTGATAAAAAAAAGTTTCATACATCTAACATGTAGTAAAAAGAATGGAACTCATATTTTAATAAGATCAAACTTTGTTTTCCAAAGCCTCTACACCAAATAAATGACACGTAGGATATTCGGTCCAAATTTTAGATAGGAGTAAGTAGATAACACATTATTAGAGAATAGAACTTGCAATAAGTAATGAGAAAAAAATGATAATCGTGCACATATGCAGCAATAGAAAATGTTACTCTGAACATCAAATTATTAGCTAGTCATTTAAAACATTTGAGCCCTATAATAAACAAATAAATAATTGAATATATAAAATGTTGGCATCAATAAATAAATCTATAAGAGAATATATGAAGAAGCAAAAAAAGATTATATCTCAAAACATATACGAAAAAATGATTCAAATTCACAAGTATACAACCTATTCATAACACCAAATTGAAGATTTTAGTTTATTAATAACAATATGTAGCTGTCATCATCAATAGACTTAACCAAATTGTGAGGGAACACATGTAATTCCATAGCTAAATCAACAAGCAAACCAGAAAAGTTCCAAGATTCAAGCCAAAATATTAAACACCTATCCTCACTATAAGAAATTCTAAATACACTACAATCCTTTTTCTAAACTTAAAAAAAAAGATATATATTTTTTTAAACATTAGGTGACGGACAAAAAATTTGAACAAAAAAATAAAATGTAGGTATGTCCAATTAGAAACTTTATAGATCTTACATATATAAGTTTAACTAAATTCAAATACTTAAGTATGCAAATGGGTATATATGTAATATATATAACTTGATTTGAAAATAGCTTAACTCTATATCAAAAACATCATTTCAATAGAGGAAACTTGTGGTGGAGTATTTTACTGAGTTAATGAACATGGACAATTGATTCTATGTTTTTAAACTTAGATCCCATCTACAATTTTATTGGTGTAGTGCACAAATAAAGTAGTGCATGTGCATCACGTAGGTCAAAAAATCTATTATGGACCATGTGCATTTTGTCCCAAACATGTCTATACAACATTTATGGATGAATTTTAATGTTCTAACATTCTATCGCATAATGATTTGCAGTTAACATGTCATATGTGCAAATTTATTGACATGCAACATTGTCAAGGAAGTAAATCTATTCAAAAAAAAAAAAAACCTTACATTCATATTGACAACAGAATTTGTATAGCGAGTACCACTTTATTTTCGAAATTATAATTAAGTATTAATAAATATGTGATGCAGCTACAGTCTATATATAGTGTAGCTGAAATATACATATTTTCTTTTTTTATTTCTAAACCCTGAAACCATTTATATTGCCTGTTGGCAATGGTATGTTTCACACTTTCACTTGTTAAAGTGTGTGTAGTCTGAAGTCTAGCTCGAAACTAATGTAGTATGAATACATGGTTCGAGTGTGGAACCTGTAATAGTCAAATTAATGTATTTTAGGAAAGGAATAAGGATTTTTTGTAGCTAGGACTACATCTATTTTATGAATTTGAGAAAATTAAGGATTACATGGTATTTGTAAAGGTTGATTTTATAGCCTAATGAAATGAACTAAACATTAAAACAATGGATTCATTTGGTATAATAGTGTGAATAGAGAAGAGTTATTGCAAAAATAATTGGGGTTTAATTGGTTTTAATTGAGAGGTGGAAGCATTTTTTATGTATAATGTGTAGTCTAATACATACCCATTCTAGCTTTTCATCAAACACATAGTGTACAGTGGTATAACTAACAGTTTTATTCAAACTATTCTAACCACAATTTCATTGATGTGGTAACAAAAACCTTTAGACCCAGTGGTAACAAAAACCTTTGGACCCAATGGTAACAAAATACTATTCCAGAAATGAGTCACCAGAACATACCGTAGCAACACAAAAGAAAAATGAAATGCAAACAAAATAGGAGAATGGGAAGACAATACATACCTTTCGTCACCGAAAAAGGAAGACATAAGAAGTAGAACGTTTTCAAAAGAAAGGGAGAAAAATTACCAAAAGATTGTTTCTGGAAGTAAGCAACACAAACGAGAAAGGGTTTATCAAGACATGAGAGATTATTTGAAACAAAGAATAAAATAAGGAAGGGTATTTGGGTAAGAAAAAAGGGAAGTGATGTGTTTAGTAATTAAGGGAGGTGTAAATAAGAATTGCTTATTTGGATAACATAACTAACCCAGTTTAGCGGATTAAATAAGTTGACCCACTAAATTTAGCCCATTTTAACATCTTTACAACCTAAGCCCTCGCCCATTAGACGACTCTCATATATTTTAAAATAAACACATTGAACTAATATTTTAGTGTTGTTATTATTGTATAGAAGTTGAAGAACGCATTTTCCACCTCTCCAAAAGTGAAGAACACATTAAGCTCATCTATATATGACCCAAATAGAGTACATTGTATCTTGTAACTATTGCAAATAGTATCCAAATCCAAAATTAGAAACCAAAAAGAAATAACAAAAGCCAAATGAAAAACAATCGTAATCCAAACACAGAGCATGAAACTAATCTTTACCCATCTACCTCTAGACAAATAACATTCATCTTGACCTTACTACCATTTCTATCATATTCTCTCTCAAACCACCACCAATAATCTTACAAATTGGGACAAAATCATAGATTGTTTTAGGTACAAAAGCATTATCCAACTTTGCAACCTTAGTCGAAAACTGGAAATTAATTTTGTACTTGTGTTGGCAATTCCAAAAAATTGTATACAGTATACAACACCTTCTTCTATATCTTTCTAAAACTTGTAAATTAGAGTCCTTTTCATAGAACGGTGAATCCGACCTCCCTACAAAAAAGTAAAAGTTCATAAACAACCACAAAAATACTCATTAACACAGATAACATCTGTATATAATAAATCAAATCAATCCACCATGTCTAACCTTATAATCCACCAGTACCATCTCCATGGAGAAGGGTACTTTTCGCCTTAACATATCACATACCAAGCACAACTAAATAACCCTCACTATTGTCTTCTAGTTCTCCTTCTCAAGACATATCTCAGAAACAGTGCTTAATTTGTTAGACATGGTGGAACTCGGCTTAAACAAACAAACAAAGTCAATTTTTACACAACTGACTTAACCCAAAACACTATATATATACATGGGTTTCACATACTTATGCTCCATAAGCTCAAAGAACCAATCTCAAATTCAAAATTCAAATTCAAATATGAAAATATCAAATATTTCATCTCTTACTAGAAGGTGACAAGCCTATTTCTTTCTTTAAATGATTTTTTAGTAATGTCACAAACCCATTTTATGAGCTTTCTCTACACATTAACCATTTCCGTGAAGGATTTAGCCCTAATCAGAGACCTACAAACCTCTCTCTCTTCCGCACCTACCATGCTGGTTTGACCTAGGGATGTCAACAGGGTGGGCCGGGCATGGGGTAGTAGCTACTTGCTACCTACCCTGTCAAATAAAACTTGCCCCGTGCCCTCCAGTTACCCATGTGGGTATCCATGGATATCCACAAATACTTCCTAAAAAATAAAAAATAAAAAAAATTAACAAATTTATCTTGTGTCTTGTGGACAACCATAAGGTGCTACAAATGTCACTTTGAATTTATAAATCAAAGAGTTGTTGTTTAAAATAATCACTTTGATCATAAATTTTAATTATTCTAACAATTTTCCTAAAAAAAAATAGTTTAAAGACCCACAAATTTATGTTCCTTTTCTCCTAAAATATAATTGTATAAGATTTTTCCCGTAATGAACAATCGTTTTGAAAATTTAAGACAAATTATATGTAATTTTATCTATATTAATATATAAGAATATTTAAGTAAATATACAATGGCGAGAAGCAAGTACCTACAAGTATGAGTACCATGATACCCATACCTGCTCCGTTAATAAACAGGTAGCGGATATACCTATTTAAACTATTTGCAAGTATCCATTAAAACTACCTATATTCTACCCGTGGCAAATTTTATCTATGGATATTCACAAGCGTGAGTTTTTTTACCATCCCTAGTCTGACCTTTTCACAATTCACACCATTCCCTCTCACGAAACCCTTTTCCTCTTGCTACTCCTTTTCACATTTCCATTCATGCTTTGTTTCCCATTTTGCGTAACTTGGACCTATGCTCTCTGAGCATTGCTGCTCTTCACTACTCTCTGACCTCACAACTCTAATATCCATTTTTATTTTGTATACCTAAGTTTTTTACTTCGCATTGCTCACAGCTAGAGGTTGTTTTTATCATCTATTTTTATTGTTTTTATTTTGTTTTTATTATTTAAAACTTCTTCATTCCTTAAGTAGTTAACTTTTGTCAGGTTCAATATTTTGTGAATGCCTTAGAAGATGACACATGGCAAAAGTTTCCATTTGTGCTCCCTTGAAATGATTATAGTATAGATATAGACAAACACAAATATAAATGTAATATTTAACACTATTAATATAGCATTTATGTCAATAAATAAATCCATTTTCTTAAATAATATTAAATATTATATTTATTAAATATGATATAAAATTAAATTTGAGCATATTATTAAATAAAATATATTTATTTAGCACAAGAATATATATATATATACCAAATGTATATTATTAATTGAAAAGAATTTTTTTTATTAAATTTAATACCTAATTATAATATATTTCTAAACAAATGTGTACGTTAAAATTTTGATTATTTTCATTATTGTTTTAAATTTAACAATATATTTAAAATATTTTTATTTTTAATTAATATTATTGTTCATAAAACATGTTTTAAAGTAATCAAATTAAAATGCATATTAATATAATTTAAAATAATTTAAATTATTGTTAAATGTTAAAAATTAATTAATCTAATCATTTTTAATGATTATATTTTTATAATTAGGTATATAATGTAGTAACTCGAATTTTATTTGTGACAAATAATTAAATGAAGTGCGAAATTGTTTCAGCTTAATCAATGGTCTTGAATTTTAGTCTAACATATGCAGCTACATTAAGTATTCAGAGGAAGGGTTTTGCCGCTTATAATGGTCCTACTCGACTCGAGCAAGATTGCCTCAAGTGGAGGATATCTGTGGTTTATACAAAAAAAAAAAACTCATAATAGATTCAAAATAGTATTAGATATTTTTAATGAAATCATGTGCTTAAATAAATATAAATGTATTTAATTTAATTTAATTTTAAAAAATAATTAATTTTTTACCACGTACCATTTTTACAAGACTTTTTGTTAAAGAAAATTATTATTTTTAAAATTTAAGTTGAAACAAACAAGAGCTAAACTTACTCAATTAATAAAAAAAATTTAGTGTGATGCTCTTGATAGGTCATTTAAAGACTTTATTGGCTATAATTGTCTAGACAAAACAATAAGTAAATATTAACATGTTGAAAGGAATCACTAGAGTTGGCTTAATAGTGGAAAATTTGGGTTGTGTGCATAAGGTCACAAGTTTTAATCATAGTGTCATCATTATATACACAAGAAAAGAAATTAACATGTTGAAAGTTATTGATACTATAGTAGTTAAAGTAAATTATTTAACATATAAATTTAATAAATATTTTAATGTAAAAAAATTACCACATTAATATTTATTTAAGTCAATGAGTGATTTACTCAAAGTATATATCCAAATGTTAAACAACATATGTAAAATGAAAAATAGCAGTGATCACTCTTTTAGAAATGCAATATTGTTGAGATCAATAATTAATTCTTGAATTAGCAAAATAGTATTGAAATTTAAAAAGACAGACGAAAATTAACTAATAATGTTTCCTCTATTTTGTCATTCACAAACAATTATATATTGTATAGTGAAAAGTTACATTATCGAAAAAAATATAATTCTTATTAATAAAATGAGAAAATCTGTAAACTGTATTAAAAATGTAAAATAGAATGATGTGTTTGATCAAGTACTTCAAAAAATATTTGTTTAAAGCAGCTGAACTTTGTGGATGCTACAAAACAACTTTTTTTTTTTAAAAAAAAAAGGTTTTTATAAATTTCAGCTATTGTATCAAACATATAGCTTATTTTTTAAACAGCTTTTCTTTTTCGCCTAAAAATAATTGAAATGGAAAAAAATAGGCTGTTCCAAACATACTCTTAGTGACATTGTATTTGTTACGGAAGTGTGATAGAAATCAAACAAAACAATGAAGACAAAAGATTACCATCAAGACAAATATGTGATAAAGACCATCACAACATTTTGGTGTGGGAGGGATGACGACGAAGATGGTGGTTCAATACTCGTTTTTGTTTCTTTTTAAGTTCGCTTTTCTGCTTGGGTTTTTTTTCGAAGAATTAAGGATCCGTTTTTAATCAATTTTTACTTTTTAATTATTAATCTTTGCTTTTTATTTATCAATCTCCGTGTCACTATTTTTAATTTGTTTTTATTTCTTTTTTTACTTTTTAATTATAAATCTGTCACCTTATCTTTAATCTGTTTCTTGTTTTCAAAGATTTGTACAAGATATAGTGAAAAAGTTTTCCGATTTCTATACAATTTTTTGAAAATAGAAAATAAATTGAAAACAAAGTGATAGTTTTGTAATTATATCATAGACAGAGATAAAAAAAAAAAAAAAAAGTAGTGTTGTAAAATTATTTATATATACATGCATACATGTAGGAAAAATAACAACATGCTTTATATGAATTTAGAATACTAATAATATTTATAAAATTTACTTATTTGTTGAAGACATAATCAAGAATGATGAGAATTGCTTGTGTATTGCACAACCTTCAAGAACCCAAAAACTAAGTCTTCTTTTGTTTGATCACACGCTCCAAAATTTAGGTTTTCAATGAGATAAACCTAGAGAACAGCTATATGTTGTCATGATGGCAAAGGGGACCTAGCCATGTTATTTATTAACTCTAGGCACCTCCCATTATGGGCCTAATGATTAGGCCTACACTGTTTTTCACATGGATTAGTATTAAGTGTCCAAAGCTCATTAGCAATTCATCACATTATAAGTGGGCTTAAGTATCATCAAATGGATCATAATATTAGCCTATTTTTGGCAAAACAAAATAACACAATTGATTGTAACCCACAAAATTTATAGAAAAATTCTAACAATTATATATACATGCGAAATTTATACAAAAAAGTAGTGTTGTAAAAAAATTTATATATACATACACACACACACACACACACACACACACACACACACACATATATATATATACATATATATATATATACATATAATAACAATTTTCATTATTATTCTCATCTAAAGAAATATTTTATTATATTTTAATTAATTAATAATAACAATAATTTCCCAAGTAGGAAAACCCTAAACATACTCTAACTAAAAAATAAGTGGATATACGTTATCAAATCCACACACACACACACACACATATATATAATACTATTCTCATCTAAAGAAATATTTTAATTAATAATAATAATAATAATAATAATAACAAAAGTTGGTAGTAATTAATATTGATGAAATGTAAGAATGTGAAGTTATTGGTGGAGTCCATTAAGTAAATATTTTAGAGGTGCTGGGTTAGAAGAATTGGATACATGTAAGGTGCTTAAGTTAAAAAGAGGTAAAAATGAGTTATATGTACAAGAAGAACCCACTTGAGAGACCCCAAATAAAGAAGCTGGGTTGGAAATACCCTAAATGTAATTATTGTTTGTAAAAACTCCATGCTGTCCGAACCCCACATGGTGTCAAAACCCCAATATTCTTCATGCACTAATTTTAATGTAAAGTGTAAAAGCTAGGATAAATGGTTGGTACCAAATTTTTCAAGTAGGAAAACCTTAAACATACTCCAACTAAAAAACAAGTGGGTATAAAAAACAAGTGGGTATACGTTATCAAATCCATATATATATATAGATTATTCTCATCTAAAGAAATATTTTATTATATTTTAATTAATTAATAAGTATATTAATAAATGGATCTAATAGCAGTCAAATTTTATAAGAAAGAAAGGCTATTATTGTTCGTAATACGTACAATAAATATAAGGCTTCTTTATAAGCATATATAGAGGAAGGGAATGTGCGTTCACATTAACTGATTAAATAAATAAAAACTCTGCTTTCGCTAAAGATAACGTTCTTAAACTTTTAGAAAGCCTCTCCTTTTATCTTTATCGATTTTTCTAATATGTGAACTTTGTAGACAGGGTAAGTCCGCCAGCTTATTTTTTAATCATTTCAATCCTTCAAATAATTTAATTTCACATATTATCTTTGTTTTCTTGTTTTTATTCTCATCATCAACTAATTTATCTTTTTCTCTATCACTCTATCTGTTCTGTGTCCCCCACCTTCTTTAAAGCAGCCACATATATTTCACTTGTTTAATGATCCATCATAGCTTTTTCAATCCATCATAGCCTTTTTTAATGATCATCGTAATTTTTTCACCTAAACATTTTTAGACGACCGTCTCAATAAATCCTTTTTCATAATTAAAACATGGTATACACGGCCCTGGGAGATAGCCACATAGGTTTTACTTATCCGCCTCAAATATTATGAACTTTGAAAATAAAGTGATACGATAATAAAAATTAATGAGTATAAAGCATCAGTCAGTGAAGGAAGAAAGGTCCACGAGTGCCAATGTTATATTTTAGAATATTAGGAGCCTCAGAGCATGACTTGAAGTGTGATCTCAACGCACTATCACTAATTTTAATTTTGTGTGCTCACTTTCACTTTGTAGCTAGATGAGGCCATTTTGCACGACGGCCGCTTTTTGCAACTCACTAAATCAGGATTCCTACGGGTGAGATATCTTCTCGGAACTGATCACATAACCCTTTCCTATCGGAAGGATCCAAATTCAAAAGGCAGTGAATGGCAGGCCTTTTTTTTTATATATATGCTGAAATTATGGAATTTATAATTCAATATGTAATCTGAATCTTTAAATTTTTTTTTTTTTGAGGAGGCTTTAATTTTAATTCAATGATTATAATTCAAGTATTTATGAAAATGCTAGCCAATAATAAAAAAATAAATTAAAATTTAAAAACACATTCTAATACACTCTTATTAGAATGTCTCAACATATAATACCATCGATATTTTACAATCTTTCGGCAAGACTCACTTGGCCGGGCATGTATTTGGCATTTTTGAAAGGAAACTGTTGAACGTACGACTTAATTTTGGTTTGAATAGGTGTTAGAAATGGAAAGATAAAAGAGTGAAAAATATAATAAGTAATGTTATAAAGAAAAAAAAAGAGGTAAGAAGCAATTAAAACTAAATGAAGAAAGAGATGTAAGGGAAGGTAAGCCTATAAGGCCATCTCCAATGGGAGATCTTATCTCTCTTTTTCTTAACTCTTCTCATTAAGAACTCACCGTTGGAGCAGATTTTTGTGAAGGACTTGTTAAGCACATGATACTTGTATGAACCGGTGCTATACTTTTTTTTAGACACAAAAATGTACATTTTATTAAATAATAATAATAATAATAATAAAAGTTGGTAATAATTAATATTAATGAAATGTAAGAATGTGAAGTTATTGGTGGGGTCCATTTAGTAAATATTTTAGAGGTGCTGGGTTAGAAGAATTGGATACATGTAAGGTGCTTAAGTTGAAAAAGTTAAAAATGAGTTATATGTACAAGAAGAACCCACTTGAGAGACCCCTAATAAAAGAAGCTGGGTTGGAAATACCCTAAATGTAATTATTGTTTGTAAAAACTCCATGCTGTCCAAACCCCACATGGTGTCAAAACGCCAATATTCTTCATGCACTAATTATAATGTAGAGTGTAAAAGTTAGGATAAATTTGGTTGGTACCAAATTTTCTAAGTAAGAAAACCCTAAACATACTCCAATTAAAAACAAGTGGGTATACGTTATCAAATATATATATATATATATATATATATATATATATATATATATATATATATTATTCTCATCTAAAGAAATATTTTATTATATTTTAATTAATTAATAAGTATATTAATAAATGGATCTAATAGCAGTCAAATTTTATAAGAAAGAAAGGCTATTATTGTTGGTAATACATACAATAAATATAAGACTTCTTTATAAGCATATATAGAGGAAGGGAATGTGTGTTCACATTAACTGATTAAATAAATAAATAAAATTGTAAGAAACATTTGAGAACTGATATAAATATTAATTTAAGATGAAATTACAGAAAGAAAGAAAAAAGGTGAAAGTTATTGATAAAATTTAGACTGTCCAATAAATCCTACACCCACCCACCTGTTAACATTTGTACCTAGAGTGTTACCATGTTGTCAGTTTGTGAGCGTCGTTTTGGGTGTGTTTTTTGGACGGAAGTACGTAGATATGGCTGTTTTGAGGTTGTGATTTGTGAACTACCTCTGCCCCACTTCCACATTTGAACAGCACTATCCATTATCCAAAGGCAGCGGCAACCAGTTGGCCTAATTTTAATTTGTACTTTCAATTCAATGATTCGGTTTTATAATTTTCTTTTCAATTTCTCTTGCTCTTGCTGAGCTTTTGGTGGGTGAATATATAATGTAATTGGGTGGCGTAGCAAGTGCTGTTGTGTCTCTCTTAATTTCCCCCACTATTGTAAGTATCTTATCTTATCTTATCTTGTCTTTTGGGGAGTGAGCATTCCCTTTTGCTCTTATTTATAATTAGTACGGATTGATATTCGTAAATTAAAGTTGGACGATTGAAGGTGGCATCACTGTCACAGAAAGCATGGAATATGAATCTATCTATCGCTTTCGCCTTCCAGCAATGCAAAAAGGGGAATCTTGGCCTTTGTACTTGTGTTTGTACCAACATGAATCGTTCTGTTCTCTATATATATAGAACCCAACCCTGCTGTGTTTGAGGAAATGCAACCAAGATCTCCTTGACAGATATACTACTATACTAGTAGCTCGCAGTCCATGTCTGGGACTTCTTCTTTTGAATCTGGGACTATGATCCCACCGCGTGATACTGTTATTGCCATTGGCAAGAAGAAGAAGAGGGTGTCGTCAGAGACAACTAAGAAGCGTCGAAGGCCTCTACCAGATCTGAACGAACCCGCTCTGCCGGATCTCAATTACCCGCCTCCTCCTGACTCTAGTGACGAAGAGGAACAAGCAACAGCATCTTCTGTTGCTCAGAATTATTATGAGGTCCATCACTTAATAATTGCTTGTTGTAGTGTTCAATTTAATATACTTATATGTACAATTAATGTACCCCTCTCATTTTCATTAATTATTATTTCCCTTTTAATCCGTTAATTAATTAGCTCCATTCATTCATCGATTATTTAATTATTTGCAAGTACATTTATAGATACTTACTAAATGAAATTTAGTTATTTCAGCCTCCGAGCGTTGCTGATACAGCTGGGAAACGTGAGATACCAGAAGGTAAGAGTGAGAGTACTAGCTCCAACTTGTGGGTCAAAGTCGTCAAATGGTTTAAGAACAAGAAGGATGCCCGTGCTCATTAACTCAAAGTCCAAGGCTGTCAACGTACTGCTAGCTGAAGAAGAATATATGTTTGAATAATTATTATGTCTTTTTCTCTCGTTAGTTTGTGGCGTAGGGTAAAGAAATTGGTGCTTTGTTATGTTTCTTGTGTGAGAGAGGAGGTGGTGTGGTCGTGCATGGCAAAACTTTAATGTGTTGTCATGTCATACCTATTATTAGGCTTTTATGTGGTTGGTTATCTTATGTACTTTTATGTGCGTGCTTTGTATTCAATATTTGTCATAATTAATCAAGTGGGCTTTTTTTGATTCATTTGGATTTTTTATCATTCTTAAATTCCTTCTGCCAAGTCAACTTTGACGTACGCTGAAATAGTCCAACTAAATTATACTAAAATAGGTTACAAATTAACCCTCCCCACCCCTCCAATTCGTTCCATTCCTGTCGGTCTGTCACAATATATAGACATATTCCGACTTAATTTGAAGTACTAATTTGGTGATGTACGTACGTACAGTTTATAAATGAGGCAACTAATACTAATCAATTGATTTAATTAGAACCTTACATATATATGAAAAAAGGATTCAGATCGATCTACTGCAGTTATATTTTCTTTTTGTCTAAGAATTTGTTGAGAACCAAACTCACCTAAGCCTTTTAAAAGTCAAATTTATGTCAATAAATTGTGAGTCAAATTTGAGACAAGTAGTATTTTCCTATGACTTGACAATTTTCACCTATATAATTGATAATTGATGACACGTAGAAAAGGATATTAGTCTAGTACTAAATATGAATTTCCCTTCACCGAAAACATAATTTGTTTCCATCTATTAACTAAATTAAATCAAGATGGTAAAGTGATAGCATATTATGCGAGTTTAAAAATCAAAATAACTGGATGTAAATCCACGCAACACATGATTTGCCCAAATAAAAATGTTACAGTTAGTTTTGTGAGGTAATTTGTTTAAATTAATATGTTATATACATGAGTAGGAATAAAAAAATAGTTGTAAAATGTTATTCACATATAAAAAAATAATTTTGATCTATATATAAAAAGAAATGATAATTTTGCAGGCGCAAAAAAAAAAATAATGACAAATGAAAATAGTAAAGAAATACTTGTGCAATAAATAGAATTACAAAAATGATCGATGAATAAATTAACTATCCTTAACTTTATGTTTTTTTTTTTACAGCAAAATTTCACAATTTTGCAGGCGCAAAAAAAAAAATGATCGATAATTTTGCAGGCGCAAAAAAAAAAATAATGACAAATGAAAATAGTAAAGAAATACTTGTGCAATAAATAGAATTACAAAAATGATCGATGAATAAATTAACTATCCTTAACTTTATGTTTTTTTTTTACAGCAAAATTTCACAATGTCTCATAATTCCTAATTTAGAATTACTATAAAAATGTCATATTTTATATGTGTTATGGGTTTCATTTTAATAAAATCGCTTAAAAGATAATTGACCACCTTGATCACATTTGATAACAATAGTAACACATGGGGCTTTTGTTGGTCTCATATCAAACCACATCAATCCCTTGCCGTCGAAGTCCACCCCACCCTCCAAAAATCCATAAAAGTATTTGAAGCACAAAAATGTTAAAAAAAAAAAATGAACTACCCGTCAGATCCTCCGGAGATTACTTAGATTGTTGAAATAGTCAACAGATATACTTATAAAGAGAAATGGAAAATATCTCATGAGTGTTTATAATATTAGAGTATTCATGTATCAATATCTTATATAGAGAGAGACTGAGAGAGGAAAAATAAAATCATTTTAAGAATAACTCTTAATAATAAAATTATTTCACTCAAAAAATTTATATACATTAAGGATGTATTTGGTAGAGATGAAGGAAATAGAGGGAGAGGAAGTAGGTAGGTAAGAAAAAAAAAAGAGAAATAGGTGAAAAATAGAATGGAAGTTAAAGTTGTTTGGTTGAAGAAAAGTAGGAGAGAAATAAAATGGAAGTGTACTTTTTAACTTTTTGGAGTTTGAATAAAAAAATAAAAAGACTTTTATACCCTTCATCGTTTTATATTTTTGACCGCCTTATTAAAAATATAAATGTCATATAATCAAAAATACCTTTTGTATATTCAATTATATGATATTGGTATTTATTCGAATATGCATATTCGAGTATTTGAATATTTATATGACATTTGTATACTCACTGTATATTTGAATATGCAAAATTAGTAGTTGGCCATATATATATATATATATATATGTATATGTATATATATATATACATACATATATATATGTTAGTGATTATTTATATATTATTTTATTTTACAAATTGAATTTCGAATTTCATATGTAAAACACAATATTTGAATATGTGTTTTGTATATTCAATTATTGTGGAGACAATTAAAAGAAATTTACACATTTCATCACTTATTCGGGAGAGATCCACACAAAATTTATAAACTTCTCACTTGCTTCCGCACAATCAAACCAACCGAAATTTAAGACTTCTATCCTTTTGTTGCACTTCACTTCTCTTTTCTTTTTCGTTACTTTCGCACAATCAAACGTAACGTAAATGTTAATAATTATGTTTATGCATGGTAGTACGTTGAATGAGGTTTGTCCTTTTCACTTTCGGCGGAAGTGGCCTCCGTCGTACGGTTGTTTTTACTTTTGAAATGATATACTAACGTCCCTCTTCATAGGGGGAAAGACGTTCCTCTTTTTCAACCAAAGTGGAAAAATGACTAGGTTAGTCAGAACAGTGGATTGTGACTGCTCACAAAAGAAAGTGACGACATCAATCCCACTCCAGGAATGGGAAGGAGGGAATGGGTCCACAAGTGTTAGAGAGGTAGAAAATTCGCAATGTGCATGGCAACTTGGCAAACATCTAGTGAGTAATGACAATGTGCACAAAAGATTCCACGATTATCATTTATTGCAACATCATCTTATACATATATACTGAGAGAAGAGAGAGAATGAATACATTGCCGAAGTTAGGGGTAACAATAGTAGAGATATACCTCAATGTAGTGCGTGTTTGATTTTACGGTGGATTCTCTAAAATTACGTTAAAATTCTAATTAACATGATTTTAGGTAAACTTTCACATATTTAGTTCTACGTTAGAGAATTGATTCTAGGTCAAGAATTAATTTTGTGTTGAATAAACTTTAGGTAGCTTTTGTGTTAGATCAAAAATTTTATATTGGATTTTACTATTAACTTGCTTTTATGATAAAAATATCCAAACATAAATCACATTACTTCAAAATTAATTTTAACTAAAATTAATTTTACAAAATCAATTTCATTCAAAATTAATTTTCTCAATATTCATCCAAAACACATGTAAGGTATATACAAGAAATTTGAGTGAGAAAGCCTCCAATTAACGGATTTAATAAAAAGTTGAGCGCAGCTGCAGATGACGAGAACCACAAGACCCAGTGAGGGTGAGCAGACGTGTACGTTTCGACTTCATGTTTGAAGACAAAATATTTTCCTAATAACTTTAATCTAAACTATAATTTTCTTGGATTTTAGGTAGGTGGGGTTAATTGGTGCTTTTATTTCTTTTCTTTTCTTTTTGTGTGTGTACAATGATGGTAATGGATATAGAACTTAAGATCTCATATAAATTGCTTAAATCTCTCACCACTAGGCCATCATAATGGGTTAATTGGTGCTGTTTAGTACTTAGTAGTAATTAGTTTATTACATCTCTAATACCATAATCAATATTTTGTTGTAGTAATCGATTGCCAATAATAATTAATGCTATTTAAGTAGAAAAATGTTAGATTTTTCTCAATTATTGTGTCGATTAAGATTATTTAGTTATTAAAGTAATGCTGGAAGGTCATAGATTTTAATTCCAGTGCGATTATTGTACACAAAAAATTAATCATACAAATTAATATTGTAGTACTGTAATTATAATAAATAGTGGATATTTTCAAATGACACGTGATTTATAGGGTATCTATTGAGTAGTCTTTGATTTAATCAAATGTGGTTATAGAAGTTATTTTTGATTGGACAACTTAAGTGTGGAAAAACCCTTATCGTCCCACAGAGAATAATTTTCTCTCCCTTCCTTTTTTATAATGTTGCATCCACATCTCACACCAAATACACACATTTTAAAACAATGGACAAAATGATAAATTAATTGATAACAACATGCTGTAGCTAAAGTCATTGTATGATTAGATATAAATTTTATTTGTAAATATTAGCATATCTTTCATTTCTTAATTTCAAATATACATTGAAGAGTTTAAAGTACGAAATAATGCTTTGGTAACAAAGCCTTAGAACGAATTACTGATTCATGTATATCCATTCATTTTGTGTGTAATCAAACCTCACTATTGACGGGCATGCATTATCAAATGCCTAATTTCTGTAACTTGTCTATACATAAAGTAATTAATGGTTTCTTTCTGTTTTTTTTTTTTTTTCTCTTTTAATATTTTTATATCATAATTTGTTAGGTAGGCATAATTAAATATTGATATAAATTTTGCCTTAAATATTTTTTCGTTAGCTTAATAATATAGCTATCACCATTTGGGATTTCAATTTCATTTGTCAAGAATATCAATATCAATTTCGTCGCTGGAGGGCGGTTTGTTTATGTGGCCGTGCAGTACCCTTTTTCTTTTTATCTTGTGCCGAGTTTATGTTAGGTGGCATGGGGTCTTTTTATTAGTTGGGATTAAGGGTGCAGCAATTTTTTTATTCTTACATCTTTTGTATAATCATATTGTGTATCCTTTAGGTGGGTTTGCACACATGTGCAGGGGGGAGACGCAGAGATGGTGAATTGTTATGATTTTGGCTCGTACTTTTTGGCTAAGTAAGCATCTTTCAAAACATATATATATCTATAATTATTCATTTTTCTTCCAAAACATAATTGTTGGACAATTCTTTAATATTAAACAATTCCAACTCAACCTAGTACAGTTGGGCCGAGGAGTTTGCAGCAATAAGGTAAAAGATACAAGGAAAAAGTCTTCGGCTTAGTGCACCCCCAAAAATAACCAGACAAAGGTGCCCCACGAAACCGAAAAGTGCAGACCCACCTCCCTGATCATATCAGAACCCCGTAGATACTCCCTTGTGCCATCAGAAACATTTAACCAATTATGATTTAAGAATAAAAGATGTCCACGTCTGTACCCCTTGATGTATATTACCATCTTGGCATTAGGAGTCTTTGGTAGACCATGGTATGTCATGTTTAACTAAGAAAAATAATATTTTTCACGTCAAAGAGGGAGGGGGAAGGGGAAGAGATGGGAAAAGAAGACAAAGAAAGTGATAGACTTGTAGAAATATGTGATGAAAGGGAGAGAAAAAGATATAGAATAGAGTATGAGGAAGGAATAAAAAAAAGTATTTAAATAATAAATGCTAATTTTAAATTTATCGTGGTCTTTAAAAAAAATTATTTAAATAACAAATAGTTTTAAGCATTTTTTATAGAAAGAAGGAAGATTTAAATACATTTGCCTGCAAAGATATTAATTTTTGCCTTTAATCCCTGTAAATTTATTTATGATCAATTCTTATAAAATTTAAACCTTTTGTTTTAGTCCTTCTATCATAAAAGACTTATCTGACTCCATCAAACATTGACACATGACAAAGCTACATTAAAAAAATGCTTATGCGACAATACTAGATAAAGTTGTGTAAGTATTTTTATAACAAAAACTAACGAGAAAGACAAATATTTTTATGACAAAAACTAAATAAAAGTACATTTTTATTTTTTGAATTTCCAAACATATTAATATTTTAATCAGTTGACTCATTATCCAACTCAAACCAACTCGAATAAGGTCGAGTTGATTTGGGTTAAGTTGCTTAACAACAACAACAATAACAACAACAAAATCCGACCCAATTTAACCCAACTATATCTTTTAAGTTGGGTCTTAAATTAAGTCAATCCCAACCCAACTCGATCCACTCACACCCTTAAACGTGTGTATGAGTTATCAATTTTGTGTCCCAATGGCTTGGATTCAAATTGTAGCACGGAGCCTGATAGGCACAATGACATATATCTGATAGGGACAAACCAATGGTTTCTACAGAAAAAAAAATAGTACACCTCATTTTTGGGGTGTATGAATGGAAGGAAGAAAAAGAAAAAGAGAAAAATTGATAGGTGTAATAAATGATATAATGCGAAATAAATAAAAAAATAAAACAAGATATAAAAATGAAATAGAAGAGAAGTTGAGTGTATAATAATAATAACTCATTTGCTTTTGCTTTTTTGGGGTTGGGTAAAGTAATAAATTGCTGTTTTGTCTCTCGTGTATCGGAGGCAATGCTGAAGTTTGGCAACAATTTTTTGAGGGTTAATTATGTTTTTGGTTCCTCATTTTTTGTCGATTCTTATTTTTAGTCCCTCAAAAATATTTTGATCGGTCATAATCCCTCCTAAATTTTCCGTCTGTGTTTTTAGTCCTTGCCGTTAACTTGAACCGTTAAGTGATGACGTGGTTCCACATGGGCAGGCCACGTGGACTATTAGGCTGACGTGGCAGCCACGCAGCAATTTTAAAAAAAAATTGATAAAAAATGTAAATTATGAAAATGATCCCTCATTTTACACGATTTATGTTTTTAGTCCCCCCAAAAAATAGTTTGACTGGTTTTAGTCCCTCAAAATTTTTTCATTCATGTTTTTAGTCCCTCCCGTTAACTTACACAATTAAACTTTAATAATTAATCAATTATTATTTTCACATATTATTATTTTACACATTATTTCACAACAAAAATGCAAAAAGAGAAAAAAAAAAAAAAGATTACTTGTAAAGGATAATCAAAGAGGTTAGATTGCTAGTCTTTTCATAAGAGATTACGAATACCTTGAATTATCGAAGCATAGCGATGAAGAGGTAAGAGAAGTGTTGTGATAAGCTTTTGAGCTATAATTAATTAATAAATTATTGGTTAAAGTAATTTTTGAGGAAAAAACTTGTATGAGTGTAAATAATAATTAATTGATTAATTATTAAAGTTTAACTGTGTAAGTTAATGGAGTGACTAAAACATGAATGAAAAAATTGAGGGACTAAAACCGGTCAAACTTTTTTTTGGGGACTAAAAACATAAATCGTGATAAAATGAATGACCATTTTCATAATTTACATTTTCTATCAATTTTTTTAAAAAAAAAGCTGCCACGTCAGCCTAGCAGTCCACGTGGCAAGCCACATGGTAGCCCATGTGAAGCCACGTCATCACTTAACAGTTCAAGTTAACGGCAAGGACTAAAAACACAGACGAAAAATTTATGAGAGACTATGACCAGTCAAAATATTTTTGAGGGACTAAAAATGAAAATCGACAAAAAATGAGAGACCAAAAACATAATTAACCCTTTTTTTTATTACATGCCGGTTGACAAAAGAAAACTAAGTGGACGTGGGGCAACTTTGGTGTTTAGCGTTATATGTGCCACTTAAATTTATATTACAAGGGGTCCACGAGTATAACAAGTTCCAGTTTGATTATAAAGTGATTAAGAGATAGAATACAATAAGGAGACAAGAAAATAAGATTCAATCACCACCCACACTCATCAGTGGATTATTAAACTTAGCCTTAATCCATAATCTAACTTTTAACTTTGACCATTTCTACCACTTGTGACATTAGATTGAGAAGAATTGAAAGAAATTTGGTTCTGGTGTAACTATATTAATCATATAATAAAAATAAAATTCCAAATAAATTTCCACATCTCTTTGAAGTTTTTATTAATTGTCAGACCCAAATTAGACTAAATTTATTTTCTCGTAACAAGATAATGTAGGGCTTTTTTTTAACTCACTAGAGTTGGTTTAGTGGTGAGAAATTTGGATAGTTTGCATGAAGTCTAAAGTTCTAGCTTCACTGTTATTATTGCACACCAAAAAAATAAGGTAATTTATATTTGAGCATCCTTTGAGAAAAAAGATTGATGGACACCAATCTCTAGTTAATACTTCAGAAGGAAAGAAAGACAAGGGAGAGAAGTTTATGTGTAATATCTGATGTGAAGTGATGGAAGAGAGATAAAGAAAAATATTTAATAAGTGTTGATAGATTGTATGATATGCGGAAGTCTCCACGTATTATCACTCTAAATTTAAAGGAACTGATAGAACTAGGCATTTTTTCCTTTAAAATTATTATTAATTTATATTTATATTTTTTATAATTAAGATATAAAAAGTGACATGATAAAAAGTATAGAATAAAAGAAGTGATATAATGTGATAAAAAAATAAAAAGATTTATAAAAATATTTTGAAAATAAGAGTAAATAGTAAATGTACTAAAAGTGTAAAATATTTTACATTGTCAATCATAAGAAATTGAATGTTACTTTTAGTAACAGACAAAAAGTATCACTATAAGTATAATATATGTGGATATAAGTCTAATTGACATATACCTGCAGACAATTTTAGTGTAGATTTTGGATGAAATTCAACCACATGTATCATCCGTCACTATAGCCTATACCTATAGTTTGTAGCAATTGTGGGAATAAGTTTATTAACATATACCAACAATTATGATCTGTCACTGTAGCCTATGCCGTTTGTCATTGTAGTTTGTATTATCTGTCACTATAACCTATTATTATTATTATTATTATTATTATTTAGATTGATAAATGTAATTCCTAATTTTATTAAACTAAAATTATTAATACCATTTCCTACTAAACCCATAAACCCACACTTTGTTATTATTATTAATATTAGTTTTCAATTTTTGAAACCGAGAGAAATTAGGAAAGTCATATTTGGTAGAAATTATTTACTTCCGAAAAGTAATGAAAGAAAGTTATGAACTTTCAATATAAATAAATTAACTTTAAATTTCTACCAGTAGAAACATTATTGGATAAATTTAAATTTGTCAAACTTCATGAGTAACGTTCGTAGCAAGTAGCAAGTAGCAAGATTGAGAAATATATAATGGAAAACAAACAGTGTACCTTTAATTTGAATTTGCTGATTTATTTGTTTACTTAATGACAACTATCACCTCAAATAATAAATTGAAGCTTAAACCCAAGTGGACCACTAAAAAACATGGAAACACGCAAAGGTTAAATAAGTGAAAAAACATTTGATAAAAAAAAACCTTCAAACTAAACCATGTTTAGCTATATAAACCACTTTTGAATTCATCTTTATAGAACAAAGTGTTTCCTTAATTGGCCCAAGCTTATTGATGTTGTGCCAAAAAGTTGGACAGAAGATCTGCATCATGAATGAGTTTATAAGATAGTCCATCTGGCAAGGAGGCTCCTGTACCTGGCACATTAGCTTCAACTTGCTGGCTACTTGAAACAGCGAGAGCGGTGTGTGAACCCAAGAGAAACAGGAGATTTTCGTCATCTTCTCATACTGAGACAAACAAATATCATACACATTACACATTACATAGGATAGGAACTGGAAGGGGCAAGCTCAACCTTTATGCCAATTCATATAATTGAAATACAAGCACAAATTACTAACTATATATGAATATCCAGAAGAAATATTTAATCTATCCCATACGTTAATAATTTCATAGGATAAAAAGACCAATCTTGAAATTTGGTCTCAACACAAATAAACACAAATAAATACAAGCACTCATAGTTGCAAATAATGAATCGCATGAGAAAGGAAAATATATGAAGGAAACCTTTGCCAGAATTCTATATATGTAGACATGAGGAATTACACAATAACAAAGACAAAAATGAGTGGCAAAGGTGCATTCCATTAAGGAGTGGGATTAATGAACCTTACCTTTTCATTTGGAACTTGTATCTGAATTTTTTCAGATCCCACAGTAGCTTGAACAGGGGAGAGGCCTCGAGCTACAAGTGAAGGAGAATCCCCATCAACAGCCTATAGAATCTTAAAATGTAACAACAAAAAGTGTTAGAATAAGCGCAATAAAAAAAAGGAGACCAGCAAGAGTGAGATAAAGATTGGATATGATATCAAACCTCAGCAATCACAACATTCATTAGTTTTTCTGCCTTGTCAATACTTTCCAAACTTCATATCAATTCCACAGACCTTCTTGTAGAGTGAGAATCAGCATCAGCATCCCTTGTGATCTGAATTTTTGCGTCTGAACTATACTGTAGGTATTGTATAGTGTCTCCGGCCTTGCCAATAAGCACACCAACCAGTGCAACAAATGGAATGCAAAGAAAAATGTAAGATATATTTGGACATATTCATGTACTTCCCTATGATCAATCAAGAATTTACCCCTTGCTTTGTAACTTTGAATTGTACACTTGTACTGATTCTTGTGCAGGTTGCTTGATAATTTGATTCAAGTAATCTTAAAATAAAAGGAATATAGAGGAGCCAAACCCATAGTAATCATGCTTTCAGTAGAGAGAAACATGGCAGAGTCCAAAGTAAAGAGAAAGTTAAGAGGATTTGAGAGAATTCAGAACTTGTATTATTAATTAAAACGAGAAGTTAGTACAAAATCAGCTACACTATGATTTGTATACATGGAAGAAAGACCAACTAGTCTAACCATCATCTTAACTAACCAACTACTTTCTAACTAACTCTAATTATCTACTTGTACCTTGTGAACCTGCGTAAAATACTCACGTTATCTACTATAAATCTGACGTCAATAATAGAAAATGGGCATCTAGTATCATCTAAGCATCATATAATACAAGCAATGCCACAATAAATAAGTATAATAAGGGTATTTCACAGAAAAATCAAATTGAAGATGTCATGAAAATAGAACCTACTAGCTGGTGTGTTGTTGTCTAGTGTCAGAAATCGAAGCTCCTACAAAAACAAGTTTGACAAGCTATTAGAAGCAATGCTTCAATTCAACCATTTCATCACATGAAGAACATTTCTTTGAAAACAAAAGAAAGAAATAAAGAAAGATAAAGAAGTTGTGGAATAACGAGAAAGAGGCATGGAGTGCTAAATCAAGTAAACCATCTTTTTGTGTTAGAATAAAAGAATATGGTACTTAAAACTGAAGCATCACTTCTCTACAAAGTAATTGGTATGAAAGAGGTCTTCATAATACTGGTATTAAAAGCCTCATATGATTCAGCTACTCCTAAAATGTAAACCTGCAAAAAGAAAAAAAATCAGAGGTTGTGATGGCAAATATCATTAATTCAACCAAGAAATTTAAGAACTTACAATTGCAGTAAAAAAATGACAAAAATAATTGTAAAGGCATTAATACCAAAGCTTACAAAATTTCAACCAGCTATTGGTCATAATCATCCTCAGCAATCTAATAAGTTAATATGATTATATCAAAGTGTGTTTCTTATCGGCTAATTAGAACAGTGATGCCTAAGATCACATAATTGAGGCAATTGAAGCAGAATCACATGAAGTGCGCAATTAGAATAGTTCTGCCTAAGCAGGAGACTCATGACTCATCAGGATTTAGGAGACAAAAAGACATACCCAAGTGCGGTTGGTACCTTTGGGGTATTTAAGGATCAATTTGCAATGGTCAATAATATGCACAGTGAGTCCAAGCCCCCTGTTTATGATTTTATCCTTGCCAAAAAAATTGAACAATAAACAGACCTTGCTACAGATGAACATCTCAAAGTGACTTTCTCTTATCCTATAACAAGACCTACACCAACAATATAAACCAAAAGGTTATGAGATAGTTCAGGAGGTTATTGCCAAACAAGTAGTAAACAGTCCCAGAGAGATATGCATGACTTAACATTAATCCTCCATTTATTAGTGATATCAAATTGACCATTCAATGCAAATTAACGCCATCATTTTCATCCTTCAAAAACCAATTTGATAGCAAAACCATGACGCTGACAGACTAATTTTATATTTTAGAGGACTAATTTGATGTAATTATTTATAAGTGAACAACTGATGTGATGTTACATATGTCTTTGGAGGACCACAATGGACATATACTATTTCTAATAGAACTTAAACTGTGGTATTGGTGAAAGAATAGGAAATTAATAATTGAGAAGCTAATCATCCAAACCTAAATCACAAAGAGAACAATATTATGCATATACATTTTAAAAGTAATTCAGTTATGATACCCTATGAATTGGACCAATGGATTCACTTGCTGTTGGGCCTTCTTTAACATGCGAACCGGTAATAGGCACAAAAAAAAGAAGATAAAATAATTAAAATATATTTTTAATTCCTATTTATAAAATTCATTTTCAATTTAACCCTATATAAGGTTTCCGGGTTCCTTTCAGAAGCATTGAAAAGTGCAGAAAGAAAAATATGCCGTAACACAAAATGAATCAGCAGAATTGCCTCTTTGCTTGGTTCACTTGCTTGAAAACTAATTCTAACATGAACCTTTTAAGTCAAGATAGATCCATACAGCTTGCATCTGTTACAGTCGTTAGTGATATAGCTATAAGATGATAACAATTAGTGATAGAAAAATCTTACCATGCAGCCATTCCTTTGCTTGTCAATATGTACCAGGCATGAATCAGACCATAAAGCATCTCGGTTGCTGATTCAATTAACTCATTCCATTCCTCGATAAACATGTCACCTATACAATCCCATCAATTCAATTTAGACTTCAAACAAAATGAAGTACAGAATGATCAAATCAATAATCCGCATTGCACACATGCAAATGCACAATTTGAATCACAGCAGAGTTTGCATACATTTGAGAGTATCACAAACAACACACAGAATCCGATAGCTATATATATATGTATTTTGGACTTGAAAAGTATGAAAGACATAATCATAAGCTTACCATGGGAGGATTGAACATCCAAAATCAAATCCAAAGCATAATCATAGTAAGGCATTTGACTTCTTAATCTGCACAGGTTTAAGTCGTCATGGATGTAATCATCATCAACCTCGCAGAAGAATTCATTTCCCCTCAAATTGCAGAACCACGAGATCCAAGACATGCCATCTGCATCTAAACCACTAACATCAGACTCTTCGCTGTCTGTTTCAGATTCCTCTGCATTCAATAATGCATGTAAAACAAAGTCAGCTCAATATTCACTCTATATCACACTTTACCTCTCTAAATTCCGTCCAAATCAATTTCCACGTGTTTTACCCTCTTTCACGTCCCAAAAACCGTAACGGAATTGAATTCGAAATCTCTATGCTAATCTTGCAATAAAGCATAGTAAATCCTGAAGTTACGAGTAGTTGATAGCACGAATTGACATAACCCTAAGTACACATAACTAAAGTCCGTCAAATAATCGAAAGAGAAGAGTGGAAAATCGCAATGCGGGAAGAACAAAGATGAGAAAATTACCGCGAAAACGAAAGAGAAAAAGGAAGCGACGGATCGAAAAGAAAATCGTAGATGGTGCAAATCGGAAGAAGGTTGAGTGAACGAAGATCCAAAAACGCAGAGGGAACTATGGCTTCCAGAGAAAATCATGTGTTTTTCAGATACTCCCCTGGACAAATCGATAATAAGAGAAAAATCTTTCTTTTCGAAAGAGCGAAACCTTCGCTTTATTATTACTTTTTTTTATTTTTGTTTTTTTTATAAGTGTATTTGTTGGAGTAGTGAACTATTCAATAAATTCATAATATTGAAAAGGTTTTACCTACGTCATCTATCTGTAGGTAGAAGTCTTACCTATACTAAATTATAACTGTCACTATAGGTGTGTGTGGGTACAAGCCTTTTTTTTTTTCGATATATAATAATTTTGTTGACTTTAAACTAATTATTTTAAAAATCAAATCTAACATGATTTTTAATTAATTAATAATATACAAACTCTTTATATTATTAATGTATAAAAATTTTTATGGATCGAGTTCATAGCCCAATCAATTTCCCAGGCTTTATCATTCCCAAAAAGCTTATCATAAAGATACAAATATTGACCGAAGTCAACATCCAGATGCATAAAGCTTAAGGTATAATTGTTTGAAACATATAACATATTGACTTGGAGTAAAATTGCCTTGATGATACACCAATATAGAGTGTTATTCTTCTTATGAGCTTATGGGCCCTAAGTTAAAAATCCAATTCACCTACAACTCCTATAAATACTGTCAATGTCATAACATAAGGTACACATTTAATATAGAGTAAATTACGTTGATATTCCTAAAACTTTTTAATATTGCACATAATTCTCTTTTTTTTTAATTTTTACAATAATCTTTCTTAAAGGGATGCACAATATAATATTTTTCAAATACTTAAGGGGCTAATGTAATGTATAAGGAATTAGTGTAATGTTTATCAACCAATTAAGGGGGTGAGGTTAATGTAGGAGTAAAAAAAGATAAGTATCGGACGAAATTTGACAAAACTTCAAGAACTATCAATGTAATTTACTCTTTAATATAACTCATCACTCTAGTGAGATTATTACTAACTTAAACGTCAGGCTGGTTTTACTAGTACTCCACTCATGTTTTACGGCATCTTAGTTGCACTGAAGTCTTAATCAACTTCAATAGAATTTGGACCTCGACCTTCCAGCATATTAGGACAAGTCAAAAGTGCATCTTGAACAAGTTAGCAACTCACCTTAGATATATTGTCAGTCGAATTCATACTCACTATCCACATTTATCTCAGCTACAAGAAATTAAACTCTAAAAATAAAATAATTCTTTCTTTCATAATAAGAAGAAAATACGAGACAAAACAAAACAGTCACTTTTTTGGGGGGGATTTAAATATTCCTCTTTCTTCTTACCATTCTCTTTTGTTTTTCTTAAGACTAGACAAAATTCATTTTCTTTCTTTCTTTAGCATTAATCATGATAGAGTCTGGATCCAAAATGAAAGCCTAATTCCTAAATGATCTAGGACCTATTCAAAATTGCATATATAGGACTTTTCTTGCGATGTTCAGTTAGTTCGGTGCTGTATTCATGATAACCCACTGGATGTTTGTTAAAGGGTTAAAATACTTTATTTAATATATTTGCTTATTAAAAAATAGCAGAAGGAAATTTGGCTGAAGGTGAGCACTAATTAATCCTCGCATAGTCCATATTTTTCACCGTAAAGCTGGAATCAAAGAGTTGGTAGAAAAAGGATTTTCTTTCCTTTAATTTCTTTAAACAAAAAAATGAAAGTGAATAAAAAAACACAGAATCATAATAAAGACTATAGATTCTAATTAACAACATTAGCAAGTAATAAACAGACATATAAATACCACGTCTTACAGGCATGATGGCATAAATATCACGCACTAAACAAGTTCGTTAAAATTAAAAGCAAGAATTGGCAATGGATCACAGACCACCAATTGACACGCACAAAAGAAACTCAACAACAACAACAAACAAAAGGAAAAAGAAAACGGTGCCTAATTCCAGGTATATGCGGTATGCCGCAATTCAGTCACGTGAGACGACATCTGCATGGACATCCTTTATTCTTCCTAAAAAAATCAAGGATCTTGATCTTCTTCCACAGAGATTTGAGCCAGTTGGAGCTACTCTCACTTTGATCACCTTCTTCTCGTACCTTGCGTTTCCTAGATGCAGCAGCAGCGGTACAGCCTTTATCAGGAACCCGCGGAATTAGCTGAAATAAATTTCATTAAGTATCTATGTATGTAATTGCAATTAATTAATTCACGAATGAATGGGGTATATATATACAGAGAGAGATTGACAAAGCCAGTAATAACAAACAACTAATATCAGCCCTAAGGATGAAAATAAAAGAAAGAAAGAAAGAGGAAACCAATTAATGAAAACAAGTAAGTTGCCTCATTCTCATCAACAACCTCGTCATTACTAGAATCAGGAGAAGGTGCGTAATTCAGATCAGGCAGAGCGGGTTCGTTTAGGTCAGGTAGAGGCTTTGCATGCTTCTTAGTTGGCTCTGACACCCTCTTCTTCCCCTTCCAGTTGCCCTTAGCACCTGAGTTAGTGATCACACTCATGGTCACAGACTCAGAAGAACAAGTCGTGCTGTGCCTCTCAGCCATGTGTGCTGTGCTGGGTAGTCTAAACTAATACAAATTCAGAACAATGAATTTGGATGTTCATTGCTCAAGGGATATGGGGTTTTATTTATAGAGTAGCCAGCAACGAGTCAAGTAATGTTCATTGGTCAATTAAGGGTATACTTCCATGACCACTATTAACATTAATTGAAAAAACATCTCTTTCTTTACCACCTCTGAAATGTTAGCAGTGCGAATGTGGTGATAAGGACCGCAATCCCCACTTATTTGCAACGTTAATAATAAATAATATTCGTGAGTCCCATAAGGCCTTTTGAGTGTTGTTTTTTCAACAACAAGCGTCTCTGTCGCTGTCCAACCACCCCTTCTCTCTGTTTTTTTGGGGAAAACCACTCTGACTGCAGGCAAAACCACCCGTCCCCACTTTTCTTTGTTATTTTTAGTGAAAACCACTCTGACTGACTGCAGGTAAAACCACCCCGTCCCCACTTCTCTTTTTTTTTTTAGTGAAAACCACTCTGACTGCAGGCAAAACCACCCCGTCTCTCTTTTTTTTTTGTGAAAACCACCCCGTCACTCTGACCGTAGGCAATTCATATGTCCTCCGGTCGTTTTCACTCGAAAAATTATTAAGTAATCTAGGACTATTAAATATTTATGATTCCAACCAATGTATTTATAATACATATTCAACTTTTATAATTTATGAAAAAAAATTAATAACACTTAATTATATGTTATATATAAATTAATAAGAATTATGGTGGTCCAAAATCACTTAATAATTTCTGTTTTCACACCGTTCATCCTACATCATTTCCTTATTACGTAGGCAACTGTGAAAGGTGATATATCCTTATTACGTAGGCAACTGTGAAATGAGGAATGATGGACAATTACTATTGTAAATATAAATATTAAACTATTGTTGATTTGTGGACCATTGTTCAACTACGGCTTTCATGTATACCACAACTCATTGTAGATAATTACTCTTGTAAATATAAATATTAAAAATATTGTTAAGGTTAAATATTTTTAATCATACTCCTTTACGTGAATAAGAACTTGATGGACTAGAGGGAAGTAAAATTGATTGGATACTCATAACACAATGAAAGTTCAATAGAATTAACATTATAACAGAAGTGGATCAAAATGTATAAAGAAAACAGTATGTATACACTATACACTATGGAGGTAAAATAATCAATTCAATATTTTTTTTCTTATTTCTTTTCTCTCACTTTTCAATTTAATCAAATAAGTGAAAATAAATTATTTCCTTCCATTTTTTCTTAATTCTATCTATCTAAACAATTTTTAATTTCACTTTAAATTCATCTCGATTTTTATTCTCCCAATTTTTTTCCTCTTTATTTATTTTCTTCCTATTTCCATTTTTATCCAAACATAGTACGTGAAAGTAGTGTAGGAAATTGAAATTCTATAAAATACTTTATAATTAGGGTTATAAGGTAATGATCAAGTATGGCTTAATCAGACAACTAAATTAAATAAAGAGTATTAGATAGATCATGTTTGGAAAAATATAAATATTCCATTTTAAAAGCCAAAAGAACATTCGGGATACCCCATTCGTCAAGACCGACCTTGAATTACACGTTCATTGGGCATATATATCCTCACATCCAAAGCCTTTAGTTTAATTTGCTGTTTTCATCGGTGGCCGTAGTCACTGGGGGCAATTAATTTATATTTAAAGCATTACTAAGCAATAATTAAAATACAGAGCATAATTATAGACGCATATCCCATTTTTGATGTACGTGAGTAGGAAAAAGAGAGAGAGAGAGATAGCTAGAGGTAAAATAAAAAATAAAAAAAGAAAGAGAAAATGATAGATTTGACAAATGATATAATGGAAAATAAAAAGAGAAATATAAAAAATGATATAAAAAATAAGGTAAGTATATATTATCCACTTCACTTATTATCCACATATCAAGCCTAATAATGCTGGGCATAAAAGAGCGTATTGAGAAAAACCTAAGTTTCACATTAACTAGTGATATGGCCAAAATAAAATATATAAGTGAAGGACAAGCTTCACTTTATGAACTAGCTTTTGGGATAGAATTAAGCCCAAACTCAAATTATAAAATAAAGTGTGTCCAATTTCAAACATGGTATGAAATGAGTCAGCTTTTGCATACCTGTTTGCATTTAATAGATGCCATCTCAAGGAATGTCTAACATGGGGAAGTATCAAGCTTCACTGACAATGGCAAAGCTTTGTTTTCATAATTGATATATATATAAAAAATTCAATGGTTAGGATTAATGACCTGGAAACTGTAACGTAGATTTTATGATTAAGTTTAAATATTTACACAAGTGGTCTTCATGAAATAAGAATTTCTAAAACGGAATATATTGTACTTTAAGTAAAATTTATTTTTTATGTAATTAATATGTTGAAATTCTTAATGATTATAAGAAAAAAGGTTTTACCAACTAAATGTGTTAAAAAATACCGATTTTAGAAAATAATAAAATTTTAGTAAAAAAAAATACAATAACACGTTAGTTATTTTCAAATATTAGTTTTTAATTATTTTTTTTATTATGGCCCAAGCGTTGTTTTTTTGTCTTACAAAAAAAATGTAGTGGGTAGTGTGGTAACTGATAAAGTAAAATTTATTGTAATTATATTTAGAAGTTTTATAAGTAATTGATATACAATATAAAATTAAATGTCAGTAATTTCTTGTCTTAGACATAGTTAATAAAGTTTAAAAATAGTTAATAATATTAAATTAATTTGGAAGCATATCATGCATTTAACACTATTTTAAATTTAGACAGATTTTAAAATTATAATAAAATATTTGAAAGTAAATGTATTTGTTTTTAAAATAAAAAATGGTCTGTATAGACTTTTTTGGTGCCGGAACGTGTTTTTTAACCTAGGGCAAGAGAGTATTTTCATTTTGAAAGATTAATTGTTATGCAAGTGTTGGAACATTATCTGCACGTGTACGTGTGCAGGAGAGGAAGTGTGAAAAAGCAACAGGAATAATAGCAGAGAATGGAAAATACAAGACTGTACGGACAGGTTAGCAAGACTCAACATATCCCACTAAGTGTGTTTGGTTTGCAATTGAAAACTTGCAAACTTATGTTCAACAGAAAAAACAAAAAAAATTGCTTCTCATTTTAGTGCTTTAGAAAGTGGGAATTCCCGTTTGCATTGATGCAAACAGGTTCCCAAACACACCCTAATTCGACGTAGTCTGAAATTGATTATAACAAATTCAGGTTTTAAAATTAGATCCAATGCATTTTTGAGAATAGGTTTAAGTTATGCTTCAAGTTGTTCCAACCCAATTTGGTATCCTATAATTTCTTAGAAAGCAAAAGTTTTTTTTGAACAGTTATATATTAATAATAAAACTTTTTAATTTAATAGATAATATTTTGTATAATATGATATTATATTTATAATAATATTATCTATTTTAAAATATATATGATAATATATACCTTAATTTAAGTTTTATAGTCACTACTACAAAAAAGGCTTTTAAAGCAAGATTTTAACTCGGTTGTTAATAAACCGAGTTAAAACCAAGATGCGGTGGCAATTTTATAATTTTAATGAACTTTTTTAAATCGATTCACGCATAACAAGGCTAAAAAGTTAAATTAAAAAAAAATCACTTTTTAAACTGGTTTTCCACTAACCGATCTAAAATAGCAACATGTAAAATTTTTTATGACTTTTTAAACCAATTCTGGAAGAACCAGTTTAAAAAGCCTTGACTTTTTAAACTAGTTTTGATAGAACCGGTTCAAAAATCTTCTTTTAAAACCGGCTCGTGATTGAACCGATTAAAAAGTGCTTTTTAAATCGGTTCTATCACAACCGGTTTAAAAAGTTTCCTACTGCAAAAAACACTTTTTTAAGGATGAATTTAACTCGGTTCAAAATGAACAGGTTTAGAATAAGAACGCAGTGATATTTTTGAAATTTGATCAAACTTTTTTAACTCGGTTCAAGTTTAATCAGTTTAAAAACAATATTTTGAATTTAAAATAGACAATACAGGTCACTTTTTAAATTGGTTCCAACCAAACCAATTTAAAAAGAGACTTTTTAAATTGATTCAGTTGGGAACCAATTTAAAAGGTCGACTTTTTAATCGGCTCAGTAGTGAATCGATTTAGACTTTTTAAATGGTTCAGCTAGGAAACGATTTAAACTTTTTAAATCGGTTCTTAGCTAAACCGATTTAAAAAATGGCTTTTTATACATTTTACGTGCATGCGTGCCTTCATTTCTGCTTGTCCAAATATCTTTTACTTGAGGTCCTCCTTCTTCACCCATATCCCTTGGCCATTTTCAAAGCACCTCCATTGTTTTCTACCCCATTTGAAGCTCCTCACGCAAAGAACCTCCAATGTTCAAAGCTTGTCCTTCCTTATCCATATCTCTTGCTTTATTTGTAGCTCTCAAACTCTCTCCAAGCTCATAACTCGTGCATGAAGGTTGTCATTGCCTTTGTTGGAGCTCGTACACTCGTGGAAGCAGAAGCTAACTTCATGTACTATGTGTGAAGCACACTCGTGGGTTAGTGATTTTTGATTTGGTTGATTATGATTTGTTTTGGATTGTATCTATTGTAATTTATTTATTTTTTGACGTAACAATGTGATTCTGCCCTTTGAGCAAGTGCATGAACATGGTTATTAATTTTTATGTTAATTTAATATTACACTTTTTAAATCGGTTATAGCTACAACCGATTTAAAAATTGACACTTTTTAAATCGATTCCCCACTGAACCGAGTTAAAAAGTATTTTTTAAATCTGTTCAACTTATGACTTAAAATGATAATGTTTTTTATATTGCCTGTAAGTAAATCGGTTGCAAAACTGATTTAAAAAGTCTTTTTTAACTGATTTAAAAAGTGTTTTCTGTAGTAGTGATTGCTTTTATTCTACTATTTAAAAATATATATTGTTAAGATTAATATATTATGCTAAAAAGCTGGGTTAATTTAGTCTTGTCTCATATATTTAAGGTCTTGAGCAGGTTGGATTCAAGTTCAAATAAATGACCCTATCAAAATTTTTGGTTCCAACTTGTCCCTTGCTCACCCTTACAAGGCCATGACCATGATGCAATATACATATATAGGAATAGAATTTTTCTAATTTAATAAAATAATAAAAATGTGTGTATCATATCAATTAAATTTTATAATAAATAAAATTTTATCACACAAAAGATATCAGATTAAGGAAAAAAATATGAGCACAAGCTATACAATATTTTTAGAATTAATATTCCTATAGGAACAAAACATTAATCCGAATGATTAATATACAGAAACTTTTTATGAATTTAGAGTCAAAAAGAGTGTCAAAAGAATGCTCATTTGAGTGCAAAAATGCAAATAAGGCTAATAAAATTAATCTTAGAGTTTTAATAAGCAATAAGAGATACCTCATACTATTTTTTAAAAAGGTATACATATACCTTTATATATAGTTGTTATTAAAGTCAATTTTTTAAATAATTTTTTTTTATAAAACACTTGTAATATCTAATTAATAATAAAATAATTCACTGAATCAAATAAAATAATATAGATATAATATGAATAACAAAAACGCAATTATCTAAAATAACAATAATAAAAATCAAGAATAATAATAATCATATATATATATATATATATATATATATATATATATATATATATATATGCTAAATAATATTTTTAGTTCCTTTATTTTTTTAGAGACATTTAGTCTCTCTATTTTTAAAAATTCATAATTTTGGTCTTCCTATTTTTTTAGAGGCATTTAATCTCTCTATTTTTAAAAATCTGCAATTTTGGCCTCACCGTCAAATCTTTTGTATTGACCATTAGTGGTTTAACATTAACTGTGACGTGTCAATGTTGACTCTAACGCTGACTTTGACTCTGATACATCGTTTAAGTACTGACATGTTAGAGTTAACGTTAAATAACTAATGCTCAATGCAAGAGATTTGACAACGAGACTTAAATTGTGAATTTTTAAAAATAGAGACTAAATGTCTCTAAAAAAATAAGAGAACCAAAATTGTATATTAAGAAAAATAAGGAGACCAAAAATATAATGTATATATATATATATATAGTCAAGATCCGTTGACACCAGGTGTCAAAGTTAGTCAAATTACACCTTCAATAACTTTTTGTAAAATGCAAATTTAACCAATCCAACTATTGAATTAAGTGATATTATCTTTATGATCATGTATATCAAATTTCACATCATTTAGAGTTTTTTAGATTTGTTATCTAATATTGAATATTTACACATATTTTAATATCATATTATTCGTTAAAATAAAGTGATGTGATGAATTATTAAATAATTTGGGAATTGTATGAAATTTTGTATACTTAATCTAATTAATAAGAAGATTAATTTCAACGGTTGAATTGGTTAAATTTACATTTTACAAAAAACTATTGAAGGTGTAATTTGACTAATTTTGACACTTGATGTCAACCGATCTCTCTCTCTATCTATCTATACATATATATCTTAAAAATAAAATATACAAATATATAAATTGTGTCAAAACTTGACCATATAAAATAAATATAAAAACTTGACTTCCTATAACCTATTACAGGGTAATCTTTTTATGAACTGTTGGATTTATAAAAATTCATATCTACGACTATAACACTTTTGCCGATTGATGGAGACAAATTCACCGTCTCCCTGCTAAAACTCACCATATTGTAGGAAGTCTTACAGATCAGACAAAAAGCGATGTTATGCGTCCTTCGCCACAACGTGATCACATTCTGACAAATGAAACACTTTTTTCATGTTCTCACACTTCATTTACTTTTTCTCTCTTTTTCACCCTGGGATTTTCAAATAGGAAATGATTTCGATTTTTAATTAGGAAATGCATTGGATTCAATTAGGAAATGAATTCAGCACAGTTGGTAATTACACGCATTTACGCAGTTAGTGCTTTGCAACTATTTGATAAAGATCCGAAGGCTCAAATCCTAAATACTTGTTTTAAATATGATTTATCCAGATAAAATGTGAACCGTCCAGTCTAGGGATGTCAACAGGGCAGGGTGGGTACAGGTAGTAGCCCTCCGCTACACGCTCCACCGGATAAATATCTGCTTCGTGCCCATCCCCATACACGCGCAAGTACTTGTTAAGCAGATACTTGTAGATTTTTTAATATTCGCAAGTATCCTCATATATTTATTGAAAAAAAAAACAAGCTTAAAAAATTTTAAAGAACCATTGTAACCATAATTAAAAATTACTCTTCACAATTTTTAATCAAAATTATTCTACATTATTATAATAATCAAAATACTTCAATATATAAACTAAATTTAAATGCTAAAATATTTCAATCTCATAAATCTAAACAAAAGTCAATAAACTAAATTGAATGTCACAAGTCCAAACCAAAGTTAATAAGGTACAATACTTCATTCTCATAAGTCCAAATAAAAGTTAATATACTAAAATACTTCAATTTCATACAAGTTTGAATAAAACCACAAAAGTCACTAAAACCACACTCAACACAATTCTAAAGCATGCTTAAAGCATGTTAAGAATTAAAAGTTCTTTAATTGTCACTTGTGCCCACATCTACAACCCCACTTTGGCTACTTGATTCCTTAAACAAAAAAAAAAAAAAATCAAATAAAAACCACTAATAATTGATATTATTTAGTTTGGAATGAAATATTAAGAAAATTACTAACATCATCAACATCCATATCTTCTAATATTGAATTATTAAGTTCCATGTTGTCCATTTTCAATTTTGAAGAACCTAACAAGAAAAAAGTTCATCAAAAATTTATAACAATGAATCGATATAAATATGTCATTAAAGGTGTTAATTTCATTGCCTCCCATGTCGGTCCATACCCAATCTTGGACACACATCAATGCCTCCAAAGTATCTGGAAGTAATCTACTACGATGAGGAGTAAGAAACTGACCACCAGTACTAAATGAAGACTCAAAAGCAACAATTGGGATGGGAATTGCTAGAAAATCTCTTACAAGCATTTGCAAGGTTGGGTATTTTAACCCATTAGTCTTCCACCAAGCTAAGATGTCAAATTGTTCATCTGATTCAGGAAGTGTCGCTTCCTCTAAATAACGATCAAATTCGGACTTAAAATTTGATGCATCATTTCTCTTGGCACTCTTATGTTTTGCAAATTTTGACCTCCAACTTTCTTTTTTTCCAATGACACCCACATCTATTACATTTGGGTTTGAACTTAGAAATGAAGAAACTAACTCCTTACCTTTGATTTTCATGTTATACTCTCTCACCAAATCTTGACAAATACTTTTTACCCTTTCAATTTCATAATGAGCATCCTTTCCATAAATTTAAGGGAAAAAATAATCTAACAAGTCAATTTTGCACCTAGGTCTAACACAGTACCTACAGCCATGACCCTATTGATCACACCCCAATACTTGTTAAATTTAGCAATCATGCTCACAACTATATGATGGATGATAGAATTAGGACAACCAAGCCATTCAATCAAAGCCAACTTAATTTCACATATTTTTGGAAAAAAAATATTTGCAGTTGGATACAAAGTACTAGAAAATAAGAATGTCACATCATAAGACAACTCTAACTTTTGACAAATTTCACTTGCCATCTTCTACTCATCTTCACTAGGCAAAGCTTTATATTGATTCTCCCGCTGTGACAATTGATCACACACATCTTTGTATTGTATGGCAACTTAAAGCATTAAGAATGTAGAATTCCACCTAGCTTTGCAATCAAGAACCAACTTTTTACTAAATAGATTGTTTACTTGACCACATATCTCTATAAATTTCTCCTCTCTTTTAGGTGTTGCTGTCCAAAAATGAAGACTTTCTCTAATCTTTTCAATGGCATCAGAGATTATGGACAAACCATCTTTCACAATTAGATTTAGTATATGAGCACAACAACGCATGTGAAATAGTTGACCACCCAACATAAGAGACTTAGGTAAAATCTTATCTAGAATGCGTTCAATCATAACATCATTTGTGGTACAATTATCAACAGTCAAAGTGGACAAGTTTCTATCTAGATTCCAATCCATCAAACATTGAACCAAGATATCAGTAAGAACTTTGCTAGTATAAGGAGCAGGCACATAAATGAACCTAACATTGAAATACAAATTTCAATAATCTAATCACAAACAACTAAAAAAATAATAGAAATTGTAGTTAATATAAATTAGTGTCATTACCTCACAAGTCAACTTTGTAGGGTTCATGAATCATCAATAAAGTGAGCTGTGACAGTTTTGATTACTAGCAGTCCACATATCAGTAGTGATTGCAACTTGACTTTCATTCTTCGACAACAACTTCATTATATTCTGTTTTCCTTCATTATAGGCCTTTATAATGTCATCCCTGACAGTGTTCTGAGAAATCCCCTTGAAGAAAGGTTGCAAAGCAAGGCAAAATTCTTCAAAGCCTATGTGATCAACCATTGACATTGGATACTTATGAAGAACTATCATCTTAGTAAGTGCACGTCTTGTAGTTTCTTGATTAAATATATAGTTGCCAACAACTATTGTATCACTCCCTATTTTCTTAGTTTTGAGAAATGCCTTCTTGATGTCTCGAGTTGTTCAAAGTTTGCAAGACTTAAAGTGGGCCATCAAGTGTGATGTCCCTTGCTTTGCCTCTCCCAAAAGTTTTGAGTTACAATAATTGCAAATGGCTTTCCACTTTCCATCTATTTTTTTCCTCTTAAAATGATTCCAAACAACTAAAGTTTGTCTTCTTCGTTTAATGTCACCCTCTGTTGGAATTAAGCTACCAGTTTCAACTTGAGTTGAATTATCACCTAGATTTAGAGAAACATTATTTGATGCATCTGCATTTGATTCACCCACATGAGACATATTTTTCACTTATTGTTGGTCATCATCCTTAGGAGTAGACATTTGTTCAATCAACATTCTACAAATAACAACAAACAAAATATAATTAGTTACTAATAGTGCAGATTTAAAATAACAAATCCAGTAGCAATCAAACTTATTAAGACAAATTTAGAGCAAATTTAATCTTGTCTTTTTTTTTTAATCTTTCCCATTTCAATTTATATCCTACACGGCTACACCACAACAGAACAATTACATTCCCATTTCAATTTATATCATACACGGCTACACCACAGTCCACAACAAAACAATTACATTCTCATTTTAATTTATATCCTACACGGCTACACCACAGCTGAAATCCCCTGGACCGGATTCAACAAACCCGTTTTTTATTTAAGCACATTATTATATGTCAGTACATATGTGAATTCAAAGACATATTGTAATGAGCTAAAACAATTGTTAAGACAAAGGACGAATTTATAACCCTCAAATATTTTAATAATAACAAACAGTTAAAATATATGTTTTTATGCAATCGTCTAGTCATCCGCAATAAGCAATTGTCTGATCTCTTTAAATAAATATCGTCTTTATCCTTTGATTAAAGTAAATCAGTAACTAACGAATCTTACAAACGATGACACCATTCTAAAATGATATGCACATCAATCTTAGGAGCGTAAGCTACCTCGAAATGTATAAAACCTATATACCTACTCTCGAGGAAAGTCAGCGAAAAAGAAGGAATGTTGTGAGCGAATGTTAGAACGGGAAAGTAGATATGATAAATGCTACAAGTTTGAGTACAAGTATAGAAAAGATAAACAGACTGCTTTATCTTATCATATGACAAGTTGGTGCAAGGCATTTAATGCTCCAACGACTCTCTTCATTAGATGAAGGCCATCTCTTGCAAAGCACTCAACGGATACTTTTGGAGAAGCCTATAAATAGAAGAGACCTCTTTCGAAATAGTTTTTTTTCTGTTGCTGTAGTCTCAAATTGCTGTTGTTTCTGAAAAATCATAATTCTTTGAGAAAAGTAAAAACTCTTGTATATTTTTTTATTGTAAAAATCCTTTTGTACTTCATTGTATATTCGTCTGTTAAGACGTTAAATCCAGTAAGGTAACTCACACGTAAACCTTTTTCTTAACGAGATTGGTGGAAGCCTGAAGAGGCTTTAATTCCAAGAATACTTGGGTGTTTGCCTAGAGAGGCAAGTGAAAGACTACTTAGGTTGAGCCTGAAGAGGCTTGTGGAAAGAATACTTGTAACTTGAAAATGTTAGTGAAACTTGGTTGTTGCCAAGAACTGGATGTAGTCTCTGGGGTGAGACGAACCAGTATAAATCCTGTGTGCTTTCCGGTTTGTCTTTCAGCTTACATCTATCTTATAAAACGCTTTTCGAAAATCTTTGTGATCTTATTTCAGATGATACATCTTTATTAAAAGAATTGCGAAAATTTGCTATAACACAATTCAACCCCCTTCTTGTGTTATCTTTGTGCTTTACAACAATGCACAAATAGAAACAAAAGAATCAACGAGAAGGACTGGCACAAAAATGCATATCGGAAGTAAGGGGTTCTCACTGGCACAAACAAGACGAACTGGGGAGGTTGCGGTCTTGTAGAGCATTGGCCGCGGAGGCGAAGGTAGAGTTAGGGAGCTGGGCTGCAAGCTGTAAAGGCAGAGTTGGGGAGGTGGGTCTCGGAGGTGCAGAGGTGGAGCTGGGGGGTCGCAGAGGCACAGAAGTAGAGCTGGGGAGGTGGGTCGCGGAGGTGGAGCTGGGGAGTTGAGCTGTAGAGGTGAGCTGCGGAGGTGGAGACAATGCAAACTGCAAGAATGAACTAGGGAGGTGGGCGCGGAGCAGAGGAAGAAAACGAGTTCGAAGAGAGAAGGAAGTAAAATGTAAACCTAGGGTAAAGTTCTTATATATATATAAAGGTAGTTACGTAATTTAACATTAGCGAGTACCCGCAAGTATAGATACCACTATACCTGCCCTCACCCCGTTAACACTACCCATTTTCTACCCATGGCGGATTTTATCTGTGGATATCCATGGGTGCAGGTTTTTTTGACATCCTTATCCAACGGTTACAAATTGTTGAGTGAGTGAATGCGTGATTTTACCAACTGAAGGTAATAATATGGCAAAATACCAACACTTAGGATGGATCCTTTGTAACTAAATACTTGGTGGACCCATTTGCCGGTTTTTGAAATATGCTTACCTAATATAGTGAAATCAGACAATGTGGCATTGCAAGTCGCAACCAATGCTTAGTAATACTTCACGGCCAACATTTAATACTTGGTTGACCCATTTTCGCAAACTACATATGAACACTAATTAAAGAAATAAAAATAAAGGGATATTTGTTAACTATGCTTGCAAGAGGAGTGTGCTAGCAACAATATTTTAAAAAAAAAAAATGCTAGCAACAATACTTTCTCTTAAAAAAAAAAAGTCTTAAAAGGTAACAACACTAGTGGGCAAGATATCCTTTTGATGCTTAAGCTAGAGTGAGCCCGGTCCCGCGATGGTGTGACACTTAGACGAGATGACGCACAACGGTGGATCTTGGTTGCCATGGAGGAATGGAACTCTTTGTAGTAGCAAAAATGCTTAATTTAAACAAATATTTTTTTCTTAGTCGTGATTGGTGAAGATCGCATTATGTCCTAAATTTGGTTTTAATTTGGGTTTTCAATGTGTAAGTGTTTACCCCATAACCAAAAAGAAAAAATATATATGTGTTTATGCATTCCAAGAGACTTACCATTGTGGGTGTGCAATAAAGGTAAAATATAAAGATAAAATAAAACCAATGGTTAATAAAATGAATTTGGTGCTTTTAATTCACCTACACAACTTGAGCTATGCTATTTTTGTTATGGATATTCAATATTAATTCAACATGCGTGACTATATTGCCAAAAGTCGACCCTAATGTCTATTCTAGCATCAATCAAGCATCAACCTCTAGGCCGTCACAAAGAAGGGTGTTGTTAGTATGTTTGTGTCGGCCTAAAGTGATTGTTGCATAATAGTGTTAGTCAAGTCAAAGCTTAAGCCAACACGTATTAAGGAAAAAGGATAACACGAAAAAAAAAAAAAAACATTGTTGATAACGGTAGTGTATCTCCATCATCTTCCATCGCCAGTGCACGATAACGTCGTTATCATCATTCTCATTCCACCCTCCCTAACTGAATCCAATCAACACCACAAAGAAAAATCCACTCCAAACCACACATGATCAAATTTACACCCAAGCACCAGCACACCTAAGCCACCCGTTGCAGGCCTAAAACCCAAAAAACCACCTAAACAATCATAACCAGTGAACCTACGATGAAGCACCACCACACCCAAAACAACAATCACCTACGTGCAATCGAGAATTGAAAAGAAGAAACACAAAATTAAAAACAAAAAGGATTTTCGACAACCAAAGAAGAGAATAAAATTAAAAAACAAGAAAAAAAACTAGAGAAGAGAATAACAAAAAGGAAGGAAAAAATGCCACTATTGTTAACGATGAGTTGTCACCAAAGGAGGTTTTCGACAATAGTGTTGCCTTGCTCCCTTCTCTCTCTCTCTTTTTCACTTTTTTCCTTTCTTGATGACAACCAAGCTATACCACCACCATTGTGGCCTCTCCCTAGTTTTCTTTCTCTCTCTCAAACTTGCCCTATCTTGGTCGAATTAGGCCATTATTGTTGGTCCTTACCAAGCTCTACCACCATCATCGCAGCCTTTCCCCAGTCTTTGCCCATCTCCCATGTGCAATTGTTCCTTACCAAAAGTCTAGGGTGCAAGTTTTAAATTGATTTCAAAGAAGAAGGAGGTGAGAGGAGATTTCATTGTTACGCTCAAATGAGAAATAGCATGAACTAAGTTTATTTTAATAATAAAATTTTTTTTTCAAAACTATTTATTAGCATCAGCCAGGCTGATGCTAATAATCCTTTCAAAAATAATAATAAGTCAGTCATGGTCGATGCAAGTTGAAAAATAAAATAAAAATATTAACAAAAAAAGTATATTAATGTCAATTTAGCAACAGTTGGCCGACACTAAATAGCGTCGATGTTGAGGCCAATACTAATTTATGTTTTTCTTGTAGTGTACTTACAAAAAAAAAAAGTTTATAGTTCTTGCTAATTTGTAGTTGATTTTTTCTTGGAACATTATGAAATAAATATCACATACTATAGATGATGTATTGAAGAATAAGAAGATGGCTAATTAGTTGTGCTCACGGTGACCATGATATATGGTGTATGTTTTTATCTTATGATAGGAATGGGAAAATTAGACAGGATTTTTAATTTTGAGTTAGATTATCTATACAATAATTTTTATAACAGTACTTTTACCTTCTATCTTTCTCTGTTAGATTAGTTATCTTATTTATCACATACTTCTCCCTCTTCTTTATTTCTCTTTGTTATACAAAGAGGTTATACAAATACAACTTCTCTTTAATGTATTATATATCATAATGATAGCATAGAAAAATCATGCGTTTCTAAAAATTATTGCATGTTAGTGACGAGAGTTAAAAGATCATCGCCAAACCATCACAAAATTGGAACTTATTTTTCCTATTTAGCATAAATTACTTTTCTTTTATAAGTATATCGTTTTTATAACCATTTAATTATATTCATTAGTAATATATATAATGTATTAAAAGTTCAAATGACCACTCATCACGTGAATCAACTTATTCGTGATTGTTAATTACAGCTCAACCAGTGGTCTAAGTTTGAACTATAGGTATACAGTTGCATTAAGTACTTGGAAAAAAGGTTCTGTCATTCATAATAGTCCTACCTGATTCGAATAGGATTACCTTCCATGAAAAATATCTATAGTTTGTAACAAAAAAAGGTTTAAACAAGTTCTCTCGTAATCCTAAATTACACATATTTTGTTTAAATCCCACACATTGAATTTATATGCATATCTGGGGTACATATAGTTGTTTATGCCTGTTACTTAGAACATGATTTGCCAGGGGGGGGGGGTTGGCGTGGTGAGCTCGAGCTCGAAATCCTTGATCACTTAGGGGTTAATGGACGTAACAAAAAGAGGAGAAGGGGAGGGAGAGTTGCGGCAAACTGGGCATGTGGTGTTGATGCGAAGCCACTCGTCTATGCAATTAGCATGGAAGCAGTGTTTGCATTCAGGAATGCATCTTATTGTCTCTTTGCTATTGTACTCCGACAAGCATATCCAACAGCATCCACCGTTGGGTCCAGGAACTCGTCGACTCTCTCCAAGCACTACCTTCTCGTAAGACTCAATCGTGGACTCGTCCAGACCCGCAGTCACAACTTGCGGTGCTGGTGATGTTGTAGCTGGTGCAGACCTCTGAGGAGTGGTATTGTTACGAATGTTGGCTATTCTGTCCTTGCAGCACACACAGCATGCCATCACAATTGCAAAGACGGCTGCTGGTCCAGCAATGCATAATGTGATGATTCTAAAAACTTGGACTCCACCTTGTGATTGTGAAGTGTCTGAAAATTGAAGACAATAAACGCCAATATATAAATTGTCCTTCTAATATGGTTGTTATGGTATTCCGAAACTGGGACTATAGAAGCACCTTGTTTATTAGGAAATGTTATCAATAAGAGCAAATCAATATAGAGAGAGAGAGACAAGAGAGAACACACAGCTAAAAACTAATCCCTTCAGGTTATTGAGATTAACAAAATGAATTTTACCTCTTTTAACAATTTTTTTTGTTATATGCATAGAATCCTGATCAACATACTTAAGAGATTCAACTATATGTGGACTGGACTTTGATTGTTAATGCAAAAGTTATATTATTTGTTTTGAGACATATATTATGCAACATAAAATGAAGGTACTTGAACTCATTTCAAAGTCATCCATGTTATTGCTTTTTCGGTTAACAGGCGAAGAGTTGGGCTGAGAGTTTTAACTTTTGAATCTGGCTTTAGTATTATAAACTAAAATAAAATACTATTTAATTTGACCCCTACAAGTTTAACTTATTTCACCTTATTCTTTAGATAGTTAAAACTCAATACCAAATCCTTGAAATGTTAATTTTGACGCAAAGAAATTTACTTGTTGTTTTTTTATTTATCATTAATTTGTAAAACCCATCATCGAGTTCCTGAAATATTAGTAAGTCGAGCAAGTTATCTCCAAGTTGGGGAGGGAGGGGGTCTACATTTGTTAACGTACGTATCACTATAACACGTTAAATAGTTAATTTGCATAGAATACCTGGATGTATGTATTATAACCTAGCTGATGGTGTTTTCACGGAAACAAATTCATTTTGGATTTATATTAATTAACAACTAATTTGTCACATTGAACCAGATTATGTCAAATGTGAGCTGACACAGTTCACGTTAATCATATAAGGGTTTGTCTAACTTATTCAAAGTAAAAATAGGATTAAATAATCTCATCAAAGATTATTTGTACACTTCTCTATATACTTGTATATGGTTGGTACAATATAAGAAATTACACCAATCATCTTTGATGGAGTTGTTTAACCCATTTTTATTTGAAGTTAAACAATCCATTGATATACAGAACGGGGGATGCAAATTCTTAAGTCGCCCCCATCCAGCAAGCATATGTCAAATATAAGCTAATTTGACAGGATCTTAAGTGAAGGCAAAATTTATAGTTTGTTTCGTTTAAGAAAATATATTTTTTCTCTTTTTATTTCTTTTTTATAAATATTATAAAATATTATTTTATTTTGACTTTAATTCTTGTTTTGAAAAAGGTAGCTTTTGTACAAATTTTCGAAAAATTAAAATTAAAAAGAATATTTGATGATATTATTATAATTATTTATAAGAATAAGAAATAAAAAATATTTTTTTCAAATTAAATAAAGTCTTAAAGAATGTTTTTCAAACTCAAGCAGAAAATTAACGTACGAATAAAAAAAAAAGGAAAATCAACGTTTTTAAACTAGTAATAAAGGATAAAATAAATTTCAAGCTAGCGCCTTCTATCGCACATGTCACCTGCTAATCATGTCAACAACTAAAATCGGGAACTAACTATATTAATATTCCATGAACATTGAATTGGGTTTTTAAGAATTCATGGATTAATGTAATGGTTTAGGTACTTGTGTACGGTTTTAAAAATTCAAGAAGCAACGTGAAATAATTAAAATAGAGTTGTTTTAATGTACTCTAAAATCTACCGACTACCGAATAATTAATTATTGGCATATCACACATGTGCCTAAGTGAAGATAATTTGACCTTTGAATTAGATATGCACGCATTACACTTGCTTAGCATTGTTTTGCATTAATTTTTAATTTAATGGCAACATGCAAATCAAATCATGAAGTCAACAAGGTATAAAGTATAAACAAAACAAAAATTTCCGTAGTTATCGTGCATACTGACGTAAAATCATTGACCAACATTTTTCTAATAACTCCCTGTAACTTCATCATGTGGCCACCTATGGAAGACAGCTCCTGTGATAATACCACTTTGTTATTATCAGCTTTTCTTTTTGTTTCTTTATACATGTTAGGTCATCTAGAGTTTCTGAAAACATGCCGTGTATGAACCTTATGGAAATGATATTGAAGATCGTAGAACATCTTTACCTGTTTGGTAAGAGAAACAGAAAAGTTGATTGTTGTTGTTTCGATCAAACCCACATAATTGTTCTCGTGATTCACAATATCTGCAGTCAGGTTTATCCCATGTTAATCGAAGATCTTCACTAAGCTCATCTCTGTGATTCTTCTCATACTGCTGCTCTGGCCTTGCAACTGGGACTGAAAACCTTGTAATACCATAGCAAGACTCAGGCAATGGATTGGTCAAGTTCAGTGAAGGGACAGCTGATACAAATTTGTGGAATTACTGAGGCAGTCGATGGGAATGAATTGTGACCCTGCGTTCTGAAATGGGCAGCTTAAGAAGGTGTAGTTACGAGTAAAAGTGGGAATAAAAGGAGAACCTGAGACATTGAGGCTCAGAAGACGTTTGGGGAGGCAATCATCAGGGTCGTAGACTTGTATCTTTTGTGTGAGGTAGTTAATATTGCGCACATAAAATTCCCCAGAGTAAGGAAGTTTTAGCACTGTTTTGCTATTATTCGTACAAATTAAGTTGAAACCAGGATAGCCACAATAAGGATGTTGCTCACCTTTTAGTTGAAAGGGGAAACGAATAAGGATAGTATCGTTGCCACATAAAGAAAATTGGCAATCATTTGAGGCATATATGACAGGAAAGATGAAGAAGGGAAAAAGAACTTCCAAGATGCCCATTGTTTTGCAGATGTACAAATCTGAGGTAGGAGGGGATCCGACCAGGTTATAAGAACAAGAAACCGTATTTTAATCTTAAAAGGTTATCCAATTTTAAAAGCAATGTTGAAAGTCATATTGTATTATATATTGGTATATTGTAATAAACTAATATAGAAGGTATGACTTTAAGAACTTGATTTTATAATTCTTGTTCTTGTCATGTCAGCCAATTTGGGGGAGAATATTCAAAATCCTCACCAATGATCATAAAGTACTATTCGGCTTCCATTAGTTTATTTCCAGCACACTGCACAAATCATTCAATTTCAGGGAAGCAGATGCATCAAGATCTACAGGATACTTTCTATACTTCCGTACAAAAGAATGCTTGGTCATCACCACTTTTGCAACTTTTCATTCGGAAATATTATTTGTCATTATCTTTCAGGGTTGAAACGATCTACATGTGGGAAATTAATGGATTATACAATAATTGTTTTCTGGTCCAAGAGTGTAGTCTTGTATAATAATGCCAAGAAGACATTCTAAAAGCTAGGAAAGAACTATCCAACCCCAACCCCTCTCAAAGACAGACAGGTTAAGAAACGAATCACAGGAGCTGTTGAGAGATTCTAATAGAAACAACTTCTCCATCAGTTCCTGCCCTCATAGCATGGTATTTCACATGAAGACCTGCTTGCATTGAAAAACAAAAAAAAGGAAAATCTTGAAAAACAGAGTAATTGTATAAGGAAAATCAATTGGGACTGAACTAAAGAACTTTAATATTCAAGCATAAGCAAAACAAAGGTGTAAAACTGAGTTACTACACTGGCCAGTGAAATAGCTAATGACAAAATAAGAAATCTGGGATTCAAGTTTGCCAAGATTCTTTCAAGTAATTGACACTGGAACACGAAAGCTGTAGAGAAGAAATCTTCTTACCTTCATTTTCTTGTAAGTTAGTGTTCACAGCTACGGCATGGAAAGCAATCATGGCCTTGGGTTGCCAGTCATTTGGTCTCCCAATCCATGACTTGTAATCAAATACCGCTGCCATTTAATTTGGAAAACAAAACAGATTGTTGTATGTGTTAATGTCATGACTTAACTATCTTCTATAAAATGGTAGGCAATAAAAAGGATTAGAACATGAAGTAATATACTAAAATACTCAAAACCTAGACCCAGAATCATTCTGAGGCATATTATTGAATATTCTTATTAAAGTCCGTTTGTGGAGTATCTATGAATTCACTCTTCGCTGGAGCTAAATTGCCTATCTGTAATTGAAACTATTCACAAAACAGAATTTTCAAATATTTCTGGTTTTATTGTGCTATACAGAAGGCGATCTCTTTATGCACTGACATTAGATCGTTGGTTTATTCTAAAGAAAAATTTGACTGGGTTACCGGGTAAATTGACTCGAAGCAACAAGATTTACCCGACGTTGAAGAATCCTCCAGGTGTTTGAAGTCAAAAATGGCTCCAGCAGCCCCATCTGCCCGTTTTTTGATATCATGAGATCCTACAAGCTGGTAATCCCAGCTCCCATTTCGGTAGCCTTCACAGAGGAATAGTTCTATGTGCCTTGCATCTAACGTCTGCATCGTTCCTATATAAGTAGGAGAAACCTGTCAATTTAAGTTTAATCTAACCTCACTCTAATGGCAAATCCTTGCTGTACAACAGAGTGATCAGTGATGTAGTTCTATTTGTCTTGTCCAAATTAGAAGGCAATCTTAGTACAAAGGGATTAGGGATATGCAGGGCTCTTCGGATTGTATTCAAATTACCATCGCACGTATTGAGGTCACAAACCGGGCATCTTACAAGCTGCAGGTCTGAAAAATTAACCATATCAAACAAATGAAGTGAATTATACACAAATAAGATAATATGTTGACATAATTCATTTCAAGGATAATCCTAGTGTAGAAGACTGAAAGTTAACTTGGGAGTCACCAGCTATCCAGATTCCAGATTTAACATTGTCTAGCACGCAACAACCTTGAGACCGCAGCATATTTTCCATGGTTTCTCCTTTCCTTATCTTTCCCGGAAAAGTCGGTCTCTCTGTCAGGACGGCTACAGAAGAATCAAAAGAAAAGGCGCCAATACGCATCCAATCTGATGGTACATAATATGAAAAAAGAAAAAAGTTACAGCATCAATAACTTTCTAAATCTACGACGTTAATGTTGCACATATTGCCTGTAACACATTTTCAGTTATGTGGACTTTGTTTTAGTTCAACAATATATATGCATTATAAGAATGAATCAGTCAGTGATTGGATCAATTCTAAAAGATCTACACAACGAATTTGCATCATAGCTAAACAATCAGAAAGAGGGGAGGAAGAATAGGTGCTAGAAGTGGTTAGTGGCAGTTCGAGGAAATTCCATTCACAAGGAATTTTCTGCTTGAGCACAATGTTCACCGATATTGTTGACAGCAGTAATAAATGGGAGTGATCTATTAAAATTTAGAATAATATTATTTTTACTTTAAATTCTTACAACACTTTTTATCTATTTTTAATCTTACTTTATACTTTTTCATATTTCTTATCTCTCTTTTTATAGAAATTATTGTGAAAATGTTAAGTAAACATAACGTTACTCTAAAATTTATTATGAATTTCACATATATTGGAATGTGGATTCGGTAATAATTGTGCGTGGGATCTGGTTAAAATTTAGTAAGAATTTCACATATCATGACTATGCCTAATCTCCCACCACTTCCACAGATTCGTTTTTAATTAGTCAGAGAGTTATATGATTCTCTTACGTAGTTACACTCGTTAAACATCTTATATTCTTTTTATCATATCACATCATCAATTACATTAATTACTTATTTCTTATCTTTTTTATCTCTCAAATGTCTACGTTCAAGAGTTTACCATCCAGTTAAGAAAATTCAAACCTCTAATATCATTGTTTAAAAATAAATAAATAAAATAAAATTATAGGACTGACGAGGAGCGATGTCTGGCTAACCAAAGAACCGACTCACCTATATGTTTCTCTTGTTGACGGAACATGTAGGAGTGGCTTCCATCTGAAATTTCGTTTCAAAATCGAAGTTAATCGGTAGCAATTGATGGATTGAACATTGAATAAGGGTCAGGCCTTACCAAAGGCTGAGGTGTACAGCTTGCACCACCTGAATGCCACGCGTTCCGGGGGTGGGACCTGAAGATCACGCAGGCACACGAACTTCCATATACCGTCATCCATGATGGCCCGGCGGAACCATCGGCTCGTGGCTGCCAGCATCACCAGAGATTTTCCGTCCAGAAACTTAGTAATCTCTGTCCAAATGTCTTCTTCGAACCTTCTCGTTGAGCATTGACAATTACACGTTGTTCAGACAAAAATAGAAATAATAATTAACCAAATTACTAGAAATAGAAGAAAAATAAAAAAAACATAGATTCCACCAATTAATTAAGCTTTCCTACAGACAGAATCTACAGAAAATGACGATTTGAATCTTTTCAATATTTTCTAACTAGAAATGAAGAAACAAATCAAAAAAACAAAGATGCATCCATTGATCTTTTCCACATATTAAAGCTACAGAAAACGACGATCTGAACAGTTTTACTGAGAAACCACACACACTTCAGAAGACAGAACAGCGTTCTCAGAGTGATTAAGAGCGTGTTTGATTCAACGTCTTGAAATATTAGATACACGTCAAGCCGAAAGGTACTGTTTGTAGCTTTTGCATTTTTCTTCGGTTTGACAAGAAAAATTGAGAATATGTAGTTAAAAACGCCAATCCAAACACACCGTAAGCTGTTGTGCAGTTTTAAATCAAATTGGTTGACTAGACAGAAACAGAGTTCACGGAATTATCAACAGAAAACGCGCGTCTTAATATTGAGCAGATAGTTCAGGAACTCATGGAACCGGAAACGATCTAAACGTTCGGGATAAAGCTAATGTTTCAAACCACAAATTACCAGCTGATGAAGCTTTTCGTTTCCTCTTATGTCAAAAATGTCACAAAACATGATTCAGCACGCGATTTAAAATTGAACTCGTTATCGAGAATCATATTCGAAGTTCATCCACAAGCAGAAACTCTATAAGATCGCATTCAAAAGAATCTTGCGAAAATAATAAATAATAATAAACAAGCACGGAGATCTCCAGCGAAACGTATATAAATAAGTCACACACCAGTTCTTTTACGAGGAGTCTCAGAACAAGCAAGCATAGATTCCGCTTATTCGCTCAAGCGTACACACACAAATCAGAGAGGAATTAACTTAATCACACGAAGCACAATCAAAAACCAGATCCAAATGAAAATCCGAACTGTGCTCCGATCCGTGACTAATAATTGCATACTAAGCATACGACCGCGTTTAATTAAAAGCAGCATTCATAAATACGAGCAAAGTGCTTGGAATTTAAATCAGTTTTTTCAGGAAGATTTTCAGAGAGAGAGAGAGACAGAACCAGGAGAAAGTGGAATGAGCAGAGAGAAACGGAGGACAAGGAGAGTTGCAAGAGCGAATGGTTTTGCTCCGCCGGGTCCGCTTTTCCGGCTGCATCTCGCCGCCGGAGGAAGTAACGTTTTGGAGGCGCTTTCCCATGCTGCCTCGGGAATCTGAGATAGCTTTTTTTTTTCCTATCTGAAATTCTGAAGCTGAAGAGGGAACAACAACCCACTCTCAACTCTGAAATGAAACACAACGGTTCTTGTGTGTTTAATTCCCTCCTTTTATAGGCGCGCCAAAAGCTCCCAGTTCAAACAAAATAATATATATTAAAACCATAACTTCAATATTCATTATAATAAAATAAATTTTTAATGGACCTTTTGGAATTAGAATAGTCGCAGCCTCGCAGGCCTAATTTATCAAAATGCATGTTAGGATTTTTGTTTTTGGTAAATATTGAGTAGGTCGTTAAATTTTTAGATAATTTTTAATTTAGTTTTTGTATTAATTTTTTTTAATTGAATTCTTAATCTTTTAAATTTTTTTAATTTGGTCTCTGGTATTAACTTCTGTCTAATTGTCTTTTTCAAAGTTAACCACAGGGATCAAATTAAAAAAAAATAAAAGATTAAGGACTCAATTAAAAAAAAAATAGTACAATGATCTAATTAAAAATTACCTAAAAATTCAAGAACCTACTCAATAGTTTAATTTTTAATTTATTAACATTATGATAGTCCAATAAGATCTTGTGTTTGAGCTTTGCGTATGAAAAAAACTTAGTTGAGAGAAGATATTTTATTAAAAGTGGTTAACCAAATTCTCCAGCAGAGATTAATGATCAACAAAATTAATAAATACTTTGCACTTATAACATGATAACAAAAAAAAAAAAATTTTATCAATAATTAGTTTGCTTCTTTTTGTTTATAAAGTAGGAATTTTTTATGTTTTATAAAGTGGAAACTTAATTCAAAATAACCAAATTGTCCATTCATATACTATTTAGAATATATATATATATATATATATATATATATATAACACGTAAAATAAAGAAAATATATGTGTATTACCCTTTATATAAACATTATTTATATAATTTGATAAACTTAATTAATTAACGAAAAATTACGTGATACAAAAAGATTATATAATCATTTAATTTAAATTAATTAATTTTTTTACTATTAATTTATTGTATAAATTATGGTTACACGAGTATTCCACCGTATTTCATTCAAGTCAATGCTCAAGTTCCTTGAATTTTAGCCACATAATAATAATGTGATAGCAATTGAATATTGAGAAATTCTTTTTGTCCCTTTTTATAATTTTCTCTTTTTTTCTAAAATAAAAACAAAAGTAGATCAAGATAAAAGAATAAAAATAAGGTTAAACTATTGAGTAAGTCCTCGCACTTTTAGGTAATTTATAATTAGATTCTTATATTTTTAAGGGAGTTACTATGGTACCCTCACAAATAGAACTGTTTTGAAACAGTTGGTTTTTAGATCAACGAAATACATAAGTTTTTGCCATGTCTTTTATTTTGCTAAAATAAAAATAAAAAGAAGTTTGATCTAGTCAAGTCTTCTTGGGCCAAGGCATACTAGATCTATCTGTTTGAAGTTGAATGGAATGTCGGTGATTATGCTATTAGGTAAAGCGACGAAAGTATGAATAACAGTATGAATAACCGCAAACACATTCTATGCATACCAATACCAATTGCTGGTCTTACACAGCGTTTGGAGAAAAGGTGCTTATGTTCTACTACTCAGCAATCTGCAACATAATAGATAATTTGAGGGCTTAAATGAATTGGATTAGTTTCCTTGAAATAAAGAGAAACATTCTTCTAAATCTCTTTAGTTGGTTGCCATTGTTCTATATGTTGCACTTGCTACACGCCACCTTTATCTAGTAGTAGTTTAATCTACATACTGAAGTTATGGGAATTCTGTTTTTTTTTTTTTAATTGTCTATAATATGAACATCTTGGCACCTTGGATGCCCATCAATAAATATTTTCTTTCTTGATAAAAAAAAAATTGTTCCAAAACCCCTAAAATTTATAGGGGTACCGTAGTATTTCTCATTTTTTTAATTGAGTCCTTATCAAGGAATATTCTATCCAAGTTAACGGAATATTCACAGCAATTTAACTCCAAGGACCAAATTAAAAAAAAATAAGAGATTAAGGACTTAATTAAAAAAAATATTAGTGCAAGGACCCCATTAAAAATTATCTAAAAATTTAGAGACCTACTTCTATAGTTTAACGTCTTCTTTTTTTTAGAATCAATTAACTTTTTGTTATAAAAATTAAAAAAATAATTGCAATTAGTTCACTGTATTTTGTTTTGATAATGTAGCATTAAATTATATTCAGTTGAATCATTTAAGATGCTACAATTTAAATTCTAAATTATAGTATAAAGCTCTCGAATTAAAATAAGAAAAATGTTACTTGAATGATATGATATTAGTTCACTTGCTATAGCTTTTTTTTTTTTTTTTGGTGTGTGAGTAAATTATACTTATATTTTCTTAGGTTTCATCAAATTTCATTCAATATCGATCCCTCCTTCTTTTACTCCTACACTAATTTCCCTTAATTGTTTGATAAATATTACACTAACACCCTTTTTACATTAACCTCCCTTGGTTGTTTGAAAAATATTACATCATGTACCCCATAAGAAAGTTATTGTAAACATTAAAAAAATAGAAAGATTATGTGCAATCTCAACAAATCTCAAAAGTGTCAATATAATGTACTCCTTTTTTTTTCATTTTTGGGACTAAACAGCTATAAATATTTAATAAAACAACTTCCCACGCTCAGCATAAATTTTGCTTGCAAATCACACGTACAAATTAAGGTATATATTGGGACAAATGCTAAGGTGGACCACCTATAAAGGTGATCTATCGTGGACTACTTTTATTCACCGTTAGATTCATCTAGGTTTCCTGGGTTATATTCTACATCCATTCTGATGGATCATTTCCCACCCTCCACACTTACTAGAAAAAATTCATCTCCAACCTTCGCTGATCTCGTGTCGTTCTCGAACATCTACACCTAACACCCCGACGCCATGCACTTCTCCGACTTCAGTTGCGACTCAATCGTCTAAAACACTGATAGCAGCTGCGCAAGGTAGTCCACCACAGAAGACGGTGCCTTCAGTTGAATGGACTGGAGTGGCCAGTGAAACGCAAGGTTAAGGGAGAACACAATTACGAAAAGGAGGTCCAAGAGGAAGGAGTGCAAGAGGAGGAAGTAGAGGTAGAGAAGTGAGACCGCTAGTAGCCGGTGGAATATGACGCTTTTTGTAGCAACCATTACGGAGAAGAAGGCGGCATTGTGGGACTTGAAGAGAAGGGGAGGTTGGTGTTGGTGTTTCTGCTTGGAGAGGGAGGGGGAGAGGTTCACTACAATGTGGTGCTATGTTTTTGAAGCGCCAACGTGACCAGTGATCGGAGTAAGGGGAGGGGACAGTGGCAGTGGAGAAATGGCAGAAAGAAGAAAAACGAAATGTCGCCGCCGAAAATCATCTCCAGCGATGGTGACGGCGAATGGTGGTCGTAAGGATTGTTGGGAGGAAGTTTGAGATAACTAGTGTGGAATGACCTATGATAATAAGAGTAATCTAATGGTAAAAAATTATGTCCAACTAGTGTGGAATGACCTATGATAATAAGATTAATCTAATGGTTAAAAATTATGTCCATCTTAGCCTTCGTCATATATTGGTGATAAAAGTTGAGTAGTTGGTTGTGCTTTGCACTCCAGTTTAGACTTCATAAAAAAATTGTGTCCATCTTCGTATCATTTTTACATTTTGGACCTTATATCGAGAAACTAGACATTTTAATTTCTACATATGCACTTTTAATTCTGTTTTAGTCTTTATCGTTAAGTGTGTTTTAACTTTGTTAGATAAAATTGTCACAAAATAGAAATCAATGATATAAAACCGTTACAAATTTTCTAGTGGTTGTTAAATTGCCACAAATTTCTTACTAAAGTGACAATTTGTGACAATTTAACAACTACCAAAAAATTTGTGGCGATTTTACCTAACAGAGTTAAAACATCTAGTTTCTAAATATAAGGACCAAAATATAAAAATGATGCAAGTATAACAATTGTAATCAAACATAAAATAAAAATAAAAATTACAACCTAACTCAAAACACTCATTCTTTGCTTTGAGAGGTTCTGTAAACTAAATTAATCAAAAACTAACACATCATCACATTTTAAATGTAAACTAAATGCGATACAAAATTTCATGATTATTTTATAAACAGGGAAGTGTTCATTGTCGATTGATCCATGTGCATCGTGAAGCCAATCAGGTGGCGAATAAACTTTTGAATTTTAGTTTATCGTCTCCAGTGGTTGAATGTTATTTCCATTTCGTTCCAGATTCTATTACTCCGGCTCTATTAGCAGATTATTCTATTGTACTTTTCCCCTCGTGGATTTTAGTGGTTAATAAAGTTCTTATTCCACCAAAAAACAAATGTAGACCAAATCAATGTTTCAATTATTAATTGATTTACTCTACATAAGAATTTCTCCCCATTCAACCTAATCGAAGTTTTATAAGATGAACTTATGATACATCTAAATATCTATTCAGATTTATGGATATAAAACAAACAAAATACACATTTAAACCTTAAAACTACGAAATACGATTTATATATAATTATTTAACTTATTATTCTATCCATTTCAAAATAAGTGATGTTTTAGATTTTTAATGAAGTATTAAATATTTTTTTCAATTTTGTCTCAAATAAAAAATTAAAGTAATGGAATCAACCCTCTCATGGAAAATAAATAATAAGAATAATTTAGTAAAATTGTTGTACTCATTAAGTTATTTAAAACTTCTCTTAATCTTAATGACAAAAATTAAATGTCACTTATTTTAAAATGGAGGAAGTATTTATATATAATTAATTGTCTATTAAGAATTAATGTTTACATTTACTCAAATCTTACACTTATATTACATTAGCCTTACCACCTAAGTTGTGCTTCATTAATTATTCACACAATCGCAAAATTTATATATGTGTAAGTAAAATTAACTAAACATTAGGATTAAATATTATATTTATTAAATGTAATGAGTAATTAACTCTGTTAGATCAAAGAGAAAAAGACGATCTAACTTTTAAAGTTTTAATAACAACAAATAAAAAATATAAGACTATATGTTTATGAGAAAGACTAATTCTTCCATGTATTTATCGTCCTAGTAGGATTTGTATAAAAAGAAGGAGTTCAAGTACTACAAGTTCGTCAGTCGCCTTCTAACTTCGTCCCACGGAGACTTAATCCTACATGAAGCACAACATTGGTCTATATAAGCAAAAAAGCTTATCTTAAAATTTTTTGAGTTGCATCCTTTGCAAAAAAAGACAAATATAGAAAACCATCAACTCCTACATCAAGAGGTGTGATAAAGCAAAGAAACATACGATAAAACAGTAGTAATAGTGGCGACAACACACTTGGATCAGAAAAGGCTTAATATCCTACCTGTTGCACGATGCATGTACCAAAAAAGGATATAAGTTGTGTTAAGCCAAAGGACGAATTTATAACCCTTAAATATTTTGATAATAACAAATAGTTAAAATATATGTTTTTACGCAATCGTTTGGTTATCCGTAACAAGTTTATAAGCAATCGTCTGATATCTGTAAAAATAAATCGTGTTTATCCTTTGATTAAATCCGTAAGAGATCTTATAGACGATGACACAGTTCTAAAATGATCTACACATCAATCAGAGCGAAAGCTACCTCGAAACTTATAAAGCCTATATATCTACTATCGAGGAAAGTCAACGAAAAAGAAGGAATGTGTATGTGAATGTCAAAACGGAAAAATAGACATGACAACTGCTACAAGATTGAGTACAAGAATAGAAAAGATAAGCAAATTGCTTTATCTTATCATATGACAAGTTGGTGAAAGGCATTAAATGCTACATTTAATGCTCCAACGACTCTCTTCATCAGACGAAGGCCGTCTCTTGCAAAGCACTCAACAAATACTTTTGGATAAGCTTATAAATAGAAGACGAGACCTCTTTCGTGCAGTCGCTGGTGATTCTGAAAAATCATAACATCTTTAAGAAAAGAAAAAGCTCTTGTATACTCTGATTGTAAAATTCTTTTTTGTACTTCATTGTATATTCATTTCTTAACAAGATTGGTGGAAACCTGAATAAGCTTTGATTCAAAGAATACTTGGGTTTTTGCTTGGAGAGGCAAGTAAAAGACTACTTGGGTTGAGCCTGAAGAGGCTTGTGGAAAGAATACTTGTAACTTGAAAAAGTTAGTGAAACTTGGTTGTTACCAAGAACTGGACGTAGTCTCTGGGGTGAGACGAGCTAGTATAAATCCTGTGTGCTTTCCAGTTTATCTTTCAACTTTCGTCTGTCTTATAAAAAGATTTTGAAAAACTTTTTGATCTTATTTCAGATGATGCGTCTTTAACAAAAAACTTGCAAAAATTTGCTATAACACAATTCAAACCCCCTTCTTGTGTTATCTTTGTGTTTTACAAGTTGGATGTTTTATCAACTCATATGTGACAACTTAGTAAAAGCATTTATTGTTGCATTAAATGCACCAACGTTCACATTTTTCTGAAAAAGGAAGAAGACTCCAATGAACATTTTAAAGCTTCCTATAAAAGCCTCAAGAGAAGACCGATTACAAAGAACTAAAGAACCAAGAGCACTACGAGAACAGGCGTTTTAATATTTCTCTACTTAGTGAATTATTCTTTGTAAACTTGTATTATTCTTTAAACATATAGGCTATCTTATATTTATCCATGTACCAAACAGATGATAACATAAGGTTATCTTTGTAAGAATTTTTGTGTGTTTTGCTGAAAGCCTAAAGAGACTTGGTAAAAAAAGAATACTTGGTGTAAGTGCCTAAAGAGGCGAGAACGAAACAATACTTGGGAAAGCCTGAAGAGATTTAGTTAAAAGAATATTTGTAACAGTCTAAAACATTGTTTTTTGTAATTCTAGTTTATATGGAATATGGAATTTTTTGTAGTTTGCCAAGGACTAAACATAGTCTTTGTGTGAGACAAACAGGAATAATTTGTTGTGTTTTATTTTCTCTTTCCCTTATCTCTTTACATTCACAAATTAAGGAAGTTGATATTGTAATTAAGTTATTTTGTTTTATAAACTAAATCCTTTTTAAGAAAGTCATTTTCAACAAAGAAGAAACATTTGTCTATTCTTCATATATGTTTATAAAAAATTTATGAAAAGCTTTTAGAAGCACAATTTAACGTTCTTCTTGTGTTTCCTTGCATTTTACAAACCCAAATAATACTATCAAATTTATATTTAATAATTATAATATATGTATTTTTAATTTATTAATTGTTAAAACTTAGTATGATCAAATTTAAGTCTTACAAGAGGAGCTTATTGAAAGAAAAAGGGTACACACAAGAAGGGGGTTGAATTGTGTGTATAAAAACGTTTTTGTGAAGAGATAAAACAACGTTTAAGGTTCAAAGAAAGCACAAATAAAGATAAAGATAAAGAAAGGAAAAGCACACAGAAGTTTTTATATTGATTCACTCAACTTGAGCTATGTCTAGTTCCTTCGTCTAGAAGGCTTTCCACTAACCAATCTCTTGGTTATAAGCAAATATTTTTCTCTATCTCTTCAGACTTTACAAAGCGATCAACCTAAATCACTTAACCACCCAAGTATTCTTTAATCACCAAGCCTCTCCAGGCTTTCATAGCGTAAAACAGTTGTTTAAAAAGATCAACTCACAAGGTGAGGATATAAAAGTTTGAGAGCAGTACAAGAACTTTGCTACAGAAAGAATAAGAAATAAATAATTCTCAGAGTCATTCAGGCAATACAAAGAATGTTTTCTTTTCAGATTCGGTTCTCTCAGTTGTCTCTACACTTCTAAACTAATATATATATATATATATATATATATTGTTAAGACAAAGAATGAATTTATAACCTTCAAATATTTTGATAATAACAAACAGTTAAAATTAAATATGTCCTTACATAATCGTCTGATCATTCGTTCGCATGCAATTGTCTAATGTTTTTAAAATGAATATTGCCTTATCTTTTGATTAGATAAACTTCGTAGCTAACAAATCTTATAAACGATGACAACGTTCTAAAATGATCTGCACATCAATCAAAGCGTAAGCCACCTCGAAACGTATAATGACTATACACCTACTCTCGAGGAAAGTCGGCGAAAAAGAAGGAATATGTGTGCGAATGTCAGAACGGAAAAGCAGACATGACAACTGCTATAAGATTGAGTATAAGAATAAAAAGATAAGTAGACCGCTTTATCTTATCACATGACAAGTTGGTAAAAAGCATTAAATACTGCATTTAATGCTCCAACGACTCTCTTCATCAAACGAAGGTCGTCTTCTACAAAACACTCAACGAATACTTTTGGAGAAGCTTATAAATAGAAGAAGAAACCTCCTTCGAGAAGTTGTTGTGATCATAATTGTTGTTGATATAATTGCTGCGGATTCTAAAAAAAACATAACTGCTTTAAGAAAAGAAAAAGCTATTGTAAACTATGTTTGAAAATTCTTTTTTGTACATCATTGTATATTCATCTGATAAGACATTAAACTAGTGAGGTAAACTCACATGTAAACCTTTTTCTTTACGAGATTGGTGGAAGCCTGAAAAGGCTTTGATTCAAAGAATACTTAGGTGTTTGCTTGGAGAAGCAAGTGAAAGACTACTTAGGTTGAGCCCGAAAAGGATTGTGGAAAGAATACTTGTAACTTGAAAAGTTAGTGGAACTTGGTTATTGCCAAGAACTGGACGTAGTCTTTGAGGTGAGACAAACTAGTATAAAATCTGTGTGCCTTCCGGTTTTGTCGTTCAGCTTTCGTCTGTCTTTTAAAACATTTTTGAAAATCTTTTTGATCTTATTTCAAATAATATGTCGTTATCAAAAGAATTGTAAAAATTTGCTATAACACAAATTCAAACCCCCTTCTTGTGTTATCTTTGTGCTCTACAATTTGGTATCAGGGCTCAGCCTCTAAGGGTTGAGCACCTTAACAAGTGTTAGAAGAAAAGATTCGCATGGCAAACCTTGAAGGATAGTTTATTCCTAAAGGAGCCTTTCTGTCAAGGCCTCTAGCCTTTAATGGAGAAGATTATGCATACTGGAAGGACGAAATGGAAATGTATATCAAGTCCACTCACTATAGTATCTGGAGAATCATCACACATGGAGATCATGTTGTAATCAAGCCAGAAAACGAATACAATCAAGATGACTACAACATGTTACAACAAAACGCAAAAGCTAAGTACATTATAACCTGTGCCTTACCAAAAACTGAATATAATAAATTTTGCAGCTGCAAAACTACTAAGGAAATGTATGATGCTATACGCATAACACATGAAGGCACGAAAGATGTTCGTCTCAAGAGAGCAACAACTCTTCAAAGACATTATGAGATGTTCACCATGAAGGGGACAGAGACCATTGATGAAATGTTTGGAAGATTTCAAACAATTCTAAATGGACTTCAAAATCTTGGTGTTGAGTTCTCTAAGGCTCAGAACAATCTCAAGATCTTGGACAGTCCTCCCAAAGTATGGAAACCCAAAGCTACAGCTATAGCTGAAGCAAGGGACATGAAGACCTTAACTCTAGATAAGTTACTGGAAGCCTTAAGAGTACATGAAGTGCATCTCTTCAAAAGAGACAAAGTCAAAAATAATGACTCAGTTGCTCTAAAGATTGGATAATCAAGTCGAAGAGCAGTCGAAAAAATTGAGATGAAAAGAAGAAACAAAGCGCTAAAGGTTCAATTTGAGGAATCCAAGAGCTCAGACGAAAGCTCCAACTGCTCAACAGACGATGAGATCTCCCTCATCATCAAAAAATTCAAGAAGATGCTTAAGAAGAAAGACAAATTTAAGCAATCTTCCAGAAAGAAGGACACTAGATACAAAAAGCATCCTCATGAAGAGAACAATGAGATCATCTACTTTGAGTGCAAAAAGCCTGGACATATTAAGGCTGAATGCCCCAAACTAAAGAAAGGATGGAGTTCAAAGAAAAGATACAAGAAGAAAAACCTTCTAGCCACCTTGGAAGATCTGGACAGCAGCAGTAGCAGTCCAGACAATGAAAAGGCTAATATATGTCTCATGGCAGACACAGAGGAAGTAACGTCTAAGGTAAACTCTGAATATAATAACTTTCTGTATGAGTTTGATGACAGTAAATCTAAGTTTGATGACGAAAATATGTCATATGACACTCTTCTTGCTAACTCACACAAGATAGCTCTTGAGTATTAAAAATATAAAAAAAAAATCAAGAAACTTTTTTAGAAAATGAGATACTCAAGAGAGATCTGACGAGAATGCAAATAAGCCTATCCTCAAATTCTGAAAAGGCAATGCTTCTTTCTGAAGTTGATAAACTAAAGAAAAAGGTCATTAGTCTGAAACATGATCTGACCAAATTTGTAGACAAATCTTCAAAACTTCAAATGATTTTAAAACATAGAAGATCTCCGTCTAACAAATCTAAAATTGGATTTGTAGAAGACGAAAGTGCTAAACCATCGTCTTCTTAATCTTATTCAACCTTTTGTAACTTTTGTGGAAATTTGGACATTCATTCCAAAGATGTCAATACAAAAGGAAACAGAAGTCAAATAAGACCTTTGGGACTAACATGAAAGGACCCCAAAAGTATTTTGGTACCAAAATCTCAAACAATTCTTGTTGTAGATATCTTTAATAGGAAAAAGGAGGGATTCATTCTGGTACCTGAACAGTGGATGCTCACGTCACATGACGAGAGAAAGGTTTATGTTCCTAGACCTCCAATCACATGAAGGAAAAGTCTCATTTGGTGGAAATGGAAAAAGAAAAATCATTGGTATAGGTAAACTTAGTAAGCCTCCTCTTCCATCTATAGATAATGTCCTATGTGTTGAAGGATTAAAATACAATCTGCTTAGCATTAGTCAATTTTGTGATAGTGGATTTATTGTATCCTTGAACAAAGAATCATGCATAGTCAAAAGAAATGATAAATCTATTCTTTTTACTGCCAAAAGACATAATAATATGTATAAGATTGAGTTTGAACATCTAAACAAACAAAATGTTACTTGTCTAATGACCAAAGAAGATGAAAAATGGATTTGGCATAAAAAGCTCAGGCATATCAATTTGAAATATATTTCAAAGTTATATAAAAAGAGTTTAGTAAAAGGATTGCTTGAGATTTCTTAGAAAACTCATCTTCTTTGTGAAGCATGTCAGAAAGGAAAACAAATCAAAACCTCCTTTAAATCAAAAGATGGTGTTTCCACTTCCAAACCATTAGAATATATGGATTTGTTTAGATCTACGAAAAATCTTAGTCTTGGTAAGGAAAAGTATGGTTTTGTCATTATTGATGACTATTCTAGATATACATGGTTTATTTCCTAGCTCACAAACACGAGTCTTTTAATGTGTTTGAAATATTCTATAAGAGAGTTCAAAATAAAAAAGGTTTTTGTATTACTGCAATTAGAAGTGACTATGGAACTAAATTTGAAAATACTGAGTTAAATCCTTTTGTGAAAAGAATGAAATTTTCCACAACTTCTCCTCACCGAGAACACCTCAACCAAACGAGATAGTTGAAAGGAAAAATAGAACTCTACAAGAGATGGCAAGAACCATGCTCTGTGAAAATTCAGTCCCTAAGTACTTATGGGCAGAAGCTGTAAATACAACATCTTATGTTCAAAACAGAATATTGAGCAGACCAATAATTAAAAAGATTTCTTATGAACTGTGGAGAGGTAGAAAACCTAACATTTCGTACTTCACCCCTTTGGATGTGAATGTATATTCTCAACACTAGAGATCAACTAGGAAAATTTGACTCTAAGGTTGATAAAAGAGTTTTTCTTGGATATTCTAACACATCAAAAGCATTTAGAGTATTCAACTCTAGGACTTCTATTGTAGAAGAATCTATCCATGTTAAATTTAATGACACACTAACCCTTGATAGGAGACTATCAGATTTGGAAGAAGATTTTGCAGATTTACAAATAAGACCATCTGATCAAACAAGAACAGACGAAGAAAAAGGATCAGAAGATACTCCTCAACAACAACAAATCGATAATTAGACGAAAGGATCTCACAAGGACTGGAAATTCGTTACCTACCATCCTCAAGATCAGATCATTGGAGAACGAACTAAAGGAGTTAAAACAAGGGCATCACTAAAGAATCAAGCGTCTTGTGCCTTAGTCTTAGAAATTGAACCTAAGACGATAGAAGAAGCACTAACAAACAATGACTAGGTAATAGCAATGCAAGAAGAATTACATCAATTCACAAGAAATGATGTTTGGATTCTTGTTCCCAAACCAAAACATAAGAGCATCATTGGAACAAGATGGGTATTCCGCAACAAGTTCGACAAAAATGGTAAAGTAATCAGAAATAAAGCAAGGTTAGTGGCTCAAGGTTACAATCAACAAGAAGGTATTGATTTCACTGAAACCTTTGCTCATGTTGCTAGATTAGAAGCTATTAGAATTATGCTTGCCTTTGCCGCTCATAAAAACATTAAGCTTTTTCAAATAGATGTGAAAAGTGCCTTACCGTTTCATTGAGGAAGAAGTCTATGTTAGACAACCTCCTAGTTTTGAGGATCCAAACCTCACAGACCATGTCTTTAAACTTAAAAAGGCTCTATATGGTCTTAAACAAGCACCTCGTGCTTGGTATGACAAACTGGGCAGTTTTCTTATTGAAAATGGGTTTATGAGAGGCAAAGTAGATACAACTCTCTTTATAAAGGAATCCAACAGAGATTTCATTATAGTTCAAATTTATGTAGACGATATAATCTTTGGAACTATTAATGAAATTCTATGTAAGGATTTCTCATATTTGATGCAAAGTGAATTTGAGATGAGCATGATGGGAGAATTAAAATTCTTCCTTGGCCTACAAGTTAAACAAGAAGAGAAGGGTATATACATTCATCAGCAAAAATACACAAAGGAATTGATTAAAAAGTATAAGATGAATGAGTTAAAACCTATGAGCACACCAATGCATCCGTCTGTCAATTTGACAAAGGATAAATCAGGTAAACCTGTAGACTAGACTATATATAGAAGTATGATTGGCTCACTTCTTTACTTAACTACTAGTAGACCATATATCATGCATAGCGTCTATTTATGTACCAGATTTCAATCTGACCCTAGAGAGTCTCATTTAAAAGCTGTTAAGAGAATTTTTAGATATCTTGTTAGTACACCTAACCTCAGTTTATTCTATGAGAAAAACAAAGATTTCAGGTTAGTAGGATACTATGATGCAAACTATGCTGGTGATAGACTTGAATGAAAAAGCACAAGTAGTGGATGTCACTTCATCGGACCATGTCTTATATCATGGACCAGCAAGAAGAAGAACTCAATTGCATTATCAACTACTAAAGCAGAATATGTATATGCTGCAAGCTGCTGCTCACAACTCCTATGGGTAAAGTATTAACTTGAAGATTACTCTAGCTTTGAGCATAACATTCTTGTGTTATGTGATAATACTAGTGCAATCAATTTATCTAAAAACCCTATTTAGCATTCTAAAGCTAAGCATATAAAGATAAGACATCATTTTATTCGAGACTATGTTCAAAAAGGTGTTTTTGATATTAAGTTCATCAATACATACCATCAATGGGTTGATATCTTTACAAAAGCTTTACCTGTGGAACGTTTTAACTTCATCTTAGAAAATTTGCACATGAAAGTTTTGTAAGACTAAAACATCTTAAATGCATCGTCTTGTTTAAATAAAGCTTCGTCTTATTCTATATCGCCTTACATCTTATCTTATTTCGTCTTACTAACACGATCATCTTTGAATATGAAAAGTTTTAAGTTCATTAATCTGATATTTCCCCTAATGATTACTCTAGATAACCACCCAGAAACGTGCACCGTATCCCCTGCCACATCAAGTCGTCATAAATGCACGTCTCTTCAGTACTTTCAAAACCCTTCTTCTTATTCAAACTAACCGCTCTTTCTTTCTCTTTATGCACTCTGAAATCTTCTCAAACTCTTTGAACCCAAACCTTATCCCTCACCTTTTCTCTCAAATCTTAATCTTTCAAGCCAAAACTCATGGCCACCCAGAAACAACTTGTGCCTATGGAGAGATTTCCAAAAATTGACTTCGTCGCTGGAAAATGGGTCGACTTACAGAAGCTTGAAGAAGAAAGATTCCCTCTACAAATATATATCAAAAATGTCGGATGGGAAGCTTTCGTGCAAAAGAAAACCTCCTGGCACCATACGCCTACTTTTAGGCCTTTGCATCTCAAGTTAATGGAACTATCACTGGAACTATCAACAATCAAGCCATCATCATCTCTACCGACGCCATTGCAGCAGCGTCTGGCTGTAAAGAGGAGGGTGACCTCTTTACTGAAGATTGGGAAAAGGTCATAACCCCAGAAACTGTCGACAGGGCATTGTATGGAAAGCCCAGGCTTGAAACCGAGAACAAGGATATTCTGAAGATGTTCCAATACACTTCAAACATAAAGCCTATATGCCGATTGATTCACAACGTCTTATTGTACATTATTCTGCCAAGAAAAGGCTCAAAGGATAATGTAATATCCAAGGACACATTCTGCATATACAAGATACTGACTGGCCAAAAGGTCAATCTGCCTGCGTTAATTCTGGACAACTAGAGATCCTGTCTCTCCAAGTCGAAGGAAGGTGCCCAGAGCAAGTAGAAGCATCCTATTCCTAACACCATGCTCTTCACTGAAATTATCCGTCTGGCGGGAATAAAAGAATCTAGGTTGGAGAAGATGAAACAAGGTTCTGAGATTAATGTATCCATCATCAGGAAGATAAGGATTGCACATCTCTTCTGGATACGTTGCCAGACATCCAAAGTTGGCATTGATCAAGGAAGAACCACTAGAAGAAGTTGTTGGAACTGCGTTCAGAGTCAGATTGTCTGTTGACCCCTCTATTGGTACTGTGTCTACTCAACCTCCACCACAGACGAAACCCAAACAAACCAAACCACAAAAACCTAAGTTACCAATCAAGAGACCTTCACAACCAGACCCCCAACCTAAATAGACCAAACCTTAAACCCCCATCGTCTCCACCTCACAAGAAACAAAAACCCTTAACCATTCGTCTGAGATCCAAACCAATTCCCCAACCTGACTCAGACAATGACCTTCCCATTAACATCCTTCTTCCTACTCCAAGCACAACCATTCCTACCCCTCCATCGGAACAACCACCTCCACCACCTACCTCTACTGAACCCACTCCATATGCCCAACCTTCTAAAAAGCCCTCAAAATCCAAAAAGATTCCAATACCAAAAACAAAAGCTCAAGAAGAAAAGCAGCTTAGGAGAGCCCGAGCTGAATCAAAATGGGCTGAAAAGAAGAAGAAAGAAGAAGAAAAAAAACTAGCTGAGGCAGAGCAAGAACAGATTGAGGAAGCAGTGTTTCAATCTGTGATTGAGCACTCACTGCAAACAGCCCCTGCAGAGCCTAAAGCGCAAGAGCTATTGATTTAAGAGGACATGGTTGCTACCTCAAAAGGTAGATTACCAAGATCTCTTTTCTGGGAAGTTCCACAATCTGTTTCTGTCTCTCAAGTCTTCAACCGTCTTTTTGTAGACTTAACAATCGCACCTAGTATTGATCAGCCTGCAAGGGCTGTTTCACTTTTTGTTTCCTTTGCGAAACCTGAAGCAGAAGGAACTTTGTCTAGAGGAGATGCACCTATGATAGACGAAACATCACCAGAAGCCTATCGCTCTGAACCGCCTCCGTCTGAACGTCTCCAAAGGAACATAATGATCTACTTTGAGTAGCCTGAGTCGCGTCAGACTAGAACAACAAAAGAATATCATTTACCAGAGCCCTTCAACCCAGAAGTTCTTCAAGCCCTCATCAACCATGAACTGGGCAAAGTTAATAACTCAAGGATGTGGATGACTCTCATCAATGAAGAATGGTCACTCTTGGTGCGCCATGTGTATGCTGAAAAATTTCCTGATATTCCAGAAGAAGCTACCCCTGCACTGTCTTATAAGCCGCACATCACCCCATACGTCTGGGAGGAAGGATACAACACTCTGTCAGACGTTCCAAACTTCATCTATCCACCATCAACCAGAACGAAATTTCCAACTAGATATGAAGTTTGGAGATAGCGTGGGACTCTCTGTCACACCTCTCCTTTCATGCTGAAATGCAACTACTCAGAATATTTGATCATGTGCAGAACATACCATTACAAGACCAAAATCATTTATCCGTTCTATCATGGGATAATCAAGACTTACCCCTCGCCATCCGTCCAGAAGATAGTCCAAACTTTGAAGAATGGCAAATTGGTGATGATGACTAGGAGTTATGGAGAATGATGAACAACTTCCTACGGGAGAAGATGTAGATTTCTTTGCAACACGCAATTTGTGAGCGAAGGTGTCCAGACCTTGAACTAGGCTCGCCTAGATTCATGGCTATTCAAATGTGGCTCCTTATGAAGCCATGGACCACCTTTCGCATCTGCTGTTAGAAGAATTATTCGTGCCAAAATCTATCTATAGGGAAAGGAAAATAACCCAAGTTCAGACGCAACCCCCAAAAGCACTTGATGATCAGACAGATAGCACTATTGTCTGCATAGCTGGCCAAACTTAAAGGAAAAGCAACTCTTCGAAGCACAAACCACAAAAGGTTGCAAGATCATGCTGCAGCACTCAAACACTTCTCTAGTCTATCTACTGATGAGAAGAGTCTGCTAAGCCATGAAGCTGCACTTCGTCTGACGAGTCACTAGACGCAAGTCTCTCTATCTCCTTCCACCTGTGCATCCAACTCCCAAAATCAACTATCCATAAACCTGCCCCAAACCTATATCTTCTTCTCCTCTAAAACCTTTGAAATCTTTCTACCCTATGGCCACTTTTGGTTTTGTGGTCCTCTTGTACCATATGTTTTTAACTTGTGTTTTGTAGAGGAACCTAGTGATGAAGTAGCTACCAGCTCTACACCTGCACCTTCAAACGACAGACAAGCTTTTAATGAATTGAAGCAGACTATGTAGCGTCTTGAAGCTTATCTTAGGAAAGAACGCAGGAAACGCAAACGAGCAGAAGTTCTGTTAGGCAAGCTGGCAAAGCGCTTCAAAAGTGACCTCGGCTCATCATCTACACCTTCAGACTCTGAATCTCCTGATTGATGATGCCAAAAGAGGGAGAAAGATGGAAGACAAAGGGAAGTATAAAGATATCAATCTTAGGGGGAGTACAGTTTTTTTTATTTATATACAATGATGAATTATGAGTTAAATGATATCGTCTGGTTTTTTTTAGTTACTTCTTTATATATATATTACATCTGCTTAACTGAAGTATACCTATATAAAATATGTTTCTTTTTAAACTCACTCATCAAGAAGAGCTTTCATAGAAAAATGTTTTATAAGAATTATAATTGTTTGTCATCATTAAAAAGGGAGAGATTGTTAAGACAAAGGACGAATTTATAACCCTCAAATATTTTGATAATAACAAACAGTTAAAATTAAATATGTCCTTACATAATCGTCTGATCATTCGTTCGCATGCAATTGTCTAATGTTTTTAAAATGAATATTGCCTTATCTTTGATTAGATAAACTTCATAGCTAACAAATCTTATAAACGATGACAACGTTCTAAAATGATCTGCACATCAATCAAAGCGTAAGCCACCTCGAAACGTATAATGACTATACACCTACTCTCGAGGAAAGTCGGCGAAAAAGAAGGAATATGTGTGCGAATGTCAGAACGGGAAAGCAGACATGACAACTGCTATAAGATTGAGTATAAGAATAAAAAAGATAAGTAGACCGCTTTATCTTATCACATGACAAGTTGGTAAAAAGCATTAAATACTGCATTTAATGCTCCAACGACTCTCTTCATCAAACGAAGGTCGTCTTCTACAAAACACTCAACGAATACTTTTGGAGAAGCTTATAAATAGAAGAAGAAACCTCCTTCGAGAAGTTGTTGTGATCATAATTGTTGTTGATATAATTGCTGCTGATTCTGAAAAAATCATAACTGCTTTAAGAAAAGAAAAAGCTATTGTAAACTCTGTTTGAAAATTCTTTTTTGTACTTCATTGTATATTCATCTGATAAGACGTTAAACCCAGTGAGGTAAACTCACGTAAACCTTTTTCTTTACGAGATTGGTGGAAGCCTGAAAAGGCTTTGATTCAAAAAATATTTAGGTGTTTGCTTTTGCATCAAAATAGAAGGTGCAGTTCTGTGTTTCAGAGCTACTTTTCTGAACATTCCTTATTCGGTTTGACAACTTAATAAGTTGACTTCCTTTTTCTACAAGGTTGTGCTTATACACAAACATATATTTAATATTTATTTAATGCAGGATATATTTGAACTTTAGTGCTAAAAAAAACGTTTGTATAGGAGCATATAAGAATAAACTTTCTTAAACTTATTAGCTTTAAAAGAAAGCTTTGGACGTCTTTCGAAAACACACAAGCAGTATCAAGTATTGGACTCTCATTTTAACAAGGCACTTTGGATGCCAAATAAAATAAAGTATATTGAACACTTTTTACTACAGAACGATATTGGATGCTTAAAAAAAATTATATGTAAGATCTCTAAAAATTTAATAACTTTGTTATCTTTAAAACTTAAGGGGTTAAACGCTTCCTACGTCTTTGGTTCCAACACTTATAATGCATCTAAATATTTAATCAGATTAATGAATTAAAAAAAATTCAAAACATGAAACTACGTACGAAATGCAATTTATATATGAATTATTCAATTTATTATTTATTTGTATGTACCTAATCTATTAATATCTACATTTATTTAAATCTTACACATCTTTTTTCTTTTGTTGTTGAAGTAAATCTTACACATCTATTACATCCGTCTTATCACTTAAATTATACTAAATTATTTATTCACACAAGATCACAATCTATGACTTTACATTAATATTAAATACTATATGTATTAAATATAATATACGCATTAGATTTGTTAAATGTAATATATATTTATTAAATGTGTTTTTTATATTAATAAAATTCACTAGAAAAATTAAACAAAAAAATATTTATTACAAATTATAATAAATAAAAAATTATTATTTCCATTCATTTTTAGAATAAATCTAGTTTATGAAACATTTAAAAATAATTATTTGAGGAAAAATATTGAAGTAAAATTAAAAAAAAAATGTCTCTTTTTAATTATTTAATTAACATAATATATATGCATATTTTCATTTTATACTTATTACCTCCTACTTATTTTTGTTTACATTTATATATATTGTATCGTTATCATTCTCAAGGGTAAAACATCTTATATAGTAAATTTTAAATATTAAATATTTTTAAAGGTATCACGTGTTAGATGAGTATATGTGTATTTTATTCAACTTATTTCGAAAAATTAACCCCCTTCTTCTAGTAACTTTTGAGAGAACTTTCAAAAAAATAATTACTTCTCAAAATTTAAATTAAAACAAACATGACTTGAGCTTATTCAATTAACAAAGAGATTGACTTTGAAATTATTGATAAGCTATTCAAAGAAATATTAGCTATAGACTCTAGATAAAAAAAAAATACATCATTAGCCATAAATGTCTAACGTAAGCAATAAGTAAATATTGAATGAGAGCATTTATTGACACTATAATTTTGGATGAGGTCAATTTTTTATCACATGAATTTAACAAAGAGGAGTGCTAGCAACACACTCTAATAGACTCCTCCTAACACACACTATTATTGGTTGAAATTTATTGGAAACTATAAAATCGTTAGAGAAAGTCATTAAATACGATGTGAGACCTACAAATTTATAGTTTCCAAAAAATTTCAACTAATAAGAGAGAGTTTGTTCAAAAGAGTGTGTTAGAGAATGTGTTGCTAGCATTTCTCATTTAACAAATGACTTCTACAAGTTAATGGTGTAAAAATATTAAGAGGAGTATAAGCATTACACTCTTTAACGCACTTTTTGAAATACTCTCTATCATTGATTAAGGTTTATTGAAAATTACAAAATTATGAGTGGAGCTCATTAAATAGGACTGTATTTAAAAGAATGTGTTATAAAATGTGTTGTTAGCATTCCTCAAATACTAATATTAAGAAGGAATAAACATGTCAACATGGACATTAACATCAAGTCAATCTCTACTTAAGTGAATGTTGATTTGCTCAAATAAATCATTTATAACATGTATCTAAATTTTCAATAACAGATGCAAGATAAAAACATGTAAGGAAAAGAGTAATTAATACCCACTCATTTAGACATTGATAGAAGAGGTGGTAATTTGAACCCAGTCCGATGGATTGATCTGACCAATCCAAAATATAAGTTGAATTAGGCTCTTAAATTATAGGCCCAAAAAAATTGGGCCTAATTGGTGCGATGGGCTAAACTTGGCTTAAAAAAAAAGTTTGAAAACAACTGCACACACACACACACACACACACACACACACACACACACACACACACACATATATATATATAAACATGTTTAAATTTGTTTTTTATTTATTTTAATTTGGGTCGATTTGGCCCGCCCTGTATAAGGACAGACTAGACCATTAAAATCTCAGTCCAAAGAAAATTCGAGCCAACACAACCCAGCCTGATTTTACACCTGGGTTGAACTACCCAATTTGTCAGCTCTAATTGATAAAATTAACAATTATATTATTGACATAATTGAAAATCAACAAAATAATTATAAAAAAAAACTCAAATAAGATTGATGATACAACTACTAACATTACCTATATCTTGTCTTGCACAATTAATTTTAAGCTGCATTCTCAAGAATGACATTATTAAAAAAAGTTAAGAATTCCTACTGTTGAACAGAATGAAAAATATATAGACTACATTAAACTGAAGTATTTAATAAATTACCTTAATACAGTTATTTTAAGTACATTTCATTTTAACCATAATCTAGCTTAAAATGCTTAAATTCATGTTATTAATCTTAATAAAAAAATATAATTATTATATTAAAAATATTATTTATAATGAAATATTTATAATAAATTACAAATTAATAAAAAAAATTCTTAAAAATTTCTTTTATATTTTAAACTATATTTTTGTCTTATTTATGTAAATCCCGACAATGTGTAACACCCATTTAATTTTAAATATAATTCATATTAATTTAGTTATTAAGTTTAAGTAAATAAAAATGTGTGTAAAATTTTTCCAGTTTTAAAAGAAATTCCAAACTTAACAGAATTTGGAAATGGTAATAAAATATGAAAAATATATACATATATTTCATAAAACTGTACATCATGGTTTGAGTAATACATAACAGTCAGAAACAAAAGTACATCGAAATCCATATACTACCTAGCCCACTATATACATCAAAAGAGATCCTATACAGAGCAGTATTTATCTACCCTATCCCTTATACAAAAAGAAAATACTATAGGTCTTCAGGTCCTCCCTCGTTGAGACGTTCTCTATCTCGTACTCAGCATCACGGAGCGTTAATGTCGTCTTCAATAATCACGACCAATCATACACAAAAGAAAATAATGGAGTGAGGTGCTTTGTTCTAAAATCACTTTTACATGTGCGGTAGGAAATCTACCATAAAACAAAGACAAAACACAACTGACAACACAAGAGATCCTAAGATTCATTCTAAGTTGTATCCGACTACCCTTGACTAAGTATGGATCCATACTTCCCATTAGTGGGTAATAGTTCTCAACAGAACCTGGGAAGTGACTGGGAGTACATATACCTCTCTCAACACCATCACATGGTACAGTCCTCGTCATCATTGAGGAACAAAATAACAATTTAGGATATCCATTTATAGAAGTATACTCTCAAACCAATCTTGGAATGCTGAGCAGTTGTCGGGGTTATCGAGTTTGGTCAGGCGAATATCCCGGCTCAAGGGGGCTACCCTGGCCATTGGGACCTTCACCACTCGATGCCTACCCCCAAGACCTCCGCAAGTGGGTCCCTGCCTTTCATTCCTCAGCGTACCAAACTGTGGCTTCCCTAGCAGAGTGCCATGTCACTACATGTCACTTGCTTTACATTACTCACTAAACTATCAATTCCTAACTTCTCAAGCAGAGGTTTCCCTGGTCTCATTTAATTTGAGCACCAGTACAATCAACATTTCTGCCTTATTTTGCAGAAATTGCACAATACCAGAATTTTAACAGAATAACGACATAGCAATTATAGTATAATTACTAAAATTTTGACAGAATAACAACTAAATAAATACATTTTAATTTTCTAAAATTGAGCGGAGTAACAGCTTAGCAAGCGCATTTTAATTTTTTAAAATTGAACAGAGTAACAGCTTAGCAAGTATAATTTAATAATTAAAATTTAAGCAGAGTAACAATTTAGTAATTATGATTTAATAATATAAATTTGGGCAGAGTAACAACTTAGTAAAAATTAAAGTTTAACTTTAAACAATAATAACAATACTAAAATTTAAGCCTAAACGGGTTTAGGGGAAAACCCTTCCTACCAACATGCAAAGTGACAGTAATTTAGAACCAACCCCACTCCCCCCATTACCTCTAAGACAGTTGATGAAGAGGATGGAATTGTTGGTGCAAAGCTTCTAAGAGGAGAAATTCTACTAGTTGAAAACTAGCAAAATTTTAACATAAAAACTAGATAAAAAAATATTTTAGAGAGAGAAAACTTTAGAAAGAGAAGCTCTCTAGCTTGGGAGAGGAAAGGATGAGTGAAAATCTGAAAACTTTGAGGCCTATTTATAGAAGAAGGAGGGGGGTTAGGTGTCCAAATATTTACATCATCCATTATGTCACCATTATGTCATAAATCCAATTTTTATTTATTTTTAATCCAATTTAGGGACACATATCTCAAATAGGTGGTGAATCACCTATTTTAGGGTTGGGGACGTGCTCCACCAGCTGTCCCAAGCCTCCATGTGTCAAAATTTATCTGTAGGTGAATTAACCGGTACTGACAAAAACACCTAAACTTGAAAAAATTAGCTTTTAATATCAAAATAATGTATTTTAATGCAAAACTGGATAAATACATTAATTTTCATCAAAAATAAATTTCTAATAATAAATTTTAATTTTTATTAATTTGTTTCAATTTATATGTTTTTATTTTATATTTTTAAGCTAGAAAATTCATAGAAAATCCATTTTAATTCAATAAATACCAAAATTTGTATCAAAATTCTAAAATTAAATATTTTACCCATAATTAAACTAAAATTACTATTTTCACCCTTTTTGAATGTCAAACCAGTACTGGCTAGCTTATTAGACACGTAAGGGCATTTTGGTCATTTTACACAGAAATTCCAGAAAATTCCCAAAAATTTCCAAAATTATATTTTAATATATATATGACATAATTCCAAGCTCAAATTGACATTTTAATGTCAATTGAATCTTTTCCTCATGTCAGTTCTTAATGTTGAGAAATAGGGATAAAATTGTCATTTTTCTAATTTCTCCAGGCTCCGGCTCGGAAAAATTATTAAAAATCACAATTAAATAGCTCTTGAGATTTTGAGCAAAATGGTGAGAGTTAGAATTTCAAAATTCCTTTACGATTTTTCAGAATTGTAGTGCCAAATATATATAAAAAATAGTGGAAGAATTAAAATAGGATTATTATATTTTTCACTACTTTTTTCTCAAAATAAAGTTTTTATAATGAGATATATTTAATATAAAATTTCCAAAATATTTTGAGGTCAAAAAGTCTCCGATTGGTTCCAACAGTCAACCAGGGGTATTTTTGTCATTTTACAAAAATTATCTCAATAAATTCTAGAAAAATTTCTAAAATTATTATTAATTGTTCTAAATACATTGATGACTTAAAAACAATTTTTAAACATACAGAATAATTTAATATACAAAAGTAGGGGTGTTACACAATGCACATATATTATGTCTTTGTGTGTGTGTGTGTGTGTGTGCGCGCAAAAGCAGCCAAAGCCCCCGACTAGAAACCTCTATAAAACACTACTCCAGCGGAGTCAGCTAGCAATAACAAAGAGATAAAGTCTAGCGAAAAATCATAAATTTTAAAATCTACATCTAACGACTGACCATTTTTCGCCAAGGCATCTGCCAACTAAATGGCCTTGACCAGATTAGCACCCGGGTGAGTACGATCGCACCGGTCCACTATCAATGCCAAGGCTGCCTTCGAATTCATTTCTCTATCGCAAGCCAGCTGCAGACCATTGTATATACCCCATTCAGCTTGTGTGATAATTAATTTCTTCGACCCCCATTAAATAGCACATCTATTCTCATATTATAAATAGGAATTCTCATATTAAATGAGAGTTTTTAAGAATTATTTTTTAACAAGAAAGTTTTTAAGTGTTTTCTTAGATAAACATGTTTTTAAAAATTATAAATATTCTTAGAGTCACATGTCTTATCTTAATCTCATATATTAATTGCTTATATTTTTTAATTTATTATTTTCATCTGTATTTCTAAATTAAATTTCAATATCTCTTTAAAAAAATTATCAATAATTAAAAATAACTTTGCAACACAATATAAATTACTTATCATAAATATAAAATATAATTTATATTTTTAAAAATATTTATTTATTACAAAATTTAACTATAATGTAATTTATATATTTACAAATATTTATTTATTATAAATTTTAGTTATATAAAAAAATATTTATCCTGTTCGTCAATATTTTGCAATCCTAATCCGCAGTCCAACGATCGTGGACGGCTAATTACACTTTCAATGTTATTAGGACCAATTAACAGCATGGTTGATTGGGAATTTGTTTCACAATTTGTTAAAAACTTTAGTATGAAGTAAAAATTTATTACTTCAATCAAACAGCCGATTTAGGCCGAACGGTTAACTCAATCAAACCGTAACACATTGCTTTGGGAATAAATACCAACCCATTTTGGTTTAGTTTTGTAAGAACCAATTCAAATACAGCATCTGACCCGAAAAATAAAAATTCAAATACAGCAGATATGGCCGAGAGTTAACAAGAAAAGCCTGAAATGTATTATGTAACATATATGTGCTCCTGTATACACCCTTTGTCTTCAAGTAAATTGCCTCTAAATGTCAAATAATTTGAAGAACATCCTTGCTAGTTACAAAAATGCCTCCAGCGCATTTGCTCAGAAGTTTTCTATTTTATTTTAGAATAATATAATGATATACAAATTATACTAAACTAGGAAAAAATTTAAAAAATGGCTGCATGGACAAATGTTTACTGTGGTTTGGTAATTGCAATTGCTCAACGAGCAAAGAAATGCTAAACCTAATTCATAAATCTTCTACAATTGGGGGCTTTGCAAAGGCAGGGAACTTTCAGTTCATCCCGCTCATCTGGATCGAACAAGTAATCATACCTGTTGCAAAATCAGAGAAAAATAAAGTAGTTCATGTCAGGCTAATCAAATTTTTCATGCCCACGCAAGATATATGCCACTTGCATATGTGAGCACGCATAAAAAAATATGCAAACACAACAAACCGTACGTTAATTCTTCACCAGCAGAAACATTGGTCTTGGCAATAAGAACAATCCGGCTCTCCTGATCTCCCAGACTCATAATCCTCGCATAGCAGTTTGGCATGCACTGAAGCAAGTCAGATTGAACATCAGTTTCTTTTTTTTTGGCCAGTAGCCCATTGCAGTATTATACAAAACCACATAGTGCATGATCATGTTTGAATTATATAATGTTCAAAAAATATTCATAATATAACCACAACATTTGCCACATTTTTCTTCTTTCTTTTGGCATAACAGAGGAATTAAAGGACAAGGAAATCAACTACTACTGAATAAATAAAACCAGATTAGGGTCATCTAGCAGCCTAATGCAGTTTATATTTAGAATAAAAGCCCAAGTTGTTGAGAACAATACCCCCCCCCCCCCCCCCCCCCTTTTTATGCCCAAAAAAGTATTGGAGCAACTTTGTGGGACATGTCATAAAATATAAATAAAGAAAAACAGACAAGATTCATGAAGTTACAGCAAAGTCCACTTACAGAATGGTTTATTAAACGTGCTATATTGCCTCTGTGCGTTGCGTCAACTACCACTTCCTCACTGATCTTGAACAGCTGCATAATTTATTTTATCAGTGTTAAGATTAGCAGTAAATGAAGTCAAATGTTAACAGCAATCAAGAACCTGTCAAAACAGGCTTTTGAACTATCAAATAGGCTTTGCCATGTTAACCTAGACAAAAAAGATTGTAAGTATATACAGATATTTAAAACTATCTTAAACTTGATACTCACATAGCAATCTTTGCCTTCTGAACGGTATTTTGCTTCCCTCAGATCAGCAACACTACGCCTTACCCGCACACCACGATACTCAACAACCTGCAAACATAAAAAGCATGAACTTAATGTCTTCAGAAGAAACTGCAGTAAGGTATTTACCACACATTTGAGAGACTCTTAAATTAATATAGTAGGTTACCATCTCTCCTTCTTGTATATCTCTACGTGCAAAGAGACCCCATCCATGAATGCCCGATTTTCCAAAGCAAACTCTAAGTTTTTCCGTTTTCTGTAAAACCAAAACATTACAATTGAATTTAAATTTAAAAGAGAGAGAGAGTGAGAGATTATTCAAAACTAAAAAAGAAAAATTGAGATAAGCAAATGGGGAGATATGATTTACCCGTAAATGGTGAAGACGTTCCTTGAAAGAAGTGAAAACTTTAGATTCTTCAGCATCCTATCACAAAGAAGGATTATAAGATAACAAACTGACCTTTTTTTCCAACATATTACAGTCACAACTCAGCAAGAATAGGTTGTTCATTTCAAAAGTAAAAGGTCTAACGTATATCATGTTAGCCACAAAGACTACCTTGTAGTGGTTCAACCTAGTTATTGCACCCAAAGAATGAAGGCTGGGTCCCCTCAGCAAGTGAATTATTGGCACATCAGCCCTCTGGCAACATAGGAGAAAATGTGTTGTAAGAGACAAGTTGAAAATATTAGATAATGTAAGTAATTAGCAAGTTTGAATTAACAGTTAGCATTAACGAAGGAATAGCATTGGATGTAATAAAATTACCAGAAGTGGATGAATATAAATAAAATGAAACATAATAAGACCAAAAGACAAGAGAGTAAATATACACTAGTATGTTCGTGTATGTTTAGAATCATCACCTTATTAGGAGACCTTCGGTACACACGACATCTGGCAGCAGACAGCGACTCAACTATGTCATTTTCAGTGGTTGACAATTCATTAAGCTCTATATACTTTGATGAAATTAGCCTTGATCCCCTGAAGCATCCCTTCTGATTTTGAAGTGAAGTTCTGGGAGAGAAAACCCCCAGGGGTGTGTGTACGACCAGTACTGAATCTGGATTTGGGACCCTGAGATGGAATTAACATATGAAATCACTTTATTAAAAAAGGCATGGAAAATTACATTAGATATAATCACAACACTAGAGCTCAAAGTCAAACCTGTGAATTGCACAATATATTAGCTTCTTTGTTATTTGAGTTCCATTCTTCTCTATGGAATGCAACTGTAAGTTTAAACAATATCAACATATTTCCCCAGCTCTTGCAATCCACATATAGTTAAATTCAAACGGCCATAGAGACAATTTATTTTGGATGAAAATATAAAGGCTGCCTCTGGCCTCCACAAGAAAGGCAGAAAACTAGGGTTATGAAAAAACAAATCAAGAAAAATAACAACTTCAGATCAACATATTTACACTTAAAAGACGGACAAAACTTACTTCCATTGTATATCCTGCCCTTGATGCACACATCACATGAAAATAAGTAGCACACTTGCAACAAGTTATACAGGAACCATGGCTCTGTTTACAGATCACACAAGTCTGCAGTCATAGGGACAGAGTTCATGAGTACAGCCCAGAAAAAAAAATAAAAAAAAGCAGAGCCAAGTGATTATATAACAACCACACTACTATCTTAGTGAACAATAAGAAAAAATCAAAATTGAAGATGGAAGATTATATAGTGCATGTTTGGATTATTAGTGTAGAATTTATTTTTGAACAAAAAGTACTATGGAAGAATGAAATTTCTGTTTTGAGACCAGTCATCCAAAAGTAATTTGAGCATAAGTATATAGAGTTTAATAAAATAAATTACTAGATTACACCAAAAAATGCATTCAGGCGCATTTTGGTTTCCCAGTCAAATAAAATTTATAATCAATCAGGATTCATTTGAGGCAATATTATAGCTGAAACCCACTGTTTAAAAAACAAAATCACAGCCTGCATTTTACCTTCACAAAGGAATTAGGAGGAATTTTAAGGATTCCTCTGGCAGGTTCCATGGCCTCATGGTTTTGGAAAACAACTTGAGGTCGAAACCAAGCACATGTTACATGAACCCACAACATTTCAACATCAGTTGGCTTTAGAGCACCACCTGAAAAGCATGTTTTCCCAATATAGTAAAAGCATATTAGCACTTGATCACAAAACGGACCATCAAAGATGAATATATGGAGGAAAAAACAAGGCTTGTGCAAATGGCAAATTCATAACGTTAGCACTCTTACATAACTACAATCACATTTCCATGAGGCTTAGGCTTATAAGAGGATTTCTTAACAATGTGAAAATGAACATACATGGTAACATTAGAGATTGATTATCCACCAAAGCAAAACAATTTTTTGAATATTAGAGAGAAGATCAATTGAATATATGAATGAAAAAGGCCTCCTTTAAGAGTTTAGACATAAGAACAGATAGAGTTCAGACTGCCAAAATACTAAATGTGACGTGCCTTTTACTGGACAAAGGCAACACTCTCTCTCAACATCAGGAGTTTCACATACTCTACAAACCCAAGAAGTAAAATCCTGAACATTCTTTGCCCCATAGCATTCTTGGTGGACTGCTATTTGGCATCTGCACAATGAAAAAGTGAACATATATTAATCAATGCTACTAACTTGAAAGCCTCACAAATTTCGAATAAAATACTAAACAACCCCAAAATTCTACAACTTAAGGGAAAAAGATCATGAACAATAATGAAAACACCTGTTACAAATAATAATTTTGTTATCTTCCCAATCTTCAACCCATCTGCAAACAGCACATCTTTCTGTTGTCCACTTTGCATTAACTGGCTCATACTTCTCTGTGACAATAAGGTAGAAGTAAAATAAATTTGTCTTTAAAGATATATTCAAAAGAAAGCATGTATCTGCTATGTGACATAAGATCTGGTCAATTAGAAAAAATGGAAGGCTTCAGTATGTAAAAGTTTACATGGAATGCACATTTTTACCTTGCAAAAAGGCCAGCACCTGCTGTTGATCTAACTGCTGGGGTATTCCATCTAGTGGAATGTGTTCTGCCATCTGAAGTAATTTTTGTTAAGTCAAAAATGAGAAAGAAGTACAACACAATAACAAAAAAGAAGAACACAATAATAGACACACTCAAAAACACAATGTATTCAAACTCAGTTACTCAGAAGGAGGAGATGTTTGGAAATAAAATTGATGTAGGCAGTAATCAAGAAATCCATGTGATAGAAGTCATAGAACTAATACTATGACTGTTAATTCAAAACCACCCAACACAGAGTCCACCAGAAATACTTGGCATCCCTCTAATATATCAAGAAACATTACATACCCATTTTTCCAGTGGTAGCATTGTGCTTTTCACTTTCACACTATGTTTCCACTTTTTCGCTCTGCAACCTGTATGTTTTTCCCATTCACTGAGTGTCTGCTTCCTTGAACCACAAGAGCCACACTTGCACATGACTCTGCAAGAAAAGGCAATCACAAGCAGCTCAAATGGAATTCTTCTGGAAAAGAACCATGTGCATTAACCTAAGGTTCTTCTATTTTTCTCAAACTGTTTTGTTGGTATAGAACCTAGTCAGGTTGATAAACAAAACTAGTGAAGGTAGTTTCTTTTCTGGAATAATAATGGAAAAAGGCTAACCTAATAGTCAACTACAAAATCAAAATAAAATTGATTCATATGCATTAGCTAGAGGAAAAAAAAGAATATACAAACAGGAATTTCCTTCCAAAATTCCTGGGGGCGAAAGGAAAGACAAAAGTAGAGAAATGGAGAGAGATCATCTCCAGGAACATGAATTCAAGACCATAAGAAGTCAAAATATTTAAATCAGATTATCAAACCCATAATATTCTAGAAGTGCTGAAGGCTTACAGATGAAGCTTTGGGATGTAAATTCCTTCCATGCCATTGCACACCACCAATACTTTCTCAGGTATCATAGATTTTTGGCTACTCTCTATTGATCTGTCTCAAAAGATATCACATCATAAGACTCAGAATAAAAGTAAATGCTGTAAAATAGAAAAAGAAGGAAGCAATAGACAATTACTACATACTTGATTTTCGACTTGAATGCTTGTGATGCTGGTAATTTCTTGCAATCTGGACAATAGTAATCTGTATTTTCCAAATCCTGTAACCACAAGTAAGCCATTTATCTTCAGCCACTTCAGGAAAGAGGGAAATTTAAAAAAAAAAAAAAAGTAGCACCATGTTAAGCATGATACAGCACCTTGAAAAGTTTACCAGAAATTTTATCACACTCAGCATGCACCCACACATTACAACCATCACAACACACCTGATACAGAGTTCAGTCCCAAAAGATGTCAAAATTTTGAGTCTATCAAACAAATGTGATTAAAAAAGAAAAAAACTACATTGACAAAATAGACAATCTCACCCAATTCCCACCATCTGAATGATGCCAAATCCTTTTGCAAATGCCACAATATTGTTTTGATTTTTGTAACTATAAGAACATAAAAAAAAAAATTAAAATCAAATATCTGCTATAAAATTGTTTAGTTTGAAAGCATTTTAAATGAACCACTCTGCATAACCTTAGCACAATGTTTGCAATAAAATTGGGGTGCACAATTTGAATCCTTAATCTTCTTCATGGTTTTGCATGGCAACATCAGACCACAGCCAGCGCAATACCTTGTTTCCTGCACAATATATCCACTGGATAAAAATATACAATAACACAATATATATGACACATTTTTATACAATTAACTCTTATCCAAATCTGCTTTCAGAATTACCATCACGACAGGACAGAAACATCAAAGGAACATACTAACATAACAACTAACAAGATGACAGCATAAGATTCATAATCAGCAATTCACCACAGATTATTTTCATTTCTCACACAGATGTATAGAAAGGCATTCCCAGAAAGAATTGTAAAATATTTATTGAATTGAGTTGAGAACACATGAGAAACCAAACAAATACTATAGTCGACAAGGTAAGTTGATATAAGTAAAACTGTAGATAAAAAATAGTGATAGAAAAATTACTACATTATTTCATTAATGAGGTCTGTAGAAACCTGGTATATTTTACATTATCTATGAGATAATAAAATGAATTGTGAAGTTATAAATATCTTTGAATATGACAAGTAAAATACAAAAAAAACAGTAGACCTGATAATAACAACGTCAAGAATAGGGAAAAAAAGAAATACAGAGCTCAGAACAAAGAGGACAGGAAACCCTCAAGCTTTCTGCAAAGGTTTGCAGTTATATAATGTTGTCAACTTGTCCTCTGGATTAGAAAAGAATACTTTTCCAAAACTCTAGGATAGATATTAGATCAAACTAATTTTTCAAATTTCAGGGAATCAGGGTTAATAAAAATCAAAATCTCAGGCAGAATTTGAAACAAGAGAAAATTGTTTTGATGTTTACCAGGTCAATCCATAGAGCATACAAATTGATGATAAAAATCTACCAAGTACGTAGTGCACTGGGACAGTAGAAATTTTATAACCCCATTTTAAGTCATTTTTATCAATAAATCCATATCCTAAAATTACTAGGAGTCTGGGATGAATTTCATTATTATTGCTCAGACAAATAGGCATTGTGGCATGTCAGTCTGCAACATATATGTCACTATATCAATGACATATCTGTGCAGTCCCCATGAAAATTTGAACAAATATATAAATAATTTAAGATGTTGGACAAAGCATAAACCTGTTTGTTTAAAGCTTACGAAACAGGGCTCCTAGTGACTGAAAAGATTTAAATCACACTACATGATCAGTTTTCTTTCTTTCGTTGGGCTGAATGCTTTTTAACTTGGGAGTAACAGATACCAGCTGGAGGCTCATACAGTTATTAATCTTTTTAATTTAGCATTTCAGCCATGAAAAACTACAAAAAACATACTTGCAAATGTAATAGATAGATTGCAAAACCTCTTTCTTATGCATAACATAGCAGTCATATCATAGGCACTCATCCGTCCTTCCTCCACAAACAAACATTGACTACCGCAGCCTTTGTCAACGATAACTCAACATGACCAAAACCTCTTTCTTGTGCATAACAAGTTCATAAAAGCTCTTATCCAGTCATAAAGCACAAAATGAAAAAACTAATCTCACCTGATCCTGGCCATAATATTCCTGATCAACATACGAACCCATGGCCTCCATAAGTCCATCACGACGATGTTCTACATCAGCTACTTCCTCTCCTCCCAAATGTGATTCCAGAACACCATCTTCTGCCAGCATAGCCTCCTCCAGTGCCATGCGAAAGTCACTCGGTTTGCTCTTGTACAACCGGGTCTGCCCCTGAAACCTGAACAAGATAAATTTCCATCAACTAAACATCCAACATTCCTACAGAAACAGCCACAGCACAGCCAACACCATTAAACCACACACACCTGTCCATGAATTCCAAGAAGGGGAATACCATTCCCTGCTTCACCCAAGCGTAATCCTGCACGTATCATTCTGTTAGACCTCAACACTAAAACCAACAATCAAAACTCCAATTCAAGACTTGGAGAAAACTTTGTTTACCCTTTGAGTTCCATTCTTCGAATAACCAAAAAACATCACGCAAAGCGTGCCGGGAACGCAACAGCTGAGTACAGAGTTGGGAGCCTCCAAGACAGGATCAATCACCACAGCAGGCCAAGCCGGATACCTCTTCCCACACTTAGCCCAAACTATGTCCCCCAAAGCAAAATCCTCCGGCTTGTAAACCTCTTTCCTCTTCTCCCCATTGGGCTTTTGGTCCACACCCTCAAAAGTAATCCCAGACGTATTACTCTCAGCCTTAACAGTCCTAGAAGAATAACACACACTATCACTCTTCTCCACTTTTACACCAATGCCACGCCTACCATCCTCCACAAAACTCTTATCATCATCTTCGAAGCTCGAGTCTCCGTTTTCCTCCTCCTCCTCCGCTTTCTTCCACGCGTCAAGAACCGAGTCATTGAACCTCGACGGAAGCTTCTGGACGCGCCCACGCGAGGACCGCAGCAGCGGAGGCAGACGCGCTCCCTTCGCCGTTTTGCGATTAAGCGGCACCGTTTTGCGATTAAACGGCACGGAATTTGAATTGGACTGAACCTCACCACCACCACCCCAATACGATCCTTCGCTGCTCCAAGAGCCGGAACCGCTGCTGAAATACTCAGCGTCGCCGGGCATGCCGAGAGAGTAAAACCCGTTAACCCTACGCTTCTTCTGAATCGCCGAAGTCGCATTCTCGGAATCGGCCTCCTCCATCTTACACCGTTTCACGTTCGGCGTCTCGGTTTTCATCGTGCGCTTAATTATCATGTTGCAACCATCGACGACGGCGATTTCGCGCGGCGCAAAACCCTAACTGCATTCGAATCGCGAAATTCGGGACCCAAACCTCGCGAGGCTTGGGCGAATAGGCAATATATCAGGTTGTTGGCACGAGTTTCGAATCTTGAACCGCTCTGCGAACCGCGAGAGCCGCGGAATTAGGTTTCGAAACGCTGAATCGAACAATGAAGCCGCCAAGGAATGAAAGAACGGAAGGTTTGAGGGGTCTTTTTCATGTTATCTTTTTTAATCCCTTTTGAGAAGTCAAGGGGAAACGGAAAGGCGAGGGAATTGACCGGAGATTGAAACGTTGGTTTCGATCTCTGAAACGATTAGCGGGAACGCGGAACGAGAAATCCTGGGAAAACACGGCGTGAAAATTTCCCCGAGAAAAGAGCAGTTTGAATTTGCAGAGAACAAGAAAGAAGCAGAAGCTTGTGTGTGGGTATATGATACAGGGAACGGGCCCGTCCAATACACATAAACAAAAGAAAAGAAGATGTGTGCAGGGGAATTTATATTTTTCAAGAAAAAAAAAGAATGGAAATTATTAATTAATTTATTTATATAGATAATAAATAATAAATAAATAGTTTTTTTCTAAATAAGGTTTTATTAATTAATTTTATGTTTCAAAATTTTATAGAAATAATTCAAAGTGATTAAAAGTTCTTTTTTGTATCAACCAAAACAAATAAACGAACAAAAATATATGTAGATAATCAAATAAATTATTGACAAAAAAAAAGGAGAATTTACTATTTTTTTTACATGAAAATTTACTACTTCATTTATGTAGATAATCAAATAAATTATTTTAAGAAAATAGGATTTATTGATTAATCTACTCGTACTATAAATTATAAAATCCTTAATTTGGGAATTGAAATCACTCAATTAAAATTTTTTAACATTTTCTCTCTTTTTGATTTTTTAGAGGTACATTTCACACATTATCTCCACAACTAATTAAAAGATATTTCTCTCAATCATCTCAAATTATCTTTCTTTTATTTTATTTGTATATTTAATTTTCTTAACTGCTTATTCATTTTAATTAAAAAATAATTTTATATCATAATTTAAATTATTTATTATAAATTTAAAATATAATGTATATATTTAAAAATATTTCTTTATTATAAATTATAATTATAATTGTATGCAAATAAATATTTACTATGTGCAAAACAAATACCAAAATATTACTTATATTTTTAAATATTTTATATAACCGATTTGAAGTAGCAATTTCAATTTGCATTTCCGGACATCAAAAGTTTGTTCTCTTCTTTTTTCTTTTTTCTTTTATTTGATACATAAAACTTTGTTCTCTTCAATCCATCAAAACAAATGAAAATATATATATATATATATATATATATATATATATATATATATATGTAGGGAAATTTATTAATTTTAGGAATAATACATCAATAGGTCCCTGAATTTTTAAGCAATTTTTAATTATGTCTATATACTATAAAAATTTGTAATTGAGTCTTTAATCCTTTAAATTTTTTAATTGGTCCTTGACGTTAACTTTTGTCTGATTGTCGTTTGTCCCAGAGATCAAATTAAAAAAAATTCAAAAGATTAAGGACTTAATTAAAAAAATAGTACATGAATCTAATTAAAAATTGTCTAAAACTTTAGGGACCTACTCAATAGTTTCACCTTTAATTTACTATCATTATGTTAGTCAAATAAGGTCTTGGATATGAGCCTTGTGGATGAAAAAAAAAAGGTGGTTAGAAAAAAATACCTCATTAAAAGTGATTAGCCAAATTCTCCGACAGAGATTAGTCATTAAAAAACCAGTAAATACTTCGCACCTATTTTTAATTATGTGATTTTAGTTTCTCAAATTTAAAAAATCTGCAATTTTGGTCCAACCATTAAATGTTCATCTATTGACTGTTAATGCCTCAACATTAACCATGATGTGGCATTAGACTGAATACGTGGTAGATAATATTTAATAGACTAATATTATGTCATAGTCAACGTTGAAACATTAACAGTTACTAGATGAACATTTAACAATTAGACCAAAATTAAATATTTTTAAATTTTGAGAGACTAAAATTGCATAATTAAAAAAAAAGATCTAAATTTCAAGATTTTTAAAAATTAGAGGATTAAAATTGTGGAGTTAAAAATAGGCAAACCAAAATTGTGGATTGAAAATTATAGGAAGACCAAAAATGCAATTTAGTCACATAATAATAATGCAACAACATTTGAAAATTGAAATATGCTCTCTGCCTACAATAAAACAATGGCAAAATCAAGATAAAAAAAATAAGATTAAACTATTGAGCAGGCCCCTAAATTTTTAGATAATTTTTAATTATGTCCCTATACTATTTTTTTTTAATTGAGTCCTCACGAGAGAATATTTCATCCAAGTTAACAGAATATTCATAGTAATTTAATGTCAGGGACCCAATTAAAAAAATAAAAAGCTTAAGGACTCAATTACAAATTTTTATAGTATAAGAACCTAATTAAAAATTACTTAAAAGTTCAAGGATCTACCAATGTATTATCCATTAATTTTATCAACAAGTGGTTGGTCTAGTTGATATTAGGCTCAATCTCTTAAGCATGTGGTTTGACCAGAATACTCATTTGCAATCATAAGTGTAAAAAAAAAACATTATTTTTTAACAAAAAAGGAATATTTATTTATATAAATGCTAGTTAATATTTCTTAAAAAAATGGGGTTTCATTAATTAATTATATTTTTATAATTTTTATATAACTAATGTAAGTAAATAGTTTGATATATACACTTCTGCGCATTAAAGGTTTGTTTGATAGTCAAGATATAATAAGCTAAGATAAAATATGAGAGCAATATAAGAATGAGATAGGATAAAAGAATGATAAGTTTTAATCATATTCAATGCTTAGTGTAAACCAGATAACATTATAAAAAATATATAAAATATCAAATTCACTATTGTCGTCGCTGCTACCACCACCATTGACACTACCACTACCCTACCATCATTCCATTACCATTACTGTTGTTACTATCATCGTTGCCACCATCATTACCATCGTCGTCATCGCCACCATTACCGCTATCGCGATTACGACCACCACCACTGTCAAAACTATCATCATCGCAACCACGACCACCATTATTGCCACCACTAACACCATCACTTAGGGTGATGGTGGCAATGGTTGTGGTAGTAGTGGTGGCAGTGACAATAACAGTGGTGGTGTTGGTGGCAATGGCGAAAACAATGGTGATAGTGATGGCAGTGACAGCAACAACTATGATGATGGTTGTCATGGAAGGTAGGGGTGAGAATGACCCAACCCAACCTGCTAACCCGACCCACCCAAGGTTAATTTTAACAGGTTTAGGTTTTGAAATTAGACCTAGTGAATTTTGAGAACGAGTTTGGGTTATGCTTTAGTTCGTCTCAACCTGTTTTGGTGTCCAATATTCTCTTAAAAAACATAAGTCTTTAAAACAATTGTGTATTAACAATAAAAAAATTATTTAATAGACAATGTTTTGAGGACCTGGTGAATTTTAAGGACGAGTTTGGGTTATGCTTTGGTTCGTCTCAACCTATTTTGGTGTCCAATATTCTCTTAAAAAACATAAGTCTTTTAAACAATTGTGTATTAATAATAATAAAATTATTTAATAGACAATGTTTTGTATAATATAATATTATATTTTTAATGATATTATTTTATTTTAAAATATATGTTGTAAAATATACATTAATTTAAGTTTTATACTTCTTTTTTTCTATGATTTAACCATACATAATGTTATAATTGATATATTATATTAAAAAGTTACCCCTAACCTGATATATGAAAATATTAATTGTCTTATTCTCTTGCTTATAAAATTATTAAATAAATGGTCCGATCAAAATTTTGGGCCAAATAGAGACAATGATAAACGCATCCCAACATGTCCATTGCTCACCCTTAGTGTGAGGGAAGGAGGGAGAGAAAAGTACTACCTTTTTTTGTTGCATTCTAACACAGTGCATAGGCAATAGAATTAGAAAACCATATCTTGTTGGTGTACCAAACAACTTATTACAATAAGATAAGATAATTATTACATCATATCCTACCATACCCAATCACCAAATGAACCTAAAAGTTATCCACCAAAACAAATAAATAATAGAATATGTGAAAAGAAATTTATTAATGTTTGACTAAAAATAGGAAATTTATTAATTTTTTTTATTTCTATAGATAATCAATTAGATTTTTTTAAAAATAGGGTTTCATTTATTAATTGTATTTTTGAAACGGTGTTATTATTCGATACAAATAGGGTTAGTAATGGCACGATTGGTTCTGAATAAAATTGATTTTATAAAAATAATTTGATTAAAATTAATTTGAAAATAAAGTTATTTATATTTGAATTTTTATTCTAGAAGCGAGCTAGCAGTAAAAATTAATATAAATTTTTTTATTCATAACAAAACGTATTTAAAATTGTTTCAACTCAAAATTGTTTTCGAACTTAAAATTAGTTTCTCAAGACCAAACATGTAAACATTTACTTAAAATCATGTTAGTTAGTATTTTAACATGATTTTGGATGACCTAACATGAATCTAAGTAAGCATCTTAAATATTTAAAAATATTTTTTATTAAAAATATATTTATTAAACTTTTATATTTATAATGTAATAAGTATTTTTTCAATAAAAACTTATATACTTAATATTAATTATAAAAAATAATATTAATAAAACTGTAAAAAATAAATAATTCAAACTAAACAGTATCTTAGGTTTCATTCTTGTTGTCACCATTATACACAAAAAGAAAAAACTAATAAAAATGTCAAACAAAGAAAGAAAGAAAAAACAGATGCAATTTCGATTGTGCAAAAATCAGTTTAAAATATAAGCTTATATTTCAAAGGAAAAGGAAAAAATATTAAAAAAATACAAAGGACACGTTCAGCCATGAATAGTAGGTGTGGTATTTTTATTTTATTTTAATTTATTTTGTTCCAGGGAATACGGAATGCATGCGATTTGGCACTTGGCACTGTCAGTGGAGGCAAATGAAACGCCGAAATTTTATTGTGTGTCGCTTTTGAGAAATACGCACCAATGAGAAAACAATTGTTGACGTAGCATGAATTGTCCGTGCTATTGTAACATGCAAGAGTGGCACTGCGGCACCAAAAAACAAAGTTCTTACAATTAAACAATACTGATCTTAATGGAACATATTTACGTACACAATCAATACAGTGTTATTTTATTTTTATATATCTATATTTGAATTCTTTCATCTTAATATAAGATAATGTGCGCTTATGAAATGTAAATCAAATATGATCTGTTTAGGATTTTACTTATGACTATTGAGTGTTCTAAAACAATGATTAAGAAAAAAAAAATATTTTTATTAAAAATTTGTAACAATATTTGAAGAGGATGTAGTAATGGTTTTCTATTTTTAATGTGTTAAGGACTTTATCTTTATTTATTTTTTGTTATTTTTCTTTAACCAATCTTACTTGAGTAAATTACACTCCTAAGTTTCGTCAAATCTCGCCTAATACTCCTCTTTTTCTTACTTGTACACTAACTTATTTAATTATTTGATAAATATTACACTAACGCCCTTTATGCATTACATTAAGCTCCTTGATTATTTGAAAGATATTATATTATATATCCCTATAAGAAATGTTATTGTAAATATTAAAAAAAAACAAAAAATTATATACAATTTCAAAAAAATTCAGAAAGTGTTAATATAACTTATTCTTCTTACTTTGGAGTTTGGATTATAGTACTTGTAAATGTAAATATTAATTTTTATGTAATGGTAATACCTAAAGTGAAAAAGAGAATCTTCTTTGATTTTCAACAGGGAAAAAGAAGAAAAAAGAAAGAAGAATCTTCTTGGATGTCAATATGTCTTAATGTAGGGTAACTGGGTAAGAGTTTTGGTGAGCAGCACTGGCAACAAACTGGCACTACTGGTACAGTCTAACCTCTGTAGAATTCGTGCGTGTCTTGCGCTCTTGCCTATGTCTTTGGGTCAGCTAGCAAAGCTTTAAGCAAATGTGAATGTGAGTAGTTAAAGAATATATATAAGGATAGTTGCTAATACGTTGAGAATATTGACCTCGAAATACATAAGAAATTTTCTTATATTACATGGTATATGAATACAAAAAATGTTTGATGTGTATTGGGGTTGTCCACTGTTAAATCATCCAAGCCCAGGAAGGTATATTGGTTGTATGTAATAGATAACTCTTCTAGAAATATGTGAAGATAAAATCAAATTTCTTAATAAAAGAATAAAATTCTCTCCATTCTCAAATCCTTAAACCATAAGTATCCTTGAAATGTCCTTAAATGATAGTAGTGGAATTAATTAAACTTATGATAGTATGTAAAATATCTAAACATTAATGACTTTACATTAAAATGTTACTTAGTTTTAATTATTTTAGCTTAACATTAATGACGTATATATCTTTATCATTAAATTTTATGATCTTCTTATTTTTTGGATTGAATCTTGAAAATTACAAATTATTTTGGCAAGTTTTTAAGATAAGCTTAAAAGGGAAATTCATCCAAAATTATATTTATCCAAATCTAAAAATTTCTTGTTGAATTGAATTCTAAATCGATAATTAAATGAGTTGGGAATTCGTCAAGATTCTTACCAAGTAAAATAAGAAAGGGGAATCTTATAATCTTAATTAATAGTAATAAATAATAACATAAATATCAACATAAATAGAGAATCACAAGACATTGAATCTTTATATAATAAGTTTTCATTTTACGGAGACATTTACATTTGGAAGAAAATTTTATTAAAAAAAAAAGGTTTAGACTCATGAAAATGTGACCTCTTATAACTTTTCTTAATTTATTTTTAGGGATGATAATGGGGAATGAGCTTTATATGTGCTGCAAAAATTATCCATAGTGGATAGAGTTATTTCATACTTGATGGATAAGGATACGAGTAAGAATAATTATCTGCAAAATTTGATGAGAATGAATACAGGCAAGGATACTTTAGTACTCAACCCGTCCTATATCTGCACTTATATATATGTATATGTGTGTATGTGTATGTATGTGCACGCACTTATGCACATGTGTGTACATAAATAAATACACACACACACATATATAACAATAAATTAAAAAAATAAAATTTATGAAAACTTAATAGACATTTATCTTTATTTCTTTTCTATTGTACTCAACCCTTAACTCTCTTGGTGACTGTATGAGATGTGAGTTACTAAATTGTGACTAAACAAACATAGAAAACTTTACAAACTGCCACATCAGATTACACCACCATCGCATGAAGTTTATAATTATGTTATTGCAAAAATTTATTGTAATGTTTTATAATTATGTTTATAATATTTAATAGAAGATCTTTGAATAGTATTTAAATTAAATTACAAATGAATTTTTAATCAATGTTTTTTCATTTATTAAAGTGTGAATAATGAGCACAGGTATGGGTACTTAATGACAAATAACTAGTACGTATTTTAATTATGAACTAAGTACTCAATAGGTAAGGATACAAGTGTTAAAGTTATTACTTACATGAGTACGAGTTCAAGCACAGATGTTTCTTTGAGAATGTGGATATGGAGATGGGTATGATGCTACACTACCTAAAGGTATACAATAAATTTTATATTTAAACTTATGGGTAAACTCTTATATGATAAATCTTAAACAACAAAACGTTAAAATTTAGATGATTTTTTGTGAAAACTTTACAAATGTATTAAGTATGTAGAATGATTAAAATAACCTTAGAATTGAAGCGTTCAATAAAATCAAACCATCTACTAACCAAATAAAATTTTACAAGTGACTAGTGGAGACAGATTTACCTATTTTTTTTATTTGGTATGAAATTTTGATAGGGTCATCCATTTGAATTCAAATCCAACACAATTAAAATCTGACAACATATGAAATAAGACTATGTCAACCCGATTTATTGACATAATATACCAATCTTAATATTATATATAACTAGTATTTTTTATATAACTTAAATTTATAATAAATAAATACTTTTGAATATATAAATTATATTATAATTAAAATTTATAATAAATAAATGTTTTTGAACATAAATTATATTTTAAATTTATAATAAATAATTATTGTAATACAATGTTAATTTTCAATTATTGATAATTTTTTAAAAAATATTAAAATTTAATTTAGAATTAAAGATATTGAAAATAAAAGATTGAGAGAGATAAGAGGCTAAAAAAATTCCTAAAAATGCTCTCATTGAAAAATAACAGTTAAAAACACTCTTGTTAAAGAATAATAGCTAAAAAAGCTCTCGTTCAAGATAGTCATTCTCACTTAATATATAGGATAGATTAAATTGAAGAATTAAATAACTATAGAACTACAATTAAGGTATTTTATAATATATATTAATATAAATATAATATCATATTATACAAAATATTATTCATTAAGTCAAGAACTTATATTATTAGAATATAATCATTTAAAAAATATGTCTTATAAAAGAATATATGACAGGGATTAAAAAAAATATACAATTCAAATTTGTGCTTAAAAAAGTACACGAGTTCTAATTTTTTAAACTTGTAATAATAACTTTGGGCTGGACCGCTTAGTGTCACAGGTCAATAAACATCTTTAATCACTTGTTCAATATCCACAGTTTCATGCCATCATTGTCAACGATACCATAATCCTCAAATTTGAAATTACTTGGTAATCTATTTCTTTCATCATTTGTAATTTTTACTTCAACTGTGATTTGCGCTGCCTTTGTGATTGCTCAAGGTGCTCACTTTGCATCTCTCTTGTTGACATATACGTTATCTAATTTCAATCCATAACTTTCTCGTTTGTGTTTCAATCACTAGCGTGTTTCTAATTTTGCTTATGGCTTTTATTTTCTACATTATTTTATTTATTTTCGATGAATGGTGTGTCTAGGGTTGATTTGATTGTCATTTTAGGGGGTTGTGGTTTTGATATGTGGGAGTGGAGTAAGAGTTTACTTTAATAGGTGATGAGTTTTGTTTGGCCTCTACTTTACTTTTATAGTAGAAGTATGAAGAGATGCTTACCCAACACAACAATTTGCCGGAGAATAATCACCAAACCATGGAAGGTACTTATTGCTTTGTCATTCTTTTTTTTTTTTTACTTAATTTATTGCCTTTTTTCAATTACCAATTCAAATTGCTCTAAGAGCTGGAGAAACCACTTGAAGCTTTGCTTGGTTGCCAATGAGAAAAGGAGGGGGGAGGAACGAAATGATAATTTGGTTTAAAGGAAAAGGTTTTTTTCTTTCCTTTTTTTCCTACATAAAAAGTGACCAATTGTTAGTTTGCATTTTATTAGAAGGTTTGTGTATTTTTTATATCTTAATTGATCTTCTCTTACTCATCTTTTTTGGCATGCAAGTAAATGGTCTACTTCATTTATGGTCACTATATCTGTCAAAAGATTCAATCATGACAAAAATTGGTTGGTGAATTATCATTAAGAAAGAAGATTCACGGACATTAATTGTAGATCTATAAAGGAATTTGTGGAACAATATTGTCTTTAGTATTAAAAGAAATAAGAAGGGCATACTAGTTGTAATAAATTGAGTGTTCCATTTCTTATGAAATGCCTATAATAGACTGATATATTCTTTGTTAAATTTGCTTGTATAAAGTGCTCTTGATTTTAAATGGCAAAAATGTATCAATGTGCTCTACCTTCTAGGTACTTGTTATTCTTCTCATTTCCCTTGTTTTTTTTTTTCTTTTTTCAAGAGACGATGTTTCCCATTTACTTTTAGTGTTGTTGGCTTAAATTTTTTGGAGAACAAAATGGATACATTTTTTCTTAAATTAATTTCTGGATTTCTCTAACATGATTGTTTGGATTGATTTTAAAGATGGTGTGGAACCGGGGATGGACAATATCCCATATGTCTCTAAAGCGAATATTGAAACAGGAATCATATTGTTTGAAGGTATATCTTTTGTATTCTTTAAGGATGTTGTGATAATTCTAAGTTTTTAGAGTAACATGATTTGGCAAATGGGTGTTGTAGTGAATTTGCAAGGTCGAGGTGTTTGAAGCTAAATCTGTTTTGGGTGGATTATGTCTCCTCTCAAACATGAAATTTCTAATGGGGCGACTTACACATACTACCTCTACATGACTATTTGCTTATAAGTTTTTGTAGATGACAAAGAGTTGTACAGTAGGGTTTGTGAGAATGCTAAGCTCTATAGACAATGGTTGAGGAGAGTTTATGATTGGTACCACTTGATCTTGTAGTATTCAAATTGCCTTTTCAATGTCTATTTCTTTGAATGAGTCATCTCCCTCTTTTCTTTGTTAAATGTTATTATACTAGAGGTTTAAGGAAGGTCTCTAGTCTAACGAAGTAGCAAAATTGATTATCTTAGTAAGAGTAAGTTTAAAGTAAGAACTCATATGAGTATATGACAAAGTTTTTTTTTAATTTTTTTGCAAAATTTACATACAGCTTAAGGAGAATATCTTGGCCTTGTTATGTGCTGGCATACCTCATCATTCAATTCAATATACAAGAACACAAAACACAAAAACAAAATGTGAGGTAATTAAAAAACAGGAAACATTGAAAAGTAATAGAGGATAGTAATCGACTTCTAACATTTATGAGTAGCAAAAAGGGGGAGGAAACCCATTACAAAGAGCCTAGAGATAATAATATACTATACTATTATTTATAGAGTTTAATGAATGAAATGTATAGAGAAGAAGAAAAAAGTAAATTTTTTCAGGTTGTTGAAATAAAGAGGACTTATGGCCTAACACTCTTAAGTACTTAAACAATATAATTTTTTTTAATTATTTTAATGTTTCGTTATTATGTAGACTATACAATATACTTTTCTTTAACCAAAGATGTACATAATGAAATATTTCATTAATTAAAGTATAATGCTAGTTTTTCGAAATTGATGGAACATTTAATGAATCTATTGTTGCAAGATGTTGACGAAAAGGATTTAGATGGTAAAGATGTTGACAAGATAGGCTTATAAGCTTTACTACCTAGCATGTGTCAACCTTGTAAGATGGCTTATCTCATGTACACTTATTTTCAAGTTATTATTCATTTGAGGTCCATCCCGTAAAATTTTTCAATGCTATTGGTATTAATTGTTATTGTATTTCAAAGACTCTAATCATTTCACTCTTTCTTCCTCCACATGTTATTCTCCTTTTAATAGAAAATTATTCCTAGTCTTTGTCATTCTATGTTTAAGAATTTAAAATAATATTTAAAATGTGAGTGTCTATTATGGAATTATTATTCCTATTTTTATCATTTTCTAATGTCCTTTTGGTTTTTTTTTAATTTTAAGTCATCACTCACTTATATCTAATGAATTGGGTGTAATTAGAGTTATTAATATAAATTGATGGGACCTAAAGTATAAATTACCATTTTTTATTAGTTAGAGATATTAAAACAAATCAATAATTGAAGCTTTAACAACTTTGTTATGCATGAAATAATTGATATCTTCAAGTTTGATTTAGAGACTAATAAGTATCCATGAATTGAAACTCTTGTATAAAGATCAGATAGTTTATATCTCGGACACATATTTTAAGTTAAATTTATCCAAATAAAATAGGAGTCATTTAGTCTTTATCCAACAGTTTCGATTAGTTGAATGCGTGAATGTAAGAATTTTCTAATTGTAGGGAACCCCAATCCTCTTGTAGTTATCTTCCTTCAATCAAACCATTGATTTTTTATTTTATTTTTTTGTTTCACTATCATTTTTTGAGGCAATGCTCTTTAATTAGCTTATTGCAAGTACTAATATACACCTTTTTATTTTATGACTTATGCTTGTATGAGTTATATTGTTTGATAATATTTTTTTTTAAATAATTAATTGTTTATTATCAAAAAATCTATTTGATGTGCTTTAACCGAGTATGTTAATCGCCCCACCGACTACACCACCAAACTCAATTTCGTAGCCTACAAGCTTCATGAAAATGATGTGCATCTTTTTTTTTTTTTTTGGGATTTCATAACAACACAAATATGATGCTATTTACTTTATTTTCATATTTGCATTCAGATCCTTTAAAGTAAAATGGTGCAATATTTAGTAAAGTAACCGTATTATTAGCTCATATAACACTTAGACTATAGAACCTACCATAGTTAATCCATTCTTTATATACACTCGCAATATTTTCATTTCATTTAAGTAAAACATAACTCTAAAGTTCATCTCAATTCTGATATTATAAAATTAAAATTTATTTTTAAGGATAAAATAAATTCTTTATATTCTCTCTTTTTTGTGATTATATATAGTCATATTAATCTTATTTTATGACATGTATTTTATAAACTTTTATATCAATCAATTTTTTTTTTATAATTTTCTATCTAATTATAAAAGATATTTAACTTTTAATTATTTTAATTAATATTTAAATATATTCAATCAACTTTAATTATAATAAAATATTTATAAAACATTATCAAAATAATAAAAATAAAAAAGACAAATATATATTTTTAAATTTTAAGTTATAATATTTTATTGAGAATAATTTTAAGCTATCATGGAGCTTTCCACACCTCACTCACTTTATACACACCTACATTGTTTTCATTTTATTTATTGTAAAACGTATTAATAACATATTTATAGATGTTTAAATTTTAGGTAATAATTATTTTTTACAATTCACTCAAAAATATTTTAAATAATTATTTTCTTAAAATAAACATACACAAATTTATTATCATTAGAAAAATATTGTTTTATATATATGTTGTTAAGTATATGTATTCGTTTTATTTGTGTATTGTATGGACATTTGTAAATATACATAAAATGCAAAAAAATTATAAATTTAAAAAATATTTGAGGAAAAATATTTTATTCTTAATAAAATACTATAAACTTAAATATAAAAATATATGTATTTATATACTTTAATTTTATTATCTTGGTAATGATTTATAAATATTTTATTATAGTTATTGTTGATTGAATAAATATAAATATTAATTAAAATAATTTAAAAATTTAGTTATCTTTTAGGTAATCTACTTATTACAATGTGTTATTTACCTCCTAATGTATATAAACAATTGAGATGAACTCTTGCAATGTACGTGTTTGCTTTGCTCTACTTTACTATTGGGTTTTTACCTCCTCTTGAATGCACAATGTTATTTAGGAAAAAAAAAATTAGTCTGAAGTCATGTTTCAATTTCTCTATTTAAAAGTTAAATATCTAATAAAAAAAATAGGCTATGCATTGCCAGTGTAAAGTAGTTTTAAATTGTCATCTAATTATAAATCACCGTGTATGATAAATTTGTTGACTTTTACAATAACTATCTTAAAAGTCATATCAACAGTGATTTTTGATTGGTTGACAGTATAAAACTTTTTACACTGACAATACATAGTCATTAAACTCATTTAATAATTGCCATATATGCTTGCCTTTTGAATACATATTTGGATAATTATCTTATCTTCTCTATTATTTAGAACCATGTTTGGTCCAATTTGGTGTAAGTTTATAAGTAATGACGATTTATACCTAACTTAATCAATTTTTGAAAGCTCATCTAACTTTTGTATAGGGATTGGATTGAGGAAGCATAAGGAGCATTTTCTGAACCATAAGTAATAGACCCAAGAAGATAGATTTGCTCAGCGAGAGAGTTACTTTATGGAAGGCAAGGTCGTATTAAGAATTCGCTTAGCGAATCTGTATCTCACCAAGCGAATGTTACTTCCAAGGACCCTTTTTGATTTTGAAATTTCACTTAGTGAGACCTATATGCTCGCTAAGTGAAAATGCTCACTCTGCCACTTAATGTGCATTGAGACAAAGGGAATAAAACTGGGAACACTAACTATTAAGGTAAACTTTCGATCTATAGCAAGGATGTAACATCCTGGGCACTGACGAGGGTGAGGAGTGATCGCCGGTGCAAAAGAGATGAGGCACGGACAATGAGCGACTCCTGGCAGGCTTCCAGCGGGAGGGGTACATGAATGAATCGAATACACACTCGAACGAGAAGGATCCAGAGGCTGTGCAGGTATGGGACTGTACAGTTGAGGATAACTTAAAGGAATTAATAAGTGCTACCTATACCATCAAGATGCATCTATTTTTGGTAGCCCATCACTTAAGAACTCCATAGTTAAGCGTGCTTGACTTGGAGCGATTTAGGGATGGGTGACCTCTTGAGAAGTTTCCCAGGAAGCGTGTGAGTGAGGACAAAGCACGCTGAAAAGTCTTGTGTTGGTTTGTGGGGACAGTCACTCATCTTGAAAGCGGCCGGGCATTACAAAGGACACAGTGATTTTTCTTTCTTGGAGCTTTCCTACAAGTTCCTTAAGCTTCTCCATCATTTTTTCATGTATTTTGGTGTTACACATGTCAGATGTAACCAACTAAACTCTCATGTATCTTTATTAATATACATATGCATATGTATACATATATATACATATATATATGCATATGTATACATATATATACATATACATGTGTATATATATATGTATATATATTCATCTTTACTCTTTAACATTAGTGTTTTACTTTGTGCTTAATGCTTGTCGTGACTTGATCATTCATGGCTTGTTGTTTGGTTTAAATGTTATTGGAAAATACTTTGTAAACCTTAAACTGAAGTGAAACACCTAATGAGCCTTGTATCTAGGAATGAAACTTGGTTTGTTAGTCATCTTATAACCTTGAAGTTTAAAGCAAGTTATTTTGTTAAGCATTCAAGGGATTGATGCTTAGCAAGGGAACTTAGATTCTTACTTTTAAGGAAATAGGGTTTAAGTATTTTTATTTTTTGATGTTAATATTGAAGCTTTAAATGAATATGTATGTTACTGATACATGAGAGGGAAGTTCGGTGAAGTCTAACCCTAACATTGTTTTCCATTTCAAAACCTTATTGTTTTCATCTTCTATTTAATAGACAAAATACCAAAAAGAGTTTCAAAATTATGCGTTTACTTCTTTGCTTGTTTTTATGTTTGCAATCATTTAAAATTTTTGTTCAAAACAAGCAATTGGTGTATTTCTTAGTTTAAGATAGTAATTTTTGTTGATTTTGCTAAGTATTGTGCAAGTCTCTATAGAAACGATACTTTACTCGTTATTCTCTACTTGTGCGATTTGGTACACTTGTCAATGGACTAACAATATCTTTTATAATTAGATAACCAATTATTTGATAAAATAATATGATTATATATAGTTAGAATAAAAAGAGAATATAAAGGATTTATTTCATTCTCAAAAATAAAAATTTAAATTTATAATATAAAAATTGAGATAAACTTTAGAGTTATGTTTTACTTAAATGAAATGGAAACAATGTGGATGTATAAAAAGAAGGAATCAAGTGCGATAGTTTTTATAGTTTAAATGTTATATGTAGGGGTGTTCATGGGTACAGGTACCTCGTAAACCCAAACTAGCCCAACTCAACCCAAATGCTTTGGTTTTGTTTTTTTTGTTGTTCGGGTAAAACCCAACTCAATCTAATGACGTGGCATTTTAATTTACAATTTATTATTTATACATATTTTTTCACGTAGACTTAGTTAATATCTTAAAATAAAAAAAACAAAAAAAAAACGCATACACAAGTTGTTGATATCTTGCTTTATTTATATGCTATGTTGATATCAACCAAACATTTTTTAAACCAAATGCATTGGTATTTCACATTGCTTGAATGAGTCATCCCTTAACAAATAGTATAAGTGTATGATGTTGATTTGTCTAGTTGAAGAACAAATATCAAAATGCATATTCTAAGAAGAAAATTAACTTAGAAAGAAAAAAAAAAGTCATACAATTATTCGAATTAATGGACAGTCATATTTATTGTAATTATATTCAGTGAAGCAACATTTATTCTTCAATTTTATTCCCATAATAGGTCATTAAAATGGTAAGAAAAATTATAATTTTTTAGAAAATTTAAAATAATTTTTGTTTTTTTATACTTGAAGACCCAACCCATTATTGACCAGGTTGGTTTTGTTCGATTTCGATAGAAAAATTATACAAATCCAACCCAATCTAACCTAAACTATTTTGATTAGTTCAGGTAACAGGTTTGGCAAAATCCAATCCAAATCGCCCCATGAACACACCTATTCATGGGGTAGGTTAACTTATGTCCCTACTCGACCCAAAAATTTAATAAGGTCAATTTTGTAAACCCGAATCTGACCTAATCAATACCCGACCACATTTAGGACAACATCGGGCTAGCCTAACTTGTTGGCACAATATATTAATCTTAGCATTATATATAGCTAAATTGTGTAATTAAAGAGGTATACAACTACAATTTAGGTATATTTTAAGCCAAATGATATTAATATAAATATAGTATTATGTTAGATAAAACATTATTTATTAAGTCAATAAGTTGTATTATTAATACATAATTGTTTAAAAAGTATACTATTTAAAAGAATATATATCATGAAATCGGGTTGGGACGATCTAAAGTATAACCTAAACTCGTGCACTAGGTGTAATTTCTTAAACCCAAACTTGTCAAAAGTCTCTTAGGACTGAGTCGGGTTGGTGGGACAAAACGGGTCGTGAACACCCTTAGTTATATAGACTAATAATTTTGTTCTTTTATCAAATACTACACCATTCTACTTTAGAGGATCTAAACTCTTCAAATTTTAGCTACTTAATTTGATCCAATTCGATAACAACTCTTAACGTTATATAATAATATCAACCTTTATTACTTTTTATTTCAGATATGGTGTGAGAATTTGCATAAAAAGATGATAATTAAAGTTACGATAATAATGATTATTATTTGTTGTACATAAGAAAAATAATTTAATTTTCATGCAGTTAATGTAAAAAAATTTAGGGTTAAATATGTTTTATATCCTCAAAAAATATGACAGAATTGGTTTTAATCCCTAGAAAAATTTTTCTTTGAATAAAGTCTCACAAATATTAAAAATGCTCTAATTAGATCCTTATGCTAAACTCTATTTAACATTTTTGTTAAATGATGGCCACAATAGTATCACAGTCACCATTAATTTGCTGATGTGGTCATCTATGTCAACTGTTATGTCCATGTCAAATTAGTAACATATTTTTTAAATAAAATTATTACATGTTTAACCCTAAACTACAGATTTTTTTTTAACCTTAAAGCACAAGTAATTACACAATTTTTATTAAAAATTATCACTAGGCACTTCAGGTAATAAAATACTTTACTTGGAAGCTGATGTGACCATCATTTAATAGAAAAGTTAAACAGAGTTTAGCGCAGGAATCTAATTAGCATATTTTTAATATTTTGGGGACTTTATTCAAGGAAAAAATTTTCTGGGAACTAAAACTAATTCTGTCATATTTTTGGAGGACCAAAAACATATTTAACCAAAAAATTTATACTGCCAATTAACCAGACATTACCTTCAGTACGAATTTAAATTAATGGCTTAAATCATTTTTAGTTCCTATAAAATGAGCGAATTTTGATTTGGTTCCTTTAAAAATTTCTTTTAATTTTTTATCCCTCTAAAATTTAAATCATTGTTTATGATCCTTATTAATGAGTGAATTTTGGTTTTAGTCCCTATAAAAAAAATTTCTTTGATTTTCATCCCTCTAAAATCTAAAATTACTATTTTTGGTCCCTAACATTCATTTTAAGATAGATAAATAACATTCATTTTAGGAATTTAAAAAATATTTTAAAGGTGTCACACACTGACACTAGTGGGTGTTACTTAGGATGATGACTTGACCTTTTATTAAACATTTAAGAAGTTAATAAGTGTCATATAACAATAGGAACCAAAAACAATAATTTTATATTTTTGAGGAATGAAAACCAAAGAAATTTTTTTACAAGAACCAAAATTAAAACTCACCTATTTTATAAGAACGAAAAACATATTTAAGCCTAAATTAATTATTACAAAAATCAACAATCTTATTATACATAACAATTTATGATTAGATGAATATAAAAAAGCTTTTGTATTATTATATAGTATCGGTGTATTCTAATTAAATTGAAAAATAAATGTTGCTTCTTTATGGTTGTTTATATAGTGTTATTCATTTAAGAAAGGAAGAAAATCTTAACATATAAAATAATAATATAAATTTATGCATTTAGAAGTTTGACTATTGTGCATTGTAATGAAATTGAAAACTAAGATTGACCAAGAGTTTCATAGTAGTTAAACAAGTTATAGAGGTCAAATAATAATATAAATTTATGCATTTAGAAGTTTGACTATTGTGCATTGTAATGAAATTTAAAACTAAGATTGACCAAGAGTTTCATAGTGGTTAAACAAGTTATAGAGGTCAAATGTGCTCAAGGTTTATATTTATTATTAGGTAAATGTGATCTATCATATCTTGAGTAACGTTTTTTTAAATGAAATATTAATTTCATTTCACTTGTAACGTTAGAAAAAAGTATGTTGATTCTAGTTGCATGGGGTGTGTGAACACCCAATTTTATCCGGGCAATTAATTTTGTAAAAATAAAATTAAAAGAAGCAATAAATAAAAAAGGTAATAAAAATAGTATAACATGTAAACAATTCAAGTCTTACTTAGTGGATTAATGTGTTTAGATTTATAAATAAAAATAGTAATAATAAATAAAAATAAAGATAAATAAAAAAGAGAAAAAGAAGTAGAAAATCAAGAAAAATAGATAAATAAATAAATAGATACATTTTTAGAGAGTATTGTTTTGGGCTGGGTAGGCTTAAAAGCCCATCCAAAGAATAAATCTGAAAATAATAAAACAAAAAAAAAGGAAATGAATTTAGAGGGTGCCTGTTTTGGGCCTATCTAAGAAACAAAATACATCAGGCCCATTATTATGAATAAAAAAACCACAAACGAGAAAGAGCAGAAACGTGAGATGTGCCAACGAATTAAACTTGCAATGCAAGTTTCTTGAGGTTTATAAATATAGGAGGAAGACGAAAAAAAGAGGAGAGGGAGAGGCTGCCAAATTGAAGGAGAAGTAAGAAATACTGTTACGGATTAAAGAAAAAGAAGAGAGAACGAATACATTGTTGAATTGGGAGAAGTAAAGGAAGGAGAGGCGAAAGAGATTGTTATCGAAGATATTCTTGAGGTATTCTCATCACTCTGCTTATTTGTTCTGTATAAGTTTTCCCATCATTCTGCTATAGCAATGTCTCTGTTACTCTTTAATTTGGATGTTGAAATCGTAAATATATGGCCGTGTTTTGCTTAATTGTTTGCCGCACGAAGCTTATATAACAAGGCCCGAATCACTGTGATTGAAAGCAAACGGACTAAACCAGCATTAATCAAATTAATATATATATATAACAAGATCTACATCTGTAGTTTGCGCTCCAAAACCCCGCACCATCAGAGTTGGCTTGCCAGTCACCTCCACCCTGTTGCGAAGTGGTCTGTGATATTTTTATCCAGTCACTGTGTTGTCGTTGCCGTGACATACCTATCGCCACCGCGTCGCCATTAAGGTGGGACTGCTACATTCATTCCGCGCAAGGTTCCCTCACGTTCTCGTATCCTCATTGCGTCTCCGACATAGACCATTGCAGTCCAGTGCTACCATTGATTTCATGATCATCGGAGACAGGATTGACGGCCTTTGGGAGTTCACCTAAGCTGTGCGGCAGGGGAAGGTGCGGCTCGGTTTAGGATAGAACGACTCGAAACCCTTCCGTGTGCGAATGGAGTTGGCATCTGTTTTTTCCCTTAATTCCAAATTGGGCCTGGCCCAAGGAGCATCATGATTTCGTTTTGGTTAATGTTTACGTGGCCCATGATTATTTGCTTTTGTATATTCAGCTGCTAGTTGGTCAATTCATTATGGGTTTGGATTTTAATTGCACGACTTTTAATTCAAGCTTTATTGGCAATTTCAGTATTTAGAATTAGTTTGTTGAGAAATCTTTTTGGCCATCATTAAAGTTGTATTAGATAAGTTTATAATAATAGTAAATGCTTAACATATCAAAGATGAAGACTATTTGTTAGCTAAAATCACCAACAAACGTAATAGCGAGAATAAGTTCGAACCATTTTTATTTTTATTTTTATTTTAAAAAAAAAAAGAAAGAGAAAAGTTCATTCCCTTGAGTATTTTTTTTTCTTCAAATTTAATCAAATGAGGTGATAAATAAAAAAGCATAGATCTAGTGATTTTTCACGTGCGTCTAGGATCCACTTGAATATCACAAGGATCTCCCTAAAATTTAAGATTGATTAATAATTTGTTAATTTTTTTTTCTTTTAAAATAACATATATAAACTTAGTGATTTACCATGTTGGGTCTAGGACCCACTTGAATATCACGAAATCTTTTATAACTTTGTTTTATATAAGTATTCCACATCTGTTAGGCCGCCTATCGTTGTGGATAATACTCTATAATATTTGAGATTTAATATTTTAATAATCCTTAATCATAATAATAATAACAAGAAATAATTAAAAACTAAAAAAATCAACCCACAAAGCAATTTTTCTACTCAAAGAATTACGTGAGTCTGATTTCCTCATTGCACTGGAGGATACGTAGGAGCAAGAGCCCACTTCTGTCGATCTCAAAAAGAATAAAAATAAAATAGTAATAATAATAATAATCTTTTTTTTTAAAATAAAAATCAACAATAAAATTTAATTTGAAAATAAATTAAAAATGGGATTAATAATTTTACAAGCAAGCAGAGAAGACAATTGATTCTATTCACACATTAAGTTAAAGGGTAACTGTTTTTATAACGGACATCGTAGGATGCTAACGCTTTCCCTAAGCATAATCGACTCTCGAATCCAATCTTTGGTTCAAGACCATTTTTAGGGTTTTTCCATGTTTTCCCTTAATAAACAATAGTGGCGACTCCTCTGTTTTTAAAATCATTTTTGCCGTCCTGTCATGACCCTGGTTGCAACAGGGTGTTTGGGTAATAATTCAAATGTGTGCCAACAACAACCTTTTTCCCTAACACTTTGTTCAGCTGGGATGAAATGAGGAGGAAGGAAATAGGAAAAAAGAAATGAGGGTGGAGATATATAAATCACTTTCATAGTTTGTTTGGAGGTGAAATCAACAATGAGAATATTGTAAGATACAAAAATAACACAAGAAAAGGGTTGAATTGTGTTATAGCAAATTTTCGCAAAACCTTTTTGGAGATGTATCGTCTAGAGGGTATGATCAAAGAAGTTTTCAAAGACGTTTTATAAAACAAACGAATATTAAACCTAAGCAAAGCAAACTGAAAGGCACACAAGATTTATACTGGTTCGTCTCACTCTAGAGACTATGTCCAGTTCTTGGCTACAACCAAGTCCACTAACTTTTTCAAGTTACAAGTATTCTTTCCACAAGCCTCTTCGGGCTCAACTCAAGTAGTCTTTTACTTGCCTCTCCAAGCAAAAACCCAAGTATTCTTTGAATCAAAGCCTTTTTGGGCTTCCACCAATCTTGTTAAGAAAAAGGTTTATGTGTGAGTTACCTCACTGGGTTTAACGTCTTAACAGACGAATATACAATGAAGTATAAAAAAGAATTTACAATTAGAATATATAAGAGCTTTTTCTTTTCTTAAAGAGGTTACGATTTTTCAGAAAGAGTAGCAACTAGGGGTGTTCATAAACCGATCAAATCCAATGAAAACCGAAAATACCGATCCAAAAAACCAAAAATCGAAAAAACTGAAAATTGAAAAAATTGAAAATTGAAAAAACCGAAATTTTTTATTGGATTGGATCGAATTTTGGATTTGATTTTGAAAACCAATCCAATCCAATCCAAACTGAACTTATACATGCATATATATTTTCACTTATAATTTTCTAATATCACTCATGTTTATATATTTTTTTCTTATATATTTGTAAAATTATCACATAAATTATAATTGTTTATTAAAAAATATATTTATTTAAAGATAGTTTTTTAGTAACTATTTGAGTAAAGATATATAAACATAATTATTAAGTTGTGTAAATTTATTTTTAATAATATTTATTTGAAGAGTTATACTAGTATTAGTTATATAATAACTCATTAATAAAATATTTGATATTTTAAATTATTTTTTAACACAGTTATTAGATATCATATTATTTATTTAACATTTTAAAAAAAAAATAGTAAGATTAAAACCAAAAACCGATCCAATCCAAATTGTTTTAAATTGGATCGGATTTAAATTTTAAACCAAATTGATTGGATGATGAAATAACAAAACTGAAGTGATTGGATCGGATGGTTTTTCTCTTCAAAACCGATCCAATCCAATCTGTGAACACCCCTAGCAGCAACTATGACAACAACAGTAACAACAACAATTTGAAAGAAGTTTCTTCTTCTATTTATAAGCTTTTCCAAAAGTATCCGTTGAGAGCTCTGCAAGAGATAACTTTCGTCTGATGAAGAGAGTCATTGGAGCATTAAATGCAGCATTTAATGCCTTTCATCAACTTATCATATGATAAGATAAAGCAGTCTGCTTATCTTTTCTATTCTTGTACTCAATCTTGTAGCAGTTGTCATGTCCGCTTTCCTGTTCTGATTTGCGCACACACATTCCTTCTTTTTTCGCTGACTTTTCTTGAGAGTAGGTATATAGGCTTTATAAGTTTCGAGGCAGCTTACACTCTGATTGATGTGCAGATCATTTTAGAACGGTGTCATCGTCTGTGAGATTCGTTAGTTACTGATTTACTTTAATCAAAGAATAAAGACGATATATCTTTAAAGAAATCAGACGATTGATTATTACGGATGAACAGACGATTACGTAAAAACATATATTTTAACTGTTTGTTATTATCAAAATATTTTAGGGTTATAAATTCGTCTTTTGTCTTAACAAATATGAAATTTTCGTGGGCCCAATGTGAGAAGAGCTTTTCTCTTCAACAGCCGTGAGATTAGATGAAAGATTGAGCAAGAATGTTCATTTCCATGAATTACCTTGCGTTTTTCATGCAGTTGCACCCCTCCTTCTCCTCCTCCTTAAGATCAAGCAACTTTACGAGAATATCGATAAGCTCTTTATTATTGCTTCCAACGAAAATGCAGTTTCTTCTTTCATCGGCCAGCTCCCTATTCCAACTTTATGAAAAATTAGCAAGGTTTGTATTAGTGGCTTGAAGTAAGCTCAAGCATTTAGGGTAATTAAAACACTTGAAGGAGAAACCAAAAGCTCAAAGTTTATAGTATAATCTTTAAAGGATAAATATGCCTTTTTATTAATTTGTCAATCTTTTTTCCTTTATTCTTCAATCTAACCAAACAATTACAAAGATTTTTTTTCTTTCCTTTCATTTTTAATTCTATCAATTCAAACAACACATAATTTTACTTAAAATCCATCCCTATGTGTATTATCTCTGTTTTCTTTTTCTCTATTTTATTTCTTCCTATTTCATATGGTATCCAAACAAAGACTAAGATACCTTTTTTCTCCTTTTGAATTTAGGACAAATTATTAAGTAATGTATTCCTAGACTCCGGGGATTAAATTTTTTATTAAAGTTAGAGTTTAAATAAAAGTTTAAAAATTAAGATTTTTTGATAACTTTGTAAGTGTTTTAAATTAAAGTTATTTTTAGGTTGAAAAATTTTAAATAATGTGTTCTTAAGTTTTAAGATTTGAAATAAATAAGCAAGAGAATTTTTGTTTTTTCTAAAATGAAATTATCTAAAAGTTTTTAAGTTTCTTTTTCATTAAAATTTTTTGGGGACAAGTTGAGTTAAACATTGCATTAGGCAATTTTGACTTGGCTTTTCTTGATATGACTTTGGTTTCAATTTCTAACACTGGAGTTTAGAAGGTAAGAGTTTTTGTTGCATTTAATGATTGATTGAGGTGCTTGTAAATAGTAATGAAATTATATGTCATTTAATATATCAATATTAAGTTTATGACTGAATTCAGGGACACAAGATAATAATAATAGAAAAGTTTTATTTATAATTATGTTAGAGTGTATAGAGAATTACAATAGAAATGCATTAATATTGTTTCTAATGAAAACTTTCAATTTTAGATTCTTTAAATAATACATTTAGGGTGTAGTTTTATTAATTATTTTTGCATGTTTACACTATAATTATGGCCTATATGTTGATGACAATAATATGGCTATGTGTGAATATACTATGAAAATGAACACGTCAATTTAAAATTTATGTTAAAAACTGCAAATATAACTTTTTATATTATGATAATTTCATTAATGTATATTGAAATAATAAAAAATCTTTAAATCTATAAAAAAGTAAAAAAAAGATTTACTTAGTTTTTTTTGAAAAAAGTATAACTTGAATTTTGAATTTATACCGCTATTCAAAAAAAAAGAAAAAAAACTATGACTTTGATGAGAAATACTTTTCACACTTGCATGTCACTGCATGCGTGCACATGCTAGTATAATCTCACTTGAATTTTAGAAAGAGTTTTAATAAGTTATAAATTGAATTTGTTAAAATAACTTTTAAAGGTGTGACTTGTTAATATATATATATATATATATATGTGTGTGTGTGTGTGTGTGTGTGTGTGTGTGTGTGTTTAAAAATGAAAGTATAAAGATGTTCTCTCTCTTTACCTGTCTATCTATACATCTAACTAGTTGGTCTACCCCGCGATGCTCGAGTATATTTTCTTTTCATTTGCATAAAAATTTATCACAATCAGATAACTTAATTTTAATTAACAAATTAAACGAATTAATTATAAAATGTTTTTTATATAGACTACTCGTTATTCAGAAACTTGAACAAATAAAACATGGGTTAACAAATATTTTAATCATTGAATATAAAATGCAATATATACCTAATCCATATAATAAATAATGCAACTATACTATGTAAGTCTTGTCAACGTATGTATTTTAAAAAGGAGTTTGCTTAAAAAAAACTCTAGGCATATAACATTGTTAATGATTGTAATTCATGTAATCAAGAAAAATATATTAAAGGCAAATAAAGATTAAGCAGAAAAGAAGTAACAATAGTATTGAATACATAGTTTTTTTATTCAACTTGAACCGCCAAAAAAAAAAGTACAGAAAAGTAATTTAATAAAATAACAAAAAAAATTGAAAAACACATAACTTTAAAGTAGTATTAATTATATTTTTTGAAACACTTTTTTATATACAATATTTTTTGTATTTGACAATCTTCGATTTTCTTCATCACAAATTAACACCTTTAGTCCTGGCTTACTTTTAACTCGTGATACTACAACATATAGTTGACCATGAGAAAACACTGGTCTTCATAGAAAAACTCCAACCTGAGACAAACTTTGACCTTGACTTTTATTATAATAGTCATAGCAAAACACATGATCAAAGGGAACTGACATCTTTGGAATTTGAATGGAGTGGTTCGAGCAGTGGAAACTAAATTCATCCTTGAAATATATACTTTACACCCAATATTGCTGCTAGTAATAATAAATGTTCCAACAATATTTACTCCCAATTCATCAACAATAAGCCTTGTCCCGTTGTACAATCCAATAGATATATCCAAATTTCTCATGAGCATAACAGGAACACCTTTTTTTCAAAATTAAGTGATGATCAAGTAGATCAAAACACTTTATTTCATTGATATATTTTGTTGTTAACCAATTAGAGTGAACACCAATTTCATCATCAACTTTTAATATGCTATTAGAGCTTAGATAACAACAAATTTCTCTTCCCTAAGCAAAAAAGGCACAACAAATTCATTAACAAAGTTCACAACCTCTAATGTAGGTGTCAATATTGCTCTATCTTTAAAGTAATCAATAATGCTAAAATGACTTAACAATTCAAGATATGTAGCCAAAACAATGGCGAATTCTAGTGTGCGAAAGCTAATCAAATGACGTATCGTGCGAAAGTTTGTCGTGACTGTTAAATACAGCGTGCAAAAAATTGATGGCTGTGATACGTCGTTAGTAGAAACCAGAGAGAAACCTCTTGAACAAAGCGACTTTTGTAGCTGACAACCTACGGTGCATTTCAAGTCAAGTTTTTATTAATTAAAAATCAAATTTCACAAAGGGAAGTAACTTCACACTATTTCATAATTATAGTTGGAATTATAATTTTTCTGCTCAATTAGCATGAAGGAATTAAAACTTACTATACAACAATTAGTATCTATATATCTATATATATAAGTAAATTAAACTTAAAAAAATATTAATGTAGCATTTAAAGTTATTAATGTAATATTTATACAAATATACAAACAAAGAATTTATTATGATTATAATAATTTTATTATTATTATATATTATAAAATAAGGTTTTGCCATATAGACAAATTGCCACATGATATTACTTTATTCATTTTTTTCACTTAAATTTCATCGATTTTATTTTTATTTTTTTAATTCATAAAAATATATTAATGAATATATATGTGTGTGTGTGTGTGTGTGTGTGTATAAACTAGTATAATAACTCACATTTTGTAGGAGTGGAGTTTACAATTTATCATTTTTTATATTATAATTTTTTTTAATTTTATGTAAATATATATTAGTATATATGCACATAAATATTTGAAAGATGTATTAAAATTATTATGAATATTGATGTATATTCAAATAATTTTATATTCTCATATGTTTTATATCATTTTAATTTATATTAATATTTATTTTAGAAAGTATTATCTTCGTAAATATATTTGTATTTGTATATAATTTAAATATATACATAATTTTAATAAAAAATATTAATAATAAATATTTTATATGATAATTTGTAATTATCAGTTTTTCTTTAAAAAATATGTCTCTACTATAAAGAAATGAAATGACTAACATTATTTATTTAAAAAAAAAAAGATTTGTGAGTATTTGAACTTATAGATTATAATAAAAAATAAATTGTGAATACAAAGATAAATAAAAAATTATGAATAATATTATTGATTTTATAGAAAATGTGTATTTTAATTTTTTTAGTACAATATAATTTGTGTTGGTATTCGAACCTCAACAATTATGTCCTAAACATACATGCAAATAAAATTCAATTAATCACTTATTTGGAAACACCATTTTGTTATTGTTAGGATCTATTTTATTTTTAATTATAGACCGAACATTCAAAAGTAAAAGTTAAAAAAGAAAAAATTTAAAATCAACTTTCTAGGAGCAAGGATAGAGGGTTTGGAGAATCAACATTGGAAAAGAACCATTTCATAATGAGGGTGTGACTAAGTTGCCTTAGCATCGATCTTAGATATGATGGCAACGAAGTGGTAGTAAAGGTGACTAATGATTTTGATTCTCAATTTCTTAGTTTTGTCCTTTTTATGTGAGTTTTATGTATACTTTGATTGTTTTTATTTTTTAAAATTAGTCTATATGAGTTGATTGATCCCTAATTTAAGTTAAATATGCTATAAATTTGAATTAGAATATATATTTGCATTATTAATTAATTTGAATTAGAATATATATTTTTGTTATCAATTTGAATGTTCAAATCATAAAAACTATATTAGTTATAATTATCTTAATTAATATAATTATGTATTTTTTATGAATTAAAATGGAAAAATTGATCACTTGGTTATTAATTACCGTAATTACAAAAAATTCATAATATTTGATAAATTTATTACCATATTATATAAAATTAAAATCTATACAAAAATTAATGATTTAATTGATTAATTTAATAATTTAATAATCAAAATATATACTCATTATAATCACCTTAATTACTATAATTACCTTAAATTCCTATAGTATATTCTTTTTGTTTTTTGTTTTTAATTTTCTTACATCTTCTTTTTTGTCTTTCTTATAAAACTTACTATGAGTCTCTCTTTAAACTAAAAGAAAAATAAAATAAAAATGACTTGGTATTCTTCATTTGACTTTGTCTAATAAAGAAAATGTTAACACAATTTAATATAATAGAAACAATCTATTTTTTGTCTTCAAGCCAAGTGAGGTTTGACCTCGTTAATATCCAATACATCACCATCCATCTTCCAGCAATGCATTTGATTTGACATTATAGTGTCTTGAGTTTGTGATTGTCATATATTGGAGAAATTATATTAAAAAAAAGATATAAATTTATCTTATAAAAAAGAAAATCAAATGAAAAATGATTTAAAGATAAAATATTTGAAGAAAAGAAAAGAAAGAAATATCTATAGTAAAAAAAAAGATATATAAAAGAAAAATAAAATAAAGATCAAACCTTGTTTTAATAATATAGTACAACTCTCAACATCTTCTTTTGTAAAGCCTTCCTTTAAGGCTTTTGTGTTATTTCAATGGTTGAAAGTTAGGTAATTATAAAATTTATGTCAGCAAACAAACTTTTAACACTAAATATTAGATAAAATATGAAAAAAAAATATATTCAAATAAATTGAAAAAGATAAAAATTTACCTTAGAGAAAGAATAAAAAGATTGGTAAATTTGTATTTCTTACTTGTATGTATCCTTCTATTGAAATTGAATAAAAGGAACAAAAAAAAAAAAAGTTAACATTTGATTATTTCAAAAAGAAATGATGAAAGTGAAAAACAATAATGTGGACATTGGTATTTATAAATGAGTTGATAATATGACTTTTTGTTTCAGGAAACTTAAATCATGAAAGATTTTTTTTAATTTGAATATGCTACAAATTTAAATTAAAATATATATTCTTATTGTTACTTAATTTGAATTTGAATTTGAATTAGAATATGTATTTTTATTATCAACATAAATGTTCAATTAATGAGAATCATAATGGTTAAAATTATCTTAATTTATATAATTATGTATTTTTTATGAATTAAAAATGGAAAAAAATGATCATTTGGGAATTGATTACCTTAATTACCAAAAAAATCCATAATATTTAATAAATTTATTATTGTGTTATATACAATCAAAATCTATATAACATTTAATGATTTAATTGATTGATTTAAGAATCAAAATATATACTCATTATAATCACCTTATTTGCTACAAATATGTTTTTTTATGAATTCAAAAATAAAATAAAAATTTCAGTGACATTTCGGTGAAAAAATAAAAACAGTGTGATACCATCACGTGGTATTTACTTATGTGGAAAATTATATTATATTTGATATAATTGGTTATTTTTATTTAAATTGATTATTATTCATTACGTTAGTATTTAAGGTAACATAACTATTTATTATCATTACAATACATATTTATAGTAAGTTATTATAAAATTTTGGTAATGAACAAAAAGTCATCATAATTATAAAAAACATTTTATAAAATTTAATAATTTGATTACCATATTATATAAAATAAAAATCTATTTAAAATTTAATGATTTAATTAGTTAAATTAATCAAAATATATACTTGTTATGAACACCTTTATTACCATGAATAAATATAATAATATATTTTATGAATTAAAAAAATAAAAAAATCAATAAAATTTAGGTGAGAAAAGAATGAATATGGTAATGCTACATTACATCTGTCTACATAACAAAATCTTCTTTATAATATATAAAAGATAATAAATATAATAGGTTATTATCATAATAATTTTTTTACGTGTATATTTGTATAAATATTAGATTAATAACTTTAAATGCTACATTTTTTTCAAGTTTAATTTACTTACATATATATAGATGCTAATTGTCGTATAGTAAGTTTTAATTCCTTCGTGCTAATTGAGAAAAAAAATAAAATTCCAACAATAATTATGAAATAATGTGAAGTTACTTACTTTTATTAAATTTTATTTTTAATTAAGGGTTAAACTAGTGTTTTAACTTGTGCATTGCATAGAATAAATATTTATTTTATATAACTTAAATTTATAGTTATTAAATACTTCTAAATATATAAATTATATTATAAGTAAAATTCAGAATAAATAAATATTTTTAAACTTATATATTGTATTTTAAATTTATAATAATACAATATTAATTTTTAATTATTGATAATTTATTTTAAAAAAACATGAAAATTTAATTTAAAGATAAATATATTAAAAATGATACATTAAAAAAGATAAGTTAAAAAAATTCTTAATAACGCTCTCGTAGAAGAATAATAACTAAAAACTCTTTCGTTCCATATAGTTATTCTAATATATATATATATATATATATATATATATATATGAGATATGTTTTTGTCTTCCAAAAATATGAAAAAATTGATTTTAGTTCTCAGAAAAAAATTTCCTTGAATAAAGTCCGTCAAATATTAAAAATATCCTAATTTGGTCCCTGTACTAAATTCTGTTTAACTTTTCTGTTAAATGGTGACCACATCAGCTTCCAAGTAAAGTATTTTATTACTTGAAGTGCCCAATGATAAATTTTAATAAAAAGTCGTGTAATTACTTTTACTTTAGCGTTAAAAAAATATGTGGTTTAGCGTTAAACATGTAATAATTTTATTCAAAAAGTATGTTACTAATCTGACCTAAATATAACAGTTGACATAGACGGCCACATTAGCAAATTAATGGTGACTGTGATGCTGATATGACCATCATTTAACAAAAAAGTTAAACATAGTTTAATACAGGAATCTAATTAGGATATTTTTAATATTTGAGAGACATTATTCAAAATTTTTTTTTTGAAGACTAAAATTAATTTTTTCGTATTTTTGGGGGACCAAAAACATATTTAACTCTTTAATTAATAAAAACTTGGCTTGAACTACACCACAGGTTGTCAGCTATGAAATTCGCTTTGCTCAAGAGGTTTCTCTCCGGTTCCACTAATGTCGTATCACAGCCATCAATTTTTGCACGATGTATCTAACGGCACGACAAACTTTCGCACGGTACGTCATTTGATTAGCTTTCGCACGCTAGAACGCGTCCCAAAACAATATCTTCAATAGGATGTCTACAAGTTTCCACCAACAAACTATCAGGTATTTCAATATCAGCTTCACCATCATTATAGTCTCCCAATTGTCCATCACCTATTGCAAGTATCCAATTAGCAAAATCTATTTTTTCTTTTTCATCAAAGTCATTAGATCCAGCTTCCAAATGCATGTTTTGTGTCAACTTCAAGACTTTACCATGTTTCCATAATCTTGAAGAATTAATAGTTGCCATAACAATCTCAGCTCTATTTGCATTAGCATAACTGGTAATATTTGTCTAAAATCACCACCAAGAATAACAACTTTATCACCAAAAGGTTTATCAGAGCTATACTCAACTTTAAAGCACATGATAGCTTTCAATGTTCTATCAAGAGCTTCAAAAGCCCATTTATTAGCCATAGGTGCTTCATCCCAAATAATCAAATATGCATGTTGTAATAACTCTGCTTTTAAACTTCCTTGCTTAACACCACAACAAGAATCCTCGTTTAAAATCAATGGAATTGCAAATTGAGAATGGGCAGTTTTACCCCCAAGAAGTAAAAGCGAAGCAATATCAACTGATGAAACATTCAACACATTTTTCTTTCAGAAGGCAATTTATATGACAATATCTTTCCCAAAAAAGTTTTCCCAGCACCTCCATATTCATAAACAAAGAAGAAGCCACCTTTTCCAACACTACATGCTCCATAAATTTCATTATACATGTTCCTTTGATCTTCATTGAGCATGACAATATGTTGGTCAAGTAAAACTTGCATTTCATTCACATCAAAATTAAGCTCATTGAATAATAGTATATTTCTAAATTCATTGAGATCATCACCATCAACAAATGGCATATATTGGAAATCTTTTAATGACTTCTCATTCAAGACCAATAACTTCTTGATCTCTACTAAACAAAGCCTTTTCAATGTATCATCATCAATAGTTAAATCTAAAAAAAAAATAAATTATGTTAAAAATTAAGAATAAATTTACATAATTATATATAATTTAAAAGAAAAAACATAATAACATATAAAATTATAAGGAATAGCTTATAAGAAAATTACTAGGAACATTGAGTTCTCTTTTTCTATCATATAAGATTCCATTAGCCAATAGCTCCTATGTTTCTTCCCATACATCTGCAGGCTTTGACATGCACTTTGACAAAAGAAGATTAACAAATAATCTTCTAAGACAGTGTCTCAAAGCAAAGTTAGCAGCTTCATTTATACCATCAATAAATTCTCTATCATCAGTAAGCAACCCCAATGCATTACACACATCGTGAAAACTGGAATATACGATCCCATTAACAGTTCTCAATTCTTTATATGAAGTACACCCCTTTTGTACATTTAATAATAGCCTCAAATAATATAAATCACTAGATTAAGGAAGGAAATAACTTAATCTTCTAATAGAAAAGTCACTTTTTCTAGGACGTCACTCTTGTAAGTCAAAGTTGTAGAGCACAAATATGACACAAGAAAGGGGGTTGAATTATGTTATATCAATTTTTCACAATTCTTTTGTAAACGACGTATTGTCTTAAATAAGATCAAAAGGATTTTCAAATACGTTTTTAAAATACAGACGAAAGCTGAACGTTAAAACCAGAAGACAGGTAGAAATTATACTGGTTCGTCTTACTCCAGAAACTACGTCCAGTTCTTGGCAACAACCAAGTTCTACTAACTTTCACAAGTTACAAGTATTCTTTCCACAAGCCTCTTCAGGCTCAACCCAAGTAGTCTTTCGCTTGGCTCTCCAAACAAACACCCAAGTATTCTTTGAATCAAAACCTCTTCAGGTTTCCACCAATCTCGTTAAAAAAAAGGTTTACGTGTGAGTTTACCTCACTGGGTTTAGCGTTTTATTAGATGAATATACAATGAAGTACAAAAAGAATTTTACAAATAGAGTTTAGAAGAGATTTTTCTTTTCTTGAAGCAATTATGAGTTTTCAGAATCAGCATTAATAATATCAACAACAATTATGATCACAACGCCGCACTCGAAGGAGGTCTCTTCTTCTATTTATAGGCTTCTAAAAAGAATCTGTTAACTGTATTATAGAAGATGATCATCGTCTGATGAAGAGAGTCGTTGGAGCATTATGCTGATTTAATGCCTTTCACCAACTTGTCATATGATAAGATAAAGCAGTCTATTTATCTTTTCTATTCTTGTACTCAATCTTTTAGTAGTTGTCATGTCCGCTTTCCCGTTCTGACATTCGCACATATATTCCTTCTTTTTCGCTGACTTTCCTCGAGAGTAGTATAGGCATAATACGTTTCGAGGTAGCTTACGCTCTGATTGATGTGCAGATTATTTTAGAATGTTGTCATCGTCTATAAGACTTTATTAGTTACGAAGTTTATCTAATCAGAAAATAAGACGATATTCAATCTTAAAAAGTCAGACAATTGCATGCGAACGAATGATCAAATGATTATATGAGGACATAAATAATTTTAACTTGTTTGTTATTATCAAAATATTTGAAGGTTATAAATTCGTCCTTTATCTTAACAAAAGCCATAAACAAATGCCTCAGGAAATTATGAAAATGTGAGTTTTCATCCTTTTGGGAATTTAGAATTAACATCCATCCAAGCAAGAAATATTGTTTTTTTTTCCTCATTGGTTCGAGCAAGCACGTTATCAATTCTCTTTGTATCCCTAAAAACAACAACTTGCTGTCTTGGTAGATGAAAACTCAACCTCTGAACAGAAGGCCATCTCATATGAATATTAAACAAAAAAATATGCCAAGCAGATTCACATAGTAAATACCTTCAATCATAATATTGTTTGATTTCATCAACTTCCTTAACAACATTATCTTTAGCATTATTGTTTGATACTTATAAGGTTACTCTATCAACACATTTATTTATATATTTAAAGAGGTACTTGATTGAGTTACTCTTATTACAGTACTCAATATTTATGAGCTTGATACTTCATCAATAGTGATGGATTGTATGGGACAATGAATCTATTGTCCAACTTAACTCCTATACATGTGATGTATATACTAGTATCTCTCCTTCTATATACAACAAAACCATCACCATCAAAAGATGTATCATTCACAAACTTCTTAAGAAAAAACTTTCAACATTTCCCATTTTTCATACAAGGTGAGTTCCTTCTGCTGAAACCACAAGGACCATGAACCATATATGTTGAAACAACCTCAAAGAGCTTAGGAAATTTTTTTAGATTTGGAAATTCAACACATATCACTGAATCAATTTTTTCATTGGAATCAACTTTATCCTTTGGGTGTAACCAAAGCAAAGTATGTGCATGAGACAAACATTTTTTTGAAATTCAATGATATACATTCTTGCATAATTGAAACAAAATCATACACTAAACACATAACATTATTTAAAAAAAAAATCATCAAAAATTAATGAATACTAGCAATATATAGCTTCTCCAAAAAATTACCTTGTTTTGAAATCAAACATTAATTGCTGCAACTTTATATGAAATAATCTACAGAATATGTCAGGCCTATTATATGCATTTAATCCTTTTTGATTAGTATATCTCTGAATCTCAGGCCACCTAGGATTGCATGTAACAGTAAAAAACAAATCAGGATATCCGAAGCATCTATATATAGCCATTGTATCTTGACAATTATTAAACATATAATGAAATGAACCAACAAAGGATGATGGGAATAAAACTCTAGAACCAATAGTAGCAAGATCAATGTCATCTCGATCAACAACTTCTTGAATTTTAGACAAAAAATCTTTTTGAATGTTGCTTTGATTATGTCTAATAAATGATAGCCTCTGTGATTCAATCTTACTATATGAATCCACCACAAACTATTGAAAGAATCCCCTACTACTCAAGATTATACCAATTTTGTTTGATCTATCTTGAAGTCTAAATGATATAAATTCTCATAATGAAATACGTTTCCTTTTACCAATTCGACTACTTGAACAATCAAAATGAAAAGATATGTTTTCTTGATAACCATCTTCACCTACGGAACATCAGAGATATTGTAACAAAATAAATGCAATGTATGTTTCTTGTATTCTCTGTAGCTCACCATCATACGTTGAAACAACAACATCTCGACCACAATCAGTTGTATCAAAATCTCCAACAATTAAAGCAGTAATTTCATCAACAGATGGCAAATTATATATACATGTATCATTTGAACACTTTCTAAACAATCTCAATAACAAATTTATTGCAAATTTATCCAATTGAAAATCTCAAACTTGTCTAAACGATTTTGCTAAAACATTATTTTGATCAATCGTCTGTATTAATTCAACTACTAAAGATGAATCAAATTCTTCCTTAGACTAACCATATCTGTAAAAAAGATTAATTAATATAATATAAATAAAATACATATCTTTTAATATATAAAATCAAATATTTTTCAATAAGACAAACTTATAACACTAACCTTAAACAACCAATTTTGTTGTCAATCTCATTTTCAGTGTCATATATATACTATTTAGCAAACTTTGGATTCTCTCCATGTACAGGCAATAAGCGACCAATGCAATGATAATTCTGATCACTAATAACAATTTGTGGAAGACCTCCACCATCATTGTTTTCCATTTCTATTTTTCCACCAATCGAAGTGAATGCAAACATAGAATTATATGCTATAATATTCTTCAAGAAATGAGAGCTTCTACCATCATTACCATTAAATAAATTCAACGATAATAATGGCAGTGTCTTTAGATCAGGCAAACATATTTTTTCTCTCATACAACACAATGAAAATTCAGCAGATGAACATTGAACTAATTTATTAGAACGCTCTTCAAACCAGAACATTGAATTGCAATACTTACAACACAATGACATATCTCTAATACCAACGTAACCTAAAAAATTAAATAAATACATATAAATAAACATGTTAAAAAAATTATTATGTACAAATAAAAATAATAACTAACCTTATAATTCACTTGAAGAAAATAATATATGTTCAACATCTGACTCAAGAAAACTTTCATTGATATACTCCTCACATAATAAATACCAATCACGTATCATTGATTTATCTACAAAAAATTATTGAGTTATAATTAATAAAAATAATTCCAATCTTCATATCAATACACATGCAATTAGACACTTAAATAAACAATATATGTTTTCAGTTTCAATTAACAAATTAATAAAAAATACGAACTTAAGTACGTATAAGCTACCTACCATAATAAAAATTTTAATTAAAAAAAATATATGCAACAAATATAAAACAAACTTTACATATTAACTAGCAAATTTGACAAAAAAATATATGCCAAACATTAATACCATTGGAATTATCTACTGATACTGATAGTTCAGACTGACATATTTGGCACACGATCATTGCATCATTAATAACATGATATACCAAACGTGTTTTGTAGTTGAAACATATATATTCTGTACAAAAAAAAATGGTTTAGACCCACAATAGACAAACACAAAAGCCTAATAACAAATAAACAAAACAAATCATTTTAGATTATTCTATTAAGGTTAATAACAAAATCTACATAATAACAAAAAGACAAATATATATATATAACAAAATACAAATATAAGAAAAAAGGAAACATGAAATAAATCAAAACATAGAATGGTAACAACTATATTCATGTGAAAAATGGAACCCAAAAATAATGGAACCAAAAATAAAGATACAGAAACAACAGGAATTACTGATATTGCACCAACACTGATCTTATACAAACAGTATAGCTCAAACCTGACAATACTAGGTATCGCATACTGCGGTTCATACATGTTAGATATAGTTACATACTGAAGTATCTAGGCAAGGGTTTAAAAACCATAACCGGAAGCCCAACAATAGTAAAAACAGTAAAATAAAAACAATTGGATTACAACTATCAACGAAGTGTTTGGGTAAGTAGTACAAAAAAAAATTGAGGCCCAACAAACGATCAAAAAGGCCCAAAAATAATTAAGGGTAAAAGGGGAAAGTAACTGTTAAATAAACAATTAAAAGGTGAGCGCTTGCCCTGTTTTAGATATAGTGTTAATAGATTAGCTTGGGATTTGCATTATTGTTCAAGCTAAGTTGTGGGATATTTTTCAGGGTATTTGGTTGGTGTGGTAGAGAGGGTACAAGTTGATTGAGGTAGATTTAGACTCCGTCACGACCTTGAGATTTATTCATAATGGTTGCAATCCTTCCCATCCTTGTGTTCTACTGGTTTGTTATATTGTGAACTTTGCTGATCATGGAGTTTCATTTGCATGGAATCATGTTTTTAGAGAGCCAAATGGTGTTGTGAATGCTTGCACCAAACATGGTCTATTCCTAAATATGTGTGTGTGTGTACACACACACATACATACATATACATATACATACAAACACACACACGCGCGCGCACATATATATACATATATGTGTATATGTGTGTGTGGGAGGAATCAAATGATACCGGTATAACTTAAATCAATTATTCAACCATTCAATAACTTGATATAGAATGTGATTTTTATGAATCCAACCATTGAATTGTAATTTCATATTACCAAGATTGTTTGTGTTGAATTTTGTCAAAATTGAATAACAATAAGAAGGTAATCAAATGACTCATGTTTTACTACATTTTGAAAAGTATATATTATGTCCATTTTGATCTATATGAATAAGGTATCAAATAATTTTGGATTAATATAAAATTTTGTACATATGATCTATGTTAAAGGAACTTTCAATCCAACAGTGGGTTTTGGGATAAAATTATCCAATTAAAAGTTATTGAATGGTGTAATAGTTAGTGTAAGTTACACCGGTGTTATTTAATCTCTCCCCATATATATATATGTATATATGTATGTATATACTTTTTGTTAACAAAATGGTTCTTGTAATCACAAGTTTGAGGAAAAATCCTTTTGTGAATAAATAAATGTCTAAGAGGATACTATTAGGACATCTTTTTAAGTTGATTCAGGGGGTGTTAAAGTTTCAAATCATTATTATAAATTGATCCATGATCCTGAGTTAATGTAAAAGTATGAGTGATCTTTTGGCTGGATGGTCTTCGCATCAAGTTATTAAAAGGCTCTCTATAGTCATGTAAACTATGCTAATTGGGAAAGGTAAATGTTAATTGCTTATCACACCTTACCTATTTAAAATATTTGACTTACTGTTGTAGTTTAAGAATGGTTTAAAATGACTGAGAATGGTGGAATAAATTCATTTGATTTTGTTTGATGGTGTTGCTAGCAAGTGTATGGCCAAGACTTTAATTAGACTCGATAATGCTACAATTAGAAAGGTACTTTGATTACCTGGGTCTTTTAAGTGTATTCATAGGGGGTTCAATTTTCTTGCCGTGTATGAAAAATACTTTGTTGGAAAAAGTTGTACCCATTTTGATGAACTCTCCATCACAAAAGGGATTACCGCGTGTTTGGACCCACATTCAAAGGTATAAAAACATGCATCTCTTATATCTACTATGTGCAGCTTTTGTATTAACATGGGGTGGGGACTCAGTTCCAAACATACGCTTAGTATTTGGTTGTCAGCTAGACATGCTTTTAGTGCACACAATAAGAAAAAGGTAGTTGTAATATAGGCTACATATGGTATAGCTAGTTTACTTTTAGGGATTGAACGATGGCATTATAATGCTCTTTATGTGAGTTATGGTATAAAATGAATGGAGCTAGTGTTGGTTCTATAATTCTGACATCATTGTTTCTGTGAAAAAGATGTAATAAAGGTTTTTAAACTTGTATTAAGGTTCTTTGACATGATGTTATCTTTGTACGTATATGAGTTTAAGTACTTCACTTTGAAATGAATTTTTTACTTACTAAAAAAAACTATTACTCTCTTGTAGTAAATAAATAAAATCACCGAGTATCAAATATTTAAACTAAAGATAACTTTGTGTTAGCATAATCAACAAATCTTCAAATCCCTCAATATTTGGATAAAAGACCAAAAAAAAAAACAAAGTAAGATGACTCGACTTGTATATTTCTCCTCATTTCCAAATTTTTGAACTATATAAGAAAGTTTTATAAAAATCTTTTTTTTTTCTCCCTTCCCTTGGGTCTCTTTCAACCAAACACTATGAGTGAGTTGCCATAAATGCATCATGTTGGCATTTAAGGTGACATGTAAGAAAATTGGATAATAAATACATACTATAACATTAGGGACTAAATTAATTGATAATTGCCGAAAATAAAGACTAATTTTTTTTCATAATATCAACCACCAAATTAACCAATGGCACCATTTTAAGAATTAGTTTGATGTTTTACTCAAAAAATACACACAATCATAAATCAATTAAAAAAAAGGTGATAAAAACTTTGAAATTACAACCCGAAAGACAAATTAGGTAAATTTGTTTGACAAACTTATCAAAAAGAATAAAGGTCACAAAATGAGTTTTGATTTAACACATCAACCTACCTAGTCGATTTTGGCAAACTGGGTTTTTATATGACAACTCACTAATACACATGCAAATTGTGACAGGTATAGGCCAATTTTGGGTTGAACAGTTTTAGATTAGGTAAGTGGATTGAAACAGGTATATGCCTAATTGAGCTACATTCGATTTTTTGGTCTAGATCTAATATTTTACCCATTTTTTAATTTTTATTTATATTTTGACTTAATTTTTTTCACTTATTTAATCCCTTTAAGACAAACTAATATGAGCCTATATACATTTTTTGTTTAGGCCCAAATTGCAAAATGGAATAGAAACAAATTAAGTTTATACAGTTAAACTTTTTGTAATTATTTTGAGAAAGCTTTATTCCGTAAAACTGATAAAAATAAAAGAGCCTCCTCCAAGTTCAATATATCAATTAGTTATAACTAAAAATACATATTACAAAACTAACAATAATACACTAATACTAATATATTTTGGGCTCAAATGACAGCAGCCCAACATCACCATGTCTACAAAATTACCGAATTACAATTGTAAATAGATGTAGCATCGTAATAGCCGTAGGACCCTTCAATAGTATTTGCAGCATCGTTATGTGCCATTCTATACCTGAAGTGTTTTACACAATTACATGTCCAAAAATTACTACTCTTAAATAATATTTGATCTAACTTTTTTTTTTTTTAATCAGGATCCAACTTTTCATTTAGACTTCACTTTTCGTTTCTTTTCTTTTTTTTTTAGGTTAAATTGTACTTTTAATCTTCTTATCATTCTCAATCCGTGATTTTGCTCTTTTATTTTTAATTTTTTGATTTTAGTCCTTAAATTTTTAAAGTGATTTTAAACCTCCTATTTTTAATTCTGTGATTTTAGTCCTCTAATTTTTAAAAATTTGCAATTTGATTCTTCTAAAATCCTAGATTTTGTAATTTTTAAAATTTTAGTCTAAAGTTAGATGATCAAAATTGTAAATTTTTAAAAATTAAAAACTAAAATCGCAAAATTAAAAATTTAGAAACCAAAATAACAAAATTTTAAAATAAAAAAATTAAAATCGTAAAATAAAAAATAAAAAAATTAAAATCTCGGATTGAAAATGTGTCACTAAGTCGCCACCGAAAACTGTTCTTTCTTGTGTTTCTCATCTGCAGGAGCCAACTTGTTGGATAAGTAAGATGCAGCAATACCCGTTAAGGGGGTGACAACTGACAAAGAGTCCAATACCCTTTCCGCTTTTTCTTCAAATTGGATCACTGGGAGCCACTCTAACCTTTTCCTACCCAATGACACCAAAAAGATAATAGGATTGGTCACAACAAGTAACGATTCCAAAGGACAGTACGAGATCCTCATATATATATATATATATATATATATATTATTCTCTTTAGAGTTTAGACGGATGCATGGATATTATTTTAATTAATATATGATATATGTATGAAAATTTATATAATAATATTTTTTATGTTTATCTCTTTTATTATTATAAAATATAATAAATAATGTATAAAAAAAATAGACACAAAATATTACTATACAAATAATATTTCTCATTTTAATTTGTCACCCACGCTCCTTTCTCTAGTTGAACGGAACGGAACGCCAATCCAGTACATCACTACTGTCCGGAAGTAATAATTATGCAATGGTGATAAGTCAAATAAGTTTCACTTAAGTATCCACTTCAAATGTTATGTTAACCATAATAATGGCAATCAAACAAAATAGTCAGAAACATGGTGTGATTGGATATTTTTAAAGAGGAAAAAAATCATATCCAAAAATATGTACAATTAGTTAATTAGTTGAAGGATTAAATTGATTAAAAAATATCTAACTAGCTCTATCTAGTAGATAGTCATAGATGGACCAAGGAGAGGACATCGTTGTCAACGTAAGCCGCAGCAGAGATATGAATTGGACATGAGTGACGAAGATTCCAAATGATTAGTGGCCAAAACTATGTGGTGAGCATTAATTAAATATTAGTACATTAATAATTGAGTATTAATTGGCAGGTCTACCTTTTTTTTTTAGTATTATTCTGTCTTATTTAAGGTTTTGGCATAAGAATTAAAAAATACAATTAATATTTTGAATTTAATAAAAAATGTTATGTACTAATATATTCTTTATCTTTCTAATTGATTAGATTTTCTTATTTATTGTACAATAACAATTATTCTTACTCAATGTAATAATGGTTAAAGGTATAATAGGAAAAAATATGTAATACTTCATTAGATTTGTAAAATGACAATTAATTTGGGACAAATTTTTTTCGCTAAAATATCATATAAAGTGAGACGAAGGGAGTAATTGGCAGGTCTATTTTTGCCAAAAATATACCTGCCCATAGAAATTAACTATAGCTGTTAGTGAAGAATGTGGATAGATAAATGAAAGTGTTAATATTCCAACCTATTAATGAAATATTTGACATAGATATTAAAAAAATGAAATATTTGAAATAAACATCAGACCAAATAAATATTATTTAAATAAACATGAAGTTAATAATAAAAAGTAATTAAATATCAAATACAACAAATGAATATAACTGAAAAAAATATATATTAATGTAGACGTAAAAATATACTAAAGTAAATACAAATATAATGAAAATAAAATAAAATTTAATACAATGCAAATGTGACTACCTTTCCCATTCATAAACTCGTTCCATAATTGAATATAAAAAACTTGATTTTTTTTAACGTAAATGCAGACCAGTGACATTTATTTGATTTGAATTGGTGTCTATAAATATATTCTTATTAAGTTATTTCTTGTGTTTATTTTGATTGCTGTGAATTAGTAACATGTAGCCAAATTTTGAAACGAAAAGTGTTACATATATATTATTACATAAGTGTTACAAACGTGTATATATATATATATATGGAGCGACTCTTGTAAAAACACATGAGAAATAAGAACAATAAATAGATCATTAAATTATATTTGTTATCAATGACATTATGCCACATGATTCAAATATTATATTTATTAAACTGTTACTGATATTAATTGATAACATTTTTTAAAAATGCGCAACACTTTTTAAATGTTAAAAGTTCTTAATTATAAAGGAAAAGGTTCGAAATTTCCGTGACTTGTGTATTTCTCCTCATTTCCAAACTTTTGAACTATACAAGAAAGTTTTATAAAAATCTTTTTTTTTCTCCCTTGGGTCTCTTTCAACCAAAGTGGCACTTGCATCGCTTTCCTGGTAATGCTGCACTTTGTCGAATACCGAAATTTTTGCTATTTATGTGCAACACCCTTGCCCCGTTGTGGCATCGCTCTCCCTGTTTCTGAATTTGCTTAGATATATCAGTGACAGTGTTGTAACAAGCTAGCCTAGCACTAGCACACATGGCTGGGCCTGGGAGTCACAATAGGAATTCTTCTTCTTCTGAGTCGGTGAACAATTACGCCACTAATCCTACCTCAGTTCATGCCATTGCTAGGGGCGTGTCAGAGCCAAGTAAGAAACGTCGAAAGCCTTTGCCTGATCTGAACGAACCCGCTTTGCCTGACCTAAATAAACCGCCCCCTCCTGACTTCAGTGATGACGAGAATGAGGTGACTTAATTACTTGTCTGTCGTGTCTGATATACAGATGTACTCCTCCTCACTTTTATTAATTTCTATTTAATTCCTTTCCTTTAACTCCATCCCCATTTCCTACCCTGATAGATATTAGTTGTTTAGTTATTTATTATTGGCTTTGTCAATGTAAGGTTTTTTAAAACCTTTTCAATGTCTATATATAAAAATATATATGCCATTCATTCGTTCATCAATTGATTAATTGCAATGACATAATGAAATTTATTTACTTATTTCAGCTTCCACGCTTTGCTGCATCTGAGATAGGTGGGTTACCAAGAGGTGAAGTTGAGCATAGCTCCCTCTGGGCCAACACGAGGAAGAAGATCTTTAATTGGTCATGGATATTCAAGAAGAACAAGAAGGATGACCGTGCTGAGTAACTCAATGTGCAATGATTGAGCACGTGCCGGTGTCATGGACTGTCAACTGCTTCGTAATGTCCGGGGTTGAAGGCCACTTATAGGCTGGTTATGGAGTTGCAAGTGTTGCTTTTATTATGAAGTTTTATGTGCCGTTTGTTTTTATTTTGTCCTTGTCATGTTCTAATGTGGAGTGGCCCGTGTGGGGACGCGAATTCTGTTTTGGGGACGCGAATTCTGTTTTATTTTTCTGATGTGGGGGTAGGTGGTGTACAAGGTTTTTCTCATAATTAATTTACTCTTCAGTATAATTCTGTGCTCTTGACTCGTTTGGATATTTTTAATTTTTAATTTTTAATTTTTTAATTTATTCTGCTAAGTCAACTTTTACGCTGAAACTTAGGTACCATTTCCCGTCACCACACAGATCCCCATATATGCGCCATCCAAAGTAGTTCTGACTTGGAAGTACTTCTATCTTTCACCACTATGCGATTTAATCTTCATTTGCGGTGTACATGTGAAAGAATCAAAGAAAAGAACACAGACATTCTACATATTAGAGTGAATAGTTTCCGGTGAGGAGCAAGGTTGTATGAAAGAGTCTCCTCCGAATGATTCTCTCTCCGTCTCACTGTTTTTGGTTGTGTCAGAAAATGCTCTCTGCCTATGTTAATATACGAGAGTATGAGTGATGATGTGTGTGCGAGGCTATTTCGATTTGAGAGAGAGCGCGCAAAATGTGCGCGTGGATGGTACGTGAGAGTGTGGGTGTGTCACGATAAGATCCGAAGAGAAGGAAAAGCCAAAAAGTAGAGGTGATCAGATCAGAGTCGACTACAAACCGAAAAAGCTCAGACAGCAGTAGTCGAGGGGCGAGTTTGGGCTAATATGTTATTGGACTTGCAATGGGCTAATATTGAAAGAACAGTCCAAACATTTGGGTTTCGGGGTTATCCGAATCCATAACCCGAGTGGGCTTCTTCTACTTCCCTACGCTTCCGCCCTCTTCTCTCTTGCGGCGCTGTATAAATTAACTACGCATTCTTCTTCTTTCCGCAATCCCTTTCCTCCCAACCCTTCAATTCAATCTTACCTCTTCTTCTTTTTCTTCTGTCTCTCCAAACGGCACGGAAATGATGGTGATAGTAAAAGGTTTGAGCAGGAAGAGCGCGCGTTGGTTTGGCAGCGACAGTGTTTGAAGCTTCGGGCAAAGCGAAGAAGGCCCCTGTCCCTTGCCGAGTAATTGCATCGTGACACTCGCAACTTCTTCCACAACAACGTTAACGCCTCGTTGACAGGGGTTGTATGAAAAGGCGTGGGTTGCATTCTAATATGGAATCACGACCTAGACTTCTCCCCACATTTTGTTCCCTCCCTTTGCTTCAATCACTGTTCCGCCACCAATGCCCTTCCTGCGTTGATTACAACCTTCATTCTGATCCACGCCTCCAAACATTTCCCCTTCATTTGATCAACATATAATCGTAGTAGTCGTTATTCATTTTTCACTAACCTATGATCATTATGATTCTTCGTCTGTTACTGGTTTATTTCAGCAACATATAATTTATTTTTTATTTTATACATAGTTGATCTTGGTGATGAATTATATGTTTGATCTGGATGATCATATATTTATATTGATCCTCTGTATTAATCATTTAATACTTGTGTAACTGTGTTTGATATTTGTTGTTTAGGAAAAAGGATTTTGATCATGTTTCCCCTCTCTGTATTAGGTGCCATTTTCCATCAGTTTTCCTGAACTGAACAATTCTTTTGTTCTATAAATAGTTGAGATAACCTGACTGCAGTGATAAAGCATATAGATCAGATTAGCAGGAGACACACGGATGTGATAAAACTTCAGTTAGCTGGGAGTTCATTTTTTTAAAGATAAGTCTTGAGAATATATGCTCCGGTACATTATTGCTAAAATTATTTTAATTTTTAAATTCTTGCAGTGTTTTTTTTTTTTTGGTACTGATATTCAATTCTTTGTAGAGGCAGTGTTGCATTGATTTGAGTACCAATAAAGATTTTGGATTGCATGACGTGAGTAGCTTTGAGGGTTTGGACTGTGGTTGTCTCATATGATGCATCATCATAGTCTTGTGCTAAAATATAGTCATTGATCAAAAACATATTTGAGTTATGATTTGTTTGATGTCATGGGGTGCTACACCTTGTTGGTTCACTGCATTTTGCAACTATGTTATGCTTGTCTTTAGCTATGATGAATTTTGCATGATTTTTTCAGGCATCTGCCCTTGGTATTGTAGCTGACTTCAGCTATGTTATGCCTGTCTTCAGCTAGGATGTATTTTGCGTGATGTTTTCAGGTTTCTCCTTTGGAAATTGGTTGGAACAAGGGCATTAGGAAGTTATGGTTGGAATGCGATTCAGTGATTGCTGTTCAGATGATTGAACAAGAGGTGCCTAGTGACCATCCACTCAGTAATATACTAATATCAGAGAAGAGATCAAAAGCTGGCTATCTAAAGACTGGTTGGTTAAGGTCTCCCATATCTAAAAGGAGGCAAATTCAGTTGCTGATTGCTTCGCTAATTTGGCTCAAACCAAAGCTATAGGGTTGTATGTTTTAAGTAATTCCCCCCACCCCCACACTCAGTGCTCCCAGTTGTTACCGACAGATTTTATGGGACGAGCATCCCAGCTCTTACTGACAGATTTTATGGACCTTTCTGCCCGTCATAGTATTCCTGTGTAGGCAGCGGCGGCCCCCTTTTGAATAAAAAAAATAGCGGACTGGTCAATGTGTTCCAGAATGCTCATAGGGAGTAGGAACTGTTTGGTTCAAAGGAGAGGAGGGAGGGATTTTGATAATCCTTTTCTTTTTTGGTTTATAAAGGGGAAGAGAGATTTTAAAAATTAATTTAGTTTTGTACCCTTATAATTTTGGATTTCAAAACATAAGTAGAGATATTTTAGTTAACACTTGAAATCTCCTCCCTTCTCCAAATTCCTCCAATATTGGAGAGCAGCAAAAGTTGGATGAGGAGGGGTTTGGTTCTCTTCCATTTCCCTCCCTTCTAAAAATTAAACAAAGCAATAAAACTTATTGAAATTCCTCCTCTCCTTCCCTCCATTTTCCCCTACCAAATACCATGCTAGTGTATGACATGAGTGGAGATTAACCATCCAATTCATTGGAATGATACGTTTCATCTAGTATTAGCAGGCGGCGAAGGATGTATTGCAAAAAATGTAGTGGCGTTTTTGGCCATAATATATAACAAATTATTAGACATTTGTGTAGAGTAGACACTAGTAGTGTGTTTGGTATAGCGTTTGCTTCTCACATTTTCACGTCAATTTTCCACATCAAAGCAAAAGCTACTCTTTGTAGCTTTTCATATTCACGTAAAATACGCACGTCCTGTGGTTCAAACGCAGAACCAAACACAGACTAGAAGATTGTTGTGATGGGAATTCACATTTGTTGCTACTTGACTCCTTTTTGTAACACACCAATCATAAGAATTAGAAAATTGTTAGTAACACACCATCACACTCCATTGAACACTTTTAATATTGATTAAAAAATTTAATGAGAATCATAAATTGGTCTCACTTTTTATTTAACAAGTTTAACTTACAATTTTAGGTCTTAAAATAACTTTCTATAAATAATGGTGTGTTGAAAAGAGTTTGATGCTGGCACTCTTTTAATAATTATTGAATACACCTATTATGAACTGTTTTTTTGGTACTCTGATACTATGCCTAAACTGTCCATGTATGTCAAAATGTTGTGTTAAATGGGGCTCCCACGGTCCCACCTCGGAAGGGATCAGCAAAAAGTTCAGCAAAATCACGATATTTTATACTCTTTTCTGCAACTATATTTGTATGACAGAAAGAGTATAAGGACAAAAAGTTGATACTAGATATGATTAGTGTCTGTCATGTGTTGCAAAAAGTTGATAATGATTGGTGTGATGTGATACGTGTTTTGCAGGAGATTTTTTTTGTTACATATTAAAAATAATGTCAAAATAATATCATGTTGTGTTCAAGACGGATTTTAACAAAGTAAAAGAATTTGTCACTGCTGAATCCTTGATCTGGTTAATAAGTCCATAGCTCGGGGTGATGAGAGGAGCATATGGAATTAATAAGATTCTGTGGTCTGAGAATCCGTTTCAATACAAAGCTTTCCAAACCCTTTTTGTCCATGCAATATGTAGACCACGTAAAATGGCCAATAGCTCAGCGTGTGTAATTGAGCAGGCAACGATGCCAACGGAAAAAATCGAACACAAAGTTGCGAAGTCTACCTCCACCAATTGTCTTTGAACCATAATCCACCACTTTCCTATCACAGTTAATCTTGCACTGGCCCCCTCATAAAGACAACTCCACCCAATATTTTGCCGCCTCTAACTTTTTACGTTGGATTCCTGCTCACTACTGCGAAATCATGCATGCTTTTTTGTATTGCCTTCGATTGAAATCTTAAACGTCTTGTATTGTCCTGATAACTCTTGTTTGCAGTGACTCTTGCTTATGGCAGTGCAGAAATGAGTCGGTTATTAATGGTAATAGTAGTTTTAAATCATTCATGTTGTTGCATTCATATATTTTAAAATGGAATTATATCTTTTGATTATTTTTTAATTTCACTAAAAATAAATATTAGAAAATAAAATAATTATTATTATATAATGGAGATCATTTAGAACTTTTTGAAATTAAATATTTTTAAATAATCATTTCAAATAAAATAAACTACATCTTAATCAAATTTGTGAGTCTTTCAAGAGAGAAGAGTATATTCTGGTCATAAAAAATTAAAAATATTCTTTAGCAAAAAATTAAAATAAGAGTATATTTTTATCTTTAAGGGAAGGGGAGTGCTTATTTTAACACAAGAGAATAGAGCATAGTAATGGTTGCATCTTTCAAAAGGAGATGTGTAAGATAATTTGATATTTTTTTTTCTAACGAAAGCTAATGAAATTTTGACAAAAAATTTAAACATGGAATAAGGTGTAGTGTTTTTTTATCTATTAAGGAAGAAAAAATATATTTTAATATAAAATATAAGATGAAAAGACAATTTAATACACGCATATTTCAAGGGAGGCAAATGTAATTTACACTTAATTTCACTTATAACTTGTATGTTACTTGGGCAGATGCATGGGTTCATTGAGTCCCTATGAGGATTTTCAATCTCGCTGTAAAACCCTTGTTGTCATTGACAATATCCACTATTTTTCCTCAATGAATCTTAACGCCCTCATCGACCTCTTCTCCAATGTTTGCAACTCCTTCCTTTCCTCCCTTATTGATCGTTGTTTTGCCTTATGACCTAATGATTCCTAGGTCCTTACTTTATCTTTTTATTCAATTTCCTCTGTTATATGGCAATTCAATAAAGAAATGGGTAAAAAAATAAACAAACAAAAGGAAAAAAAAAAAGAGAGTATACCAATGCTTTGAACAAAAATAAAATGAAGGAGAACATGGCAAGTCTCTCTTCGGCTCGTTATTTTAATATGTAGGAAATAGATATTTGTCATTAGTTTTTGGCAATTTTGGTTAGTGAATTGGTAAATGAAGAACTTTTACGCTTTCAATGGTGACCATTAATAAATTTGAAATTGGAATGTTATTATATAATTTTATTTTTATTAATATTTTATTTCAGACTTAAATATATTTTTAGCCACTATAAAATGAGTGTTTTAGTTTTAGTCCCTGTAAAAAAATTTCTTTATTTTAAATCTCTCTGAAATTTGAAATTACTACTTTTGATTCCTACAAAATAAGTGAATTTTAGTTTTGGTCCTTGTAACATATTTTTCTTTGATTTTTATTCTTTTGAAATCTAAAATTAATTTGTTGATCCCTAGCATTCATTTTAAAGATCTAGAAAAAAAATTTAGAGTTGTCACATGCTAACATTGTATCATAGATACTAGTGGGTTTTACCTTAGACAGTCATTTGACCTTACATTAAATATATAAGCAATTAACAAGTGTCACGTGACAATAAAGCCCAAATATAATGATTTTATACTTTTGAGAAATGAAAACTAAAGAAATTTTTTTACAAAAACCAAAATCAAAACTTGCTCATTTTATAAGGACCAAAAACATATTTAAAATTTTATTTCAGTTAATTTTAAAATGTGTGTAATAAAAATGTAACATAAATCTTGAGTGATAGCTTATTCATAACTTATGAATACTTAAAGTATATGTTATTTTTTCTAGGTTGTTGTGATAACCACCTTTACAATACAATGCTATCTTTGCCATGTAATTATCGTGTTGCATAACTGTAATGGACGACGCCCTTTTCAGCTTGGATGATTAGGTACCTCAATAGAGTTTTAAAATGGAGTTTGTTTGGGTATTATAAAGTAGAATCATTTTTCGAATCACTTGTTAAAATTGATTTTGTAGTGTTGATTGTAGGTATGTTTTTAGAAACCTGTTGGGCCATTTAGTTTAATTTTCCAGAGGAGCAAGAAAATCCTACTACCCTCAATCAATTTTACGACTATACGACCTATAAATCTTTGAAAATTTACTTTGAAAAACTACCCAAACAAATTGGATTGTTGTTAGAATCAATTCGTGATTGACTCTCCAGAATGTAAAAGAAAATAATACCAAAATTAAAAGAATATAAAAGAAAGTGGCTAGTACTTCATCTCTGTGATATGACGAGTGCTTGTAATGTTTGATACCAAATTGTTATTCTACTACCTAAATTGGTTTGGCTGTGATGGTATAGGTGTTATAGCGTATATGTTAAGTTATAATAGGCATCCTAAGAATCAGGGGTTTTAACAGGGTTGCAGTTAATTGGAATGGTTTATCAGAGGCCATAGCATCGCCTTTCCTTGCCTTTGCGGTTGCGGTTACAATTGCGGTTATGGTTGTGGGCATTGCGATTGTGGGCATTGTGGCTGCTGCGATGTGGATTGTGGCAATGCGTAAAATTATTATATATTTGCACTTCACCTTTTTCTTTGCTCCCACCACCTTACCTTTCTCCATATTGGCCTACTCCTATCACCTCACCTTTTTTTCTTGCCTAGAATGCATCATGCAGCCTACCAGCACCTAAACTAGTCACCATCAAATGCCTCCTTTCCTTCCCCAACATTTCACATGACCACTTCTGTTAGAATAGAAGATTTAAGTCTGAATCTTTGTTTATTTTTTCACAAAAAAATGGAACAGGATGGTATTGCAGCTCTGTTGCGGTCCCGTTGCAGTTGTGTTGGGGCAATTCCTATGATTTTAGTTCACACTATAATTGCAGGCCGTTGCGGTTGAGGGTAACTCCACAACTGCAATATTGCTGCCGCAACACGTGTTGCGGTCCGCAATTTAGAACTATGGAACTCAATCCATTTTATTCTGCTGGGTGCTATGTACGGGAATGAAGGATATGAAATATGAAGTCGGCAAAGAAGGTTTGAAATGTTATTTTCATGTGGAATCCCATGTGAATTTTTATAGCAGATGTGTCTGGGGCATCCCTACCTATGTGGACAGGAGTCTGGCTTTAGTGGAGGCCTGCCACTTCAGTGTGATTTGGCAGCCTCATTGTACTCGTGTTATCTGTGCTATGTCCCTCTCTTATACTTGCAGGTGAGTATTGGAGGACTTTGGTCTTAAGCAGATACGAATTGATCTTTAAGGTGCCACTTTGCAATCTGGAGGTGGTTAAAGGTTGGTGCTGGGATGCATTCGATGTTGGGGTACACGTGCTGAGGAGTATTGCAGTACCGTTGGATGGTGATTGGGTGTTATAGCAATTTGGTTAGGAAAGAGTGTGACAACATGGAGCAACTACATCTAAGTCATATACTAAGCATAGCATGCATGACTTTGTTCGAGATCAAGCATAGCCCTTTATGTTTTGGGGTGCAGGGGTCTCTGGGGTGTTTTGCGGTGGTCCTGGTGTTGCTTAGTCTTATATGTAGCTGCAACAATTGTACTCTTTTCCAAGACTTAGTCACCACTTGAGAGGACCGGATGCGTTAATTTTTTATTTCGACAAATAAGCTACTGAAATTAAGTTTTAATGTGATTGATCTGATTACCTTTGTGTTTTCCTTCTTTGCTATAAATCCTAATTTTAAGGCATTTAAAACTTGATGAGCCATAATCTGGAACATTTTTTATTTTTGGGTGGATGGGCTAATTTGAATTGTCTTTCATATTAGTTATGTTTTAAGATAAGACAACTCAATGCTAGATGATTAGAGTTTATATATATATATATATATATATTATAGCACAGGAAATGAAGTTGGATATGATGTAAAAGGAGCTGTTCACTCCACATACCTTGCTGAAAATCATTTCCTTTGGAATTCTTTCTATTCTTATTTGGTAGATCAAATTTTGTGGCAAGCCTGCAGCCTTCATCTTGCAGATGATGTGGCAGGAGATAAATAGTTTGGCCTTCTCCAAGGTTAGGTCCTTAAATCAACAAAAAAAAAAAAAACAATGTGGCAAGTGTCCCCCGGTTGACAAACTCTAGATTCTCTTGGTTGAGATAGTACATATTGTTCTAATTGACAACCTCTCCCTGTGCATATGAAAAATGATAAGATCAAAATATCTTACCATTAAAGCTTCGGTGGAACACAAGGCACAATCTAGAACATTATGTCATTGTATAGGTAGTTAAACAATTCTAAAGAAGACACACAGAAAAAAGCCTTGCTGTTAATCATTCATTTTACTGCATACTAATTGGGTTCAAAAAACGTGGTGGAACTGGCATTTTGTTTAGGATGGCAACAACCAAAGTATTTTTCTACTAGATGGGTCGGCTACATAAATCCAAACTATTGTGTTATGTTAATTAAAGCCTTTCTTAATTTACCTTTACTTCGTAATAGTAAATATATACACCTAAAAATTGATAAGGTAGCAACTTTTGATGTGGAAATTTTAACGTTTAAATTTTGTTATATATGTGAATGATGGTTCTTGGACTTCTATAACTACTTTATATCTAATGCATGTTGTTGATATCATCAGAAGCTTTTGATACTGAGCAATTGCTACGTGTCATCGAAAAAAAAACAAAGTGGGGTTGGGATAGAAGAAACAAAAATGTCCATATATCATGCAAAGAGCACAATGAATGTTTGTGTTAGAGTAGCATTGTTTAAAAAATAGCTTTCTATGCACCGTTATTATAAAAAATAGCATTGTTTTCATAAATTTATTACTAGTTAACTGTCTTGATAGTTTATACTCTTGAAAAGAGTTTAATTTCTATGCACCATTAGTATAAAAAATATTACACTATCAAGGCATGATAGTCATAATGTTTCCATGTAAGGCAAATTTCTTGAGATAATATGAACTGTGAAACATGAATTCCTGCATGAATTTTGCGTTTCTTACAAAGGAAGTGAACCTAAATCATCGAAGGTTTTAAAAAGAGGTTAAAGGTTATAAGTTTGCAAGCTAGAAAGGTAATTTATGGTACATCACAAGATTCTATACCATATGTACAAATATGTACAACAGTGACTTATGACTGCATCATAAGTGGTATGAGAACCAACCTATACTTTTTCAAATGACATTAGGATCACAAGCAAGATTAAGTAAAAAAGAACAACATTTTAAAAGGACAGAGACATGGAGCACCAAAATGTAATATGCCTGTGTTGCATTTATGCTATCACGGTGGAACTGGCATATTTTTCCAAGAGCTGAAACAGCATTGTAATATTCCAATAAAGGTCACAATTTGTTTTTCCTTCGTATTTTATTTTAATTTTCAAAGTAGCTAGCATAAAAGGTATGTGTATTTTCCCACATTGTTTGCTTTCCCAAATGTAAATATATGAATAATAAAATGTAAAATATTTTTCCTTTTTTTGTCTATTTGAAAGATTTTGCTTAGACATTGGGAAGCGATATTTAGTTCAATAGTAACTTGATAATTTTTGAGTAAAGAACTAACATTCCATTGCTATAGGGAGACAAGGCTGGGGCACCTTAACTGGCAACGAGACAGCAGTGGCACCTTTAAGAAAACAAAACAGAGGAAGATCAAAACTAGGAAAAGCTCAAGTCGGTATTATACTATCTACTAAATGAGCCACCTATAATATTTTTGAATTAAGCTTGGTGGTGCTTGACGTAATAAAAAAAGTTATAAATGTTTCAAATCCCTCATTTTATTATTCCCTGCATTTTAAATTGTGTAACCCATCTATTAAACTGAAATCTGAATATTTTCATTGTAATGACCATTTTTCAAGCATGAGTCAGAAGACTGAATGATTAATATTGCTTTTTCAATTACTACTTTTTCAATTATTTTATCTTTTATTGTTAAATATCACTATTCTAAGATTTTTTTTAACCCTCATTTAACTTTTATACATGATACGACTAATTGTTATGGTGATTCTAATATAAATCTATTCATTTAATATTTAAATTATATAGATAAGTATTTATATTACACGTGAATAAAAGTTTACTTGAAAATATACTAATATCTAAATTGGAAAATTATTTACATCATAAAGAAAAAATAAAAATTTAAATTAAAGTGTGTATTGTAAATATATTTTCCTACTAAAAGTATAAAATAATTAATAGTATTTTTAGAAGAATTTTTATTTTGACATCCATTTTTGTTTTATATTTAAAAAATTTTAGACATGAACAAATTACCTAAAATCAAAAAATAAAATAAATATATAGAGGTAAACCCTCAATTTCATCTTTAAAGTATTACTCTCTCTCCTTGGTCCTTAAAGTAAACAAAAAAAAATTATGTAAGTAATCCTTTAAGTATTAGAAATTATAATAAGCATTCCTCCAAATATTGAAAAATTCATCAAATTAGTCTCTCAATATTAGTAAAAAATACTAACTCAAATACTAAATTGATGGATATTTAATACTTGAGGGATTACTAATATAATTTTATTACTTTAGGAACTAAATAAGAAAAAGGATAATACTTGAGGGACTAAATTGATGGTTTATTCACTATATAGAATATTGTCAACCATAGGATGCATCCATGAGATATAGCTATGGTCTCTTATAAATAATAGATAATGCATGGGCATGATATAATGAAAATGAAACAGGCACAAATAAACTTTTATCACTTAGGTGTTACTTTTAAGAAAAATTAATATTTTTCTTCATCAATTTCATTTATTAGTTATACTTTTTATCTTAAAAATTATATTTTTCTTCAATATTTTAGTTATTTATAAAAGAGGATGAAAAAATAATAAGCTTATTTTAATTATTTTTTAAATCAGTAATTTATACCGGATAAAATTATTTGATATACAATTATTTTGTATAATTAAAAGTTACTTATGTTTTAAAATGTAAGATAAAAATTAACAAAAATTTTACACGAAAATGCATTAGTATTTAAATTATATAGATAAATAAATATATGCATATAACAAGGTGAAAACTATACATAAAATCACTAAATATTTATTTACATTTACTTTTGTAGAAACTAAATCATTTTATTATCTATTTATGTTTACTCTTCTTGATGAGTAAAAATTTTGTGAGAAAACAGGCTATGCACTGACAGTATAAGGTAGTTTTATACTATCATTCAATCACAAATCATCATTTACTGTAGATTTGTTGACTTTTATAATAAATACTTTAAAAGTCATATTAATGGTGTTTTCTAATCGGTTGACAGTGTAAAATTTTTTACATTAACAATGTATGACCATTAAACTCATATTTTCTTAGTCTTTAATGTGATAATTTTTTGTCAAATGTTTACGTCATATGAGAATTGTAATTTTAATTACATAAAAGTCTATCAATTTTTAAACATAATAATTAATGTTTATATTGCATGAGAATAAATTTTCAAATAAAAACATATCAATATTTTAATTACTGAAGTTAATACAATAAATGGGGATATAAATTAAATTTAATTGAACGTATAGCAATATTTAAACTATAGTGATAAAAATATACGCAAAAGGATAAAAATATACACCCTCTTTAAAAAAAAGAAAGAAGAAGATAAAAATATACACATAAGGGATTTAACCTAAGTATATTTCAGACATTACTTCAAATGTTATTTATAAAGAAGACGTTAGGAATTAGTACGTTATATATTTTTCTATATTTTATTTTTTGATGACAAGATAACTTTTACATGTTTCTTATACTTAACATTTTTATTTCCATTGATTTTTTTCAAGATTTTTGAAACAGTACATTTTGTATTTTATTATATTAAGATTTAACTACTTTGTCCATCATGTTTTGGTTTGACAAATTCAAACGAATCATACAAATATTTACAACAGAAAGCAATGCAAGGTTTTACGAATTCCAAAACTTAGGCATATCTTCACTTAAGAATATTGTTTCTAATACTTTCACAATCATAAACACAAGTGGACTTCAAACTCAAAAATATATTGTTTAATAATAATTAATAATATATTTGGTTTATTTTAAATTATGGTAGTAGTTTCTTCTTTATCTCTTATAGTCATGACTTAATTTTTTACTCTATACATTTTTTTAAGCAAATAATTATGTATAAATTGTTTTAAAACATGTGTAGGGTCAACACAATTGTAAATAGATGCAGCATCGTAGTAGCCGTAGTCCCCTTCAATAGTATATGCAGCATCGTTATATGCCATTCTATACCTGGAATGTTTTCCACTATTACATGTCCAGAAAATATTACTCTTAAATAGTATTTGATCCAATTTTCTTTTTAATTTTTTTTAACAGGATCCAACTTTTTGTTTAGATTTCACTTTTCCATTTTTAAGAAAAGATAGGTTAAATATGCTCCTAAGCCGCCACCGATTTAACCTTTCTTTTCTTAAAAATGATTCTTAAATATATCTTCGGTGGTGGTGAAGACGGTTCTTTCTTGTGCTTCTCATGATCTCATCTCAGTCATCTGCAGGAGCCACCTTGTTGAATAAGCAAGGCCCTTTTCAGTTTTGAATAACGGGGATAGAGAAGTAAAACACGTCAACCTAACCTAACCCAACCCAACTCAATCCGTTTTTAATTTGCTGAAAAATGAAATAGGTTGGGTTGAACTTGTTTTTTAATTAGGTTGAGAATTTTAACCCAACCCAAACTGTGGCTGGTTGGCAGGTTGAGTTGGATTGACCCACCAATCTATATAAAAAAATTATAAATTATTTAATTTTTCTTTGTCTTAAATTTTTTAAATTTTATGATCAAATATAAAATTAAAAAAGAAAAAAATGTTATAAAACTAGTAAATAAAAAAATCTACTTAATACTTAAGCTACAATTTTTATTTGTCCTAAATTCTAATGACCAGAAAAACTTTCCTTTTTGTCTTGGGATATCACATTCACAAATGACATATTTAAATAAAAAGAAACTATAATCTCAAAACTCAAATGCTCAAGCTATAATGTAATACTTCTAATCCAATGATTCAAAATTTCAAATCTTTAATAAGGCACATACTTAACAAGTCCATCAACATTCAACAACAATAAAATAAAAGGAAAAAAATGTGTTGAATGAAGACCTAATGAAAAGGGAAAAGAAAAAGAGAAAAAAAAAAAAGCTAACCTGATGAGCCAACCCAACCCAACCCATTATTTGGCCCAGTAGTTTGGTGGGTTGAACGGGTTGGGTTATGCGGGCAGAGGGCTAAACGGTATAACCCAACCTAACCCATTTTATTGCATTATGTAGAATTGTCAAAACGAGCTAGAACCCGATGGGCCAACTCAGCCTACCAGGGTTTGAGCTGGGCTAGGCTCAAAATAATCCGCTCACTTTGATTTTAGCCCAATGACAACCCAGCTCACTTAATCTGCAAGCCAAATGGGTTCGAGCTGGGTTGAGTTAGGTCGGCCCTTTTTTTTTAAAATTAAAAACATAATGTTATAATAATTAAAAATAAAATCCGTTATACATAGGAACTGAACCCATCAAGCATTCATGCTATTTCTATTGTTATTTGATACTTAAATATGAATCATTTGTATTTGTATCTAAATTATTAAATGACTTGATGAGAAAATTTTGATTTAAAAAAAAAACATTATTGATTTTTTTATTTCTTTTTACATTTTTTTATTTTTAAAAATTTGGTTAACCAACTCACTTAACTCCCCAATCTATGATAGGTTGAGCTAGATTGACATTTTCTTAGCTTATTAAAATATGAGTCTAATTGAGTTGACCCATTTTAAGCTTAACTCGTGGTGAGTCGATCAAAATGAGCCAGAGCCACTCGAACCTTTTCCTATCGTACTGCTTTGGAATTGTCCCACCCCATATTTGATTGCCATGATTTGACAAATAGATTGTGGTTGTTTGAAAAGAGAGGCGGGACACGGTAGACATCTTTTTTTATTCACGAAATGAGACAATAGGATTGGTCAGAACAGGTAACGTACGATTCCCGATGCATGCATACGATGTTAATTTGCGATCCACCCTCCTGTCTCCAGTTAGGAATGGAAAGCAGAATACATGATTAACCGTAGACATTTATTGCTGCACCTCACTACTTTCTGGAACTAATGATTCTGCAATGGTGATAAGTCAAACAGGTTTCACTTAAATATCCGCTTCAAATATTATGAACTTTGAAAATAAAATGATAATACAAATTTGAAATTTGCTAAGCGTACACATTTTTAGTAAATGTATATTAGTAAGTTATAATCAAAGATTATCTTAAAATATATTAATGGTATAATTTGTTAATATATTTTAACTAAAAAATAAGTGAGTATATATTAATAAATATTTATGAGATTTACTAACGTACATTAACTTATTTTTAAGTTAGAGTATATTAATAAGTTGTAATTAATAATTATCTTAAAACACACCAATGATATAGTTTGCTAATATACTCTAACTATCTACTTGTTTTTTAGTTAGAGTATATTAGCAAGTTATAACTAAGAGTTACCTTAAAATACACTAATAGTGTAACTTGCTAATGTAATCTAATTAAAAAATAAATGGGTATACATTAACAAATGCTTATGGTGTTTGTTAATGTACACCAACTTATTTTTTCGTTGGAATACGTTAACAAGTTATAACTAAAAATTATTTTAAAATATATCATGGTATAACTTATTAATGTACTCTAACTAAAAACAAGTGGATATACATTACCAAACTCCATATATATATATATATAGTTTTTATTATCATTTTATTTTCAAAGTTCATAATATTTGAAGCGGATATTTAACTGATACCTATTTGACATATCACCGTTACATAATCATTAGTTCCAGAACGTAGTGAGGTGCAGCAAGTCTATGGTTAATCATGGATTCTGCTTTCCATTCCTAACTGGAGAAAGGAGGGTGGGTCGCAAATTAGCAAGTCTATGGTTAATCATGGAATCTGCTTTCCATTCCTAACTGGAGAAAGGAGGGTGGGTCCCAAATTAGCAAGTCTATGGTTAATCATGGAATCGCAAATTAGCAAGTCTATGGTTAATCATGGTATATGCATCCATCTTCGCCATTTTCAAGTTGTGTTTTGAGCTAAGTTAACCATAATAATAGCAATCAAACAAAATGGTTACAAACATGGTGGGATTGGATATTTTTAAAGAGGAAAAAAATCATATCCAAAAATATGTAAAAATTAGTTAATTAGTTGAAGGATTAAATTGATTAAAAAATATCTAACTGGACTTACCCTACCTACAAAGTACATATATTAGAAAAATCGATAGAAATAAAAGCAGCTTTCAAAGTCTAAGAATCTTTCAATCTATATATGCTATAGTCATTGTGTACGTAAGCGGAAGCAGAGATATGAATTCGACAAGAGTCAGGAAGAATCCAAATGACAAGGGGCATAACTCTGGTGAGCATTAATTAAAAATTTTATAGTATATTTTATTAAATATTTTCAATAGAACATATACTATTTCTTTATTTAGTGTTCATATCGTTTTTCAAAATAAAAGGCCAATGAAATAATAAGAATAATGATTATTTGACTCTCCTTGAGATTGAAATATGCACAACCCAAGTGAGAAGAGAAAAATAAAAAAATAAAGAAAATAATAATAAATGTGATAAGTAATCTCATGAAAGAGCTTTCAAAAACAAAAATTCTCTCCGTTAAACTTTCGGTGTTTTGGGAAAATTGCAACGTTTTTTCAGTTATATCTCTGGAGTATGTGAACTACCAAACTTTTTGGCAGACAATAATTTCTTTTGGAACGAAACTGGTGTATTTTTCTCGGGAGTGCTGCCATTAATAAAAATTTATTTAAATGAATTTAATTTAAGAAATTATAATTACGAATATGTCGTTAGTAAGTCAGTGTGAATAAGTATTGATAGACCAGTGACCTGTCAATTCAAAGGAAAAATAGACGTGCCCATTAATACTCAATTAATATTTTAATAAAAAAAAACCTTTAAGAGAAGATAATAATAGAAATTAACTATAGTGGTTAGTGAAGAATGTGGATAGATAAATGAAAGTGTTAATATCCTACTTATTAATGGAAGAGTTTAATGGTTATGCACTGTCATCCAATCAGAAATTATTATTAATATGACTTTTAAAGTATTTATTATAAAAGTCAACAAACTTACAATAAATGATGGTTTGTGATTGGATGACAGTATAAAGCTTTACACTGTCAGTGCATGACTATTAAACTCTTAATAAAATATTTGAAATAGATATAAAAAATGAAATATTTGAAATAAACATCAAACCAAATAAAGATTATTTACATAAATATTAAGTTAATAACAAAAAGTAATTAAATATCAAATACAACAAATGTATATAATAAAAAATATATATATTAATGTAGATGTGAAAATATACTAAAATAAGTACAAATATGATGAAAATAAAATTTAATACAATGCAAATATGACTAACTTTCCCATTCATAAATTCGTTCCATAATTGAATATAAAAAAACTTAATTTTTTTTAACGTAAATCCGGACCAGTGACATTTATTTGATTTGGTGTTTATAAATATATTTTTATTAATTTATTGCTTGTGTTTATTTTGATTGCTGTGAATTAGTAACATGTAGCTAAATTTTACAAAGAAAAATTTTACATATATATTACTAAATAAGTTTACAAATATAAATATATATATATATATTGAATATTGAATGACTCTTGTAAGAACACATGAGAAATAAGAACAATAAATAGATCATTAAATTATATTTGTTATCAATGGCATTATGCCACATGATTCAACTATTATATTTATTAAACTGTTACTGATATTAATTGATAACATTTTTTTAAAATGCGCAACACTTTTTAAATGTTAAAAGTTCTTAATTATAAAGGAAAAGGTTCGAAATTTCCGTGCGCAAATGCACAATCTTGATAGAAAGTTTTTCAAAGCTTTGTGAATAAAGTGTGCCTCACCTAAGTGGGATTGAGAATCTGAGATGTTACGACACCAAATCGTTATGTGGAAAGCACTGGTTGGAATTGACACTTGACATCGCTTTCCTGGTAATGCTGCAATTTGTCGAATACGAAATTTTTTGCTATTTATGTGCAACACCCTTGCCCCGTTGGGGCATCGCTCTCCCTGTTTCTGAATTTGGTTAGATATATCAGTGACAGTGTTGTAACAAGCTAGCCTAGCACTAGCACACATGGCTGGGCCTGGGAGTCACAATAGGACTTCTTCTTCTGAGTCGGTGAACAATTATGCCACTAATCCCACCTCAGTTCATGCCATTGCCAAGGGCATGTCAGAGCCAAGTAAGAAACGTAGAAAGCCTATTCTTGATTTGAACAAACCTGCTCTGCCTGACCTGAATAAACCGCCTCCTCCTGACTCCAGTGACGACGAGAATGAGGTGACTTAATTACCTGTCGTGTTTGATATGTTATAAATTGTGATTGCAGCTGCGGTTACAGTTTTGTTGCGATCTTTAATATTATGGAAAATTGTGGGCTAATGTGGCCACAATTATTGTTCTAATGTGGTAGAAGTGAGTAAAAAAACCTTGACAATCCCAAACCATTTTTTAAAACCTTTTCGACGTCTACATATATAAAATATATATGCCATTCATTCGTTCATCAATTAATTAATTGTAATGAGATAATGAAATTTATTAATTTCAGCTTCCGCGCTTTGCTGATGAAGGCGGTGCTGCTGCATCTGAGATACGTGAGATACCAAGAGGTGAAGTTGAGTGTAGCTCCCTTGGGCCCAACAAGAGGAAGATGATCTTTAATTGGTCATGGATCTTCAAAAAGAAGAAGAAGGACGACCGTGCTGAGTAACTCAAGCTCGAATGCTTGAGCACGTGCCAGTGTCAAGGACTGACAATTGCTTCGTAATGTCCGGGGTTGAAAGCCACTTATAGGCTGGTTATGGAGTTCCACGTGTTGCTTTTATTATTAAGTTTTATGTGCCGTTTAATTTTATTTTGTCCTTGTCATGTTCTGATGTGGTGTGGCCCGTGTGGGGATGCCTTTTAGGCTGTCATTTGTACTTGTGTCTGAATTCTGTTTTATTTTTCTGATGTGGGGAAGTGTTAGAAGAAATTTTGTCTCTGCTGTGGGGGTAGGGGGTGTACGAGGTTTTTCTCATAATTAATTAATTTACTCTTCAGTATAAGTCTGTGCTTTTGACTCGTTTGGATCTTTTTTATTTTAAAATTTTAAATTTCTTCTGCTAAGTCAACTTTTACGCTGAAACTTAGGTTCCATTTCCCGTCACCACACGGATCCCCATATGCGCCATCCAACATAGTACTTCTATCTTTCACCAGTATGCTATTTAATCTTCATTTGCGGTGTACATGTGAAAGAATCAAAGAAAAGAACACAGACATTCTACATATTGGAGTGAATAATTGCCGGTGAGGAGCTAGGGTGTATGAAAGAGTTCCTCCGAATGATTCTCTCTCCCTCTCACTTTTTTTGGTTTATGCTCTCTGCCTATGTTAATTTACGAGAGTATGAGTGATGATGTGTGTGTGAGGCTATTTCGATTTGAGAGAGCGCGCAAAATGTGCGCGTGGATGGTACGTGAGAGGGTGGGTGTCTCACCATAAGATCCGAAGAGAAGGAAAAGCCAAAAAGTAGAGGTGATCAGATCAGAATCGATTACAAACCCAAAAGGCTCAGACAGCAGCAATCGAGGGGCGTGTTTGGGCTAATTTGTTATTGGACATGCAATGGGCTAATTTGTTATTGGACATGCAATGGGCTAATATTGAAAGAACAGTCCAAACATTTGGGTTTCGGGCGTATCCGAATCCATAACCCGAGTGGGTTTCTTCTACTTCCCTATGCTTCCGCCCTCTTCACTCTTGCGGGGCTGTCTATATAAACAACACTTTTCTTCTTCTCTCCGCAATCGCTTTCCTCCCAACCATTCAATTCAATCTTATCTCTTCTTTTTCTTCTGTCTCTCTTCATGAACTGAGATTTTAAACGGCACGGAAATGATGGTCATAGTAAAAGGTTTGAGCGGGAAGAACGCGCGTTGGTTTGGCGGCGACAGTGATTGAAGTTTAGGGCAAAGCGAAGAAGGCCCCTGTCCCTTGCCGGGTAATTGCATCGCGACACTCGCAACTTCTTCCACAACAAAACGTTAACGCCTTGTTGACAGGGGTTGTATGAAAAGGCGTGGGTTGCATTCTAGTATGGAATCACGACCTAGACTTCTCCCCACATTTTGTTCCCTCCCTTTGCTTCAATCACTGTTCTGCCACCAATGCCCTTCCTGCGTTGATTACAACCTTCACTCTGATCCACGCCTCGAAACATTTCCCCTTCATTTGATCAACATATAATCGTAGTAGTCATTATTCGGTATTCACCAACCTATAATCGTTACGATTCTTCGTCTGTCACTGGTTTATTTAAGCAACATATAATTTTTATTTTATACGTAGTTGATCTTGGTGATATATTATATATTTGACCTGGATGAGCAGGAAATACACATATAAGATAATCATATATTTATATTGATCCACCCTGTTAGTCATTTAAGGCGTGTTTATACAGGCTAACAGAACTTTTGAGAGTTTAGCTACCGGCATAAGTTCTTTATAACTTAGAAGAAGTATTTGGATGCATAGCAACTTTTGGACTTTGGAGTTCTTACAATAATTTATAGAGAAGTTAAATTTTAAAGATTTTTGTCACTTGTAGAGCTTATACAGAAGCAAATTATCTATCATTCAAATACCAAATTAATTTATCTAAAAGAAGCTTTTCACATTAAAGCTTTTAGATAATTTCTTTTCCTATGAGATCTTCTTGATAAGTTTGTCCAAATATGCCGTTAATAGTTTATTGTTTGATTGTTCTTTTAATACTTGTGTGACTGTGTTTGATATTTGATGTTAAGAAAAAAAGGTTTTGATCATGTGCTGCTATTGCAAGTTTTTCAAGAGAGAAGAGTATATTCTGGTCATAAAAATATTTTTTAGCTAAAAAATTAAAATAAGAGTATATTTTTATCTTTAAGGGAGGGCTAGTGCTTATTTTAACATAAAAGAATAGAGTATAGTAATGGTTGTATCTTTTAAAAGAGAGGAGTGTAAGATAATTTGATAATATTTTTTTATCAAAAGTTAATGAAATTTTGACGAAAAATTTAAACATGGAGTAAGGTGTAGTGCTTTTTATCTATTAAGGAATAAAATGCACATTTTTATATAAAATATAAGATGTGGAGACAATTTAATACACGCATATCTAAAAGGAAGAAAATGTAATTTACTCTTACTTTTACTTGTAACTTGTACAGTACCTAGGCGGGCATGGGTTCAACGAGTCCCTATGAAGACTTTCAATTTCACTGTAAAACCCTTATTGTCATTGACATTATCTACTATCCTTCCTTGATGAATTTCGATGTCGTCATTGACCTCTTTAAAGTTTAAATGTCCTTCCCTTCCTCCCTATTGATTGCTGTTTTGCCTTATGGCCTAACGATTCCTCGGTACTTACTTCACCTTTTTATTCAATTTCCTCTATTATATGGCAATTCAATAGAGAAAAGGGTAAAAAAAATAAACAAACAAAAGGAAAAAAAAGAGAGTAATAAATGCTTTGAACGAAAATAAAACGAAGGAGAACACGACAAATGTCTGTTTGGGTCGTTATTTGAATATATAATAAATTTTCATATATAGTAAATAGATATTTGTCATTAATTTTTGGCAATTTTGGTTAGTGAATTAGTAAATGAAGAACTTTTACGCTTTCAATGGTGACGGTTAATAAATTTGAAATTGGAATGTTATAACATGATTTTTTTTATTTAATAATTTAATGAATTTTATTAATAATTTATTTCAGTTAATATTAAAATGTGTATAATAAAAATGTATCTGAAATCTTGAATGATAACTTATCATATTTGTATCCTAAATACTTCTTTTTTATATAGAATGGCTAAATACTACCTTGTTATTCTTTTATTTGGACTTTATTTGAGAGACAACAACAAATTGGCAACTAGTTGTAGTTCATGTTAAGATTAATTTACATGAGTTAATCATTACAAATTTTAACATAGACTACAAATGCGTCTCCTGCTTTTCACATATAGAAAAGGAACTATTATTTATATGTGATCATTGAAAGGAAAACTAGGAAATTTGTAGTTATTATTTGAAAACACCTTGTTGTTGGCACCTGAGAAATTAAACGAATCTTGGCTAGCAAAATAGAAAACTATTTAGCATGGGTATTTAGGAAAAGTGGGCCGAATCCAGGCCAACTACATCTTAGCCGAATTGGGTAGCTATGTAAAGGTAGTTCGACTAGAGGGAAAATCCATTCAGCTAAGTAAGGCTCGACAAATACTTTGAAATTCAGCTAACCTCGTTGAAGGGAGGCCTGACATGAAAGCAATATGAGATTTTGTGGAATAATAAGATGCTCCTCAATTTTCGAATGTAGTAGATTCTATACTATTGAAAATTAGTCAAGCCCACATTCCCTAAAAAAATAGGAGGTGGTTAGTAGCATATTACAACAGCTAAAAGTGGTGGTTAGTGGCAAATTTCTAGAAGATCCATGTAGTGGATCATGATCCTTGAAAAATAGGAGTAGTTTGAGCCATTTTTAGACGAGTGGACCCACCATGATTAGCAGAATAAAGCCTCGGTCTACCAATCTAAGGGTCAGGATTAGTTGAATGGGTAGGAGATCAGCCAAAAGGGTCTGAGCCACGAATTAGGTGATTATTAGGTAAAAAAATATGGCTATGCTAATTGTATTTGAATGCTTGGTATAAATAGCTCATGTACTTCATATTTAGGAACACATCCAATCAATCAAACAAGCCTATTTATCATTTATCTTTTTTGCAAACCCAATTCTATTCTCACCTAGACCAAGTACTTCTTGAAAGTAACTTGGGAACCCATTAGCTAAGAAGCAAATTTCCCTTCTCGGCACAAATCGTTTAAATTATTTTGGAATCGTGTTGGAGCAACTAGTCAAGTCATTCGGCTAATTATTCACGTGACAACACTTGTAAACATTTGTAGTTATTTGAACACAAATCTCCCCAAACATGAAGAACATTTTGATGAACATTTTCCTTTTATTAAAAGTTAAATATCTTTTTATCCTCAAATTTAAGCAAAAATTCCTTTTAATCCACCAAATTTAAATATGATCATTTCGTCTCCTAATTTTGAAATATTTTATTTTTAGTCTTTAATTTTTTGGTGTTATAGATTTTGGAAGGAATGGTTGAAAGAGGAATGAAAACTTGACAAGAACAATCTTTTCCTTCGTTTGGAATCACACCAAAAAATGAAGGATTGATAAACTTCAATGAGACAACATCAAAATGTATTTTACTCTAATATGGGAAAAAGGGAAGGGAAGGAAGCATTAAAAAAAATGATAAGACAAAAATGTCACAAAAGTCACGTATCCTAACTAAACCAGAAGCTTTCGTATGCATACTCCTAGTTTTTATCACATTTCTTACCAAATTTTATCACATTTCATATCATTTTTTTATCACGTCTCTTATCAAATTTTTATCACGTATTTCTTTTTTATTCTATGCAAATGTTTTTTTATCACTTTTTCTTCTCCATAAAAAAGTGTTTTTAAAGTATATTTTTTACTCAAAAATCATTTGTCATACTATCATTTAGTGTATTTATGTTGTTTTATATATATGTCTATTTTTTTTTACACAATTAAAAAAAATTAACTTTATTTATTTTATTTTCTACCAAACAATCAAAAAAATCATTTTTCATTCAATTCAATTCCATTTTTTCCTTTTACTTTCTCCCATCTCTTTTTCCTCCTGAACCCCACATTCTCTAACGTCGTTATTGCAAGTTACATTGCAGCACCTCCCAAACATTATGCAACCTTAAACCCTAATGTCCCTCCTCACTCGCCTTACCCGCCAAAATTCATCCACCGCCACGCCCCTCACGCGCCGCCTCTCCTCCGCCGCCTCTAAACTCCACACCTGCTACACTTTCAAACCACCGTCTTCTCTCACTCCCGAACCCCAATGGCCCGCTTCCTCTCCCACCAAGCCCAACCAAAAAAAGCCCAAGCCCAAGTACCGCCCTCCGTCCTCCCTCGACCGGAGCGGCCGCAAACCAGTCCGTTCCGACGACCTGCCCTTCGATATCCGGTTCAGCTACACGGAGAGCAGCCCCACGGTGCGGCCCATCGGGCTGAGGGAGCCCAAGTACTCGCCCTTTGGACCGGGCCGGCTCGACCGGAAGTGGACCGGAGTGTGTGCCCCGGCGGTGGACCCGAAGGTGGAGAGCTTGGAGGGTGCGGAGGACCCTAAGTTGGAGGAGCGGAGGAAGAAGAAGAGAGAGATGATTCAAGGAAAACCGCTTACCAGTGATGAGAGGAAGGCGCTGGTTTCGCAATGTGAGAGAAGCAAAACTAATAGGCACATCAATATCGGTATGGAAGTTGAAAACGGCTTTTTCCTTTTCTTAATTTGTTAATTTTTAGTGTCTTTTTTTTTGTTGGTTTCCCACGTGTATCCTCCATCAATTCGAGACACAATCGGACACTAAATGTGACTTCTCTCTCAGCGGAGATTCTTGCCATGTTACTTGTGTTGGGAGAGACTAGTCCCTTTTGCTAGACGCAACCTCCGACGGTGTAGTTGTTTCTAGTTTATGTGTATTTTTTTTTTAATTATTAGGACTGGGGATGTGAAAAATTGTATGGGAATTGAAAAAATTAGGGACTAACTTCATAATTTATGAATACTTGAAATATGTCTTGATATTTTTAAGTATATGGAAAAGTATATCTTATATTTTTCCGAGGGATACTTAGGTTGGTTAAGTGATATGAGCTAATGTTGAGATGCTGGTTAAGATGGTTTGGACATGTGCAAAGGCCAATGAAAGTACTGGTGACCAGATTAGATTGTATGGTTTTTAGTCCCCATGAAAAAGGATAGAAGAGGGAGACCAAGAAGGATATTGAAGAAAATTGTTAAATGGGATCCCATGGTAAATAATATTCTTGAGATTTTTTTTTTTTAATAGAGTCCAATAACGTTGTGTGATCCATGTAGCTTATCTAATTTAATGAGATAAGAATGTTTTTATGTTTTTAAAACCTATTAAAGTGTTAAGCTTCAAAACGTTTGCTGGACTCATGTCAGATTTATGCTAAAGTTTTTTTTTTTTTTTTTCATTTTTTCATTTTTGTGCCAGGAGGGGTGGGATTTCTTTAGAAATTTTTCAATGATTGTTTGGTGCTTATAGATTTGAGTTTTGTTTGATGAGGCAGACAGCATGATGTTCTGTGGTCCTTTCAATGCTAGCTTTTATTTTTTGGTTGGTTTTGGTTGTGTTGAGAAATGAATAAGTCTATTGGTACAAATAGCAATTTGCTTTGTAATTATAGTGGAAATGTATTGGGCGGGTATGGTGAGGAGACGAATTAGTCCATTTGCTGACATATATTGGAAGCATGTATGAAATGTTGTTTTCCTTGTACTTATTTCTAGGAAAATCCTGGCAGATAGATGTTTAAATAAAAGTTCTTGATTTGGTTGTTGTGAATTTGATCTTGCCCTTCTCCATAGTCCATACAGTTTGGTTGCAGCTTTTCAAGCAATTATTATAATTTTACATAGAAAGGCTAAATAAAACAAGCAGCACTTATCTTTTTAACTTAATTATGTGTTCTTCAATCTCTATCTTCATATCTATTAATGATGGACTCTGATTGTTTGGTTCCAGGGAGGGATGGTTTAACTCACAACATGCTGAATGATATTCATAATCATTGGAAATTTGCTGAAGCAGTAAGAATCAAATGCATGGGTGTTCCAACTATGGACATGAAAAATATTTGTACCCAGCTTGAGGTTCATGCCTTTTCATACTTCTTCACTTCTTTTCATCCAACTACCTTGCCTACTAAAGTAAAGTTTTATATTATGGTCCATTTTGAAACATCTGGACTCCATGATAGTTGAACTGTAGGTTGGATTGTGTGTCATTCTTATGTCTAAACTTGTCTGATAATACCTGCATAAACAATTCTCATGTTCTTGTTGCAGGACAAAACATTTGGAAAGGTCATTTTCAGACATGGGGGTACACTTGTATTATACAGAGGCAGGAATTATAATCCGAAAAAGAGGCCTGCAATTCCTCTCATGTTGTGGAAACCCCATGAACCTGTATATCCTAGACTGATTAAGACAACAATTGATGGCTTAAGTATTCAGGAAACAAAAGAAATGCGGAAGAGAGGACTAGCTGTTCCTGCTTTAACAAAACTTGGTATGTGCATTGTATTTTCTAATTTCAGTTGCCAGTATGCTTTTGCAAACATTATTGACTCTGAAGTGAATTGCAGCCAAAAATGGTTATTATGCTTTTTTGGTACCCATGGTCAGAGATGCTTTCCCCTCCTGTGAATTGGTTCGGATAGACTGCCAGGGGCTTGAGAGGAAAGATTACAAGAAAATAGGCTGCAAGCTCAGGGTAATGACAATTCTCTTTTGCTTTGCTGATTAGGTTGTTGTGATAACTAGCTTTACAATGCTATCTTTGCCATGTAAATTATATTGTGTTGCATAACTGTAATGTACGATGCCTTTTTCAGCTTGGATGATTAGGTACCTCAATAGAAATTTTAAAATTGAGTTTGTTTGGGTATTATAAAGTAGAATAACTTTTCGAATGTGATTACAAGGATTCTTTTTTATGGAAATTGTCTGGGTCCCACTTATTAAAATTGATTTTGTAGTGTTGATTGTAGGGATTTTTTTAGAAACCTGTTAGGCCATTTAGTTTAATTTTCTAGAGGAGCAAGAAAATCCTACTACCCTCAAACTATTTTACGACAATATGACCTATAAGTCTTTGAAAATTTACTTTGAAAAACTACCCAAACAAATTGGATTGTTGTTAGAATCAATTTGTGAATGGTGATTGACTCTCCAGAATGTAAAAGAAAATAATACCAAAATTAAAGAATATAAAAGAAAGTGGCTAGTACTTCATCTGTGTGATATGAACTGATAAATCTACAGGTTTGGGTAGACTATTTTTTATGACTGGAAATGTGTGTTGGACTGTTGGTGTTTTCCATTGGTTATACTTGTTCTGCTGTTTTTGTTTTTTTGTTCTTGATGGTTCATCAATTTATTGAATATAACATATTATACTTCATAGTATGGTTATCATCTTACATTGTGTGGATAGTCAGAGGTAGCCTGACCACTTTCATCACCATGATCACTTATTCTTCTAATTATGGAGGAGAGCCTAGTGGAAGTTTTAGTAAATTTTTTCCAGCTTAAATAAGTTATTGGTCCCTAAAAATATTACAGTTTTGGTTCTACTTCTAGTCCCTATAAAAATTTTATTTGGTTTTAATCCCTAAAAATTACAAAAATCACATGGTTTTCAGGGATCAATAACTTATTTAAACCATTTATCCTTTTGGTTGTGAAACACATTTTCAATTTTATGTGATTTTACGGAGCACTGAATCATCTGGTTATTACAATAAGAGTAAATTACACTTTACACTCCTTGGTTTGACTCAAAAGCAGTTTATCTTTGTGTGTGGTAAATTTGACGCTTTACCCTCTTTGGGGTTTTCTCTGTTATTACATGGCTAGTTGTGATATTTTCAATCCATTTTTAAAATTATTATACATATTAAATTTGGCAAAAATATTTAATACTTCTCTCTAACACTCAATCCACGTCACATGCCAGCTCTTTCTCCAACAAAATGGGGAGCGTTGTAGCATAAAAAAGTGGCATCAGTTGAGCACCTTTTTTCAGTTATTTGTGTGATCAACTATCAATATTCAATATAGTTACATTAGATAAGCTTTTTCCATGAAACCAACTATCATTGTTCATTTTTTTTTTTCTTTTGTTTACAACAAGCCAATCAACGTCTCTAAGGATGCCATCTATGAGCACTAAGGAGCTAAAGCATCTTTGTGCTGATCTCAGCTACAATTTGACCAAACGGAAGACTAGGAAAGGCTTTTTATTTTTGTTACGTTGGCTGCCCATTTTGTTCTTATGATTATTTGTAGAATTACAGTAGAATAAGCAAATTCAATCAACTCGTCTACTTTCTTTAATAAAAAAATGAAACTTAATATTTTTGGCTTTTTTTTCAACATTCACATGGTCAAAGCTTTTCTTGAGTAACTACAGTAATAGTTGATTAAACAAGCAAATAAAAAGTTCTTTGCTTGTTCTGCTTATAATTTTTTGTTACGGTGGCTGCTTGTTTTGTTGGAGTGGCACATTTTCTTAAATATTTTAGCAATTTTAATATGTATATTCCGTTGATAAAATAGATGGAAATACCACAAGCTGGGCTATGTAGTAACAGAGTAAAGCACGCCAGGATAAGATGTCAAATTTTTGAACACAGAAAGACAAAATGTTTTAATAGAACTGGTTCAGAATCTTATGGAAAGAATGAATTTTTATTGATGAACCCTAAATCCCAATTGCTGTGCCAATGTGATAGCAGACATAGAATAGGTTAGAAGATACAAAATGAATGATTTCCTTGGATATTTTAGAGACCAATACTTTCCCTGATCTCTAAGAGTCTAATCCTTTCTCAAATGACAAGATACATCTCTCTCTCGATCTCTCCCCTCTTATTTATAGGCAATATGCCTTATTTCTTCTACTACCCAAACCCAACTAATTCCCTCACCCACAGACACCTAACTAACTGCTAATGGGTATCTATCAGTTTTTAAGTCAAATCAATGGAGTAAAGTGTAATTTTTGTTTATAATTATGTAACTTGAAGGTAAATAACGATAATAGTGGTAATTGTAATACAATAATGATGTCATTCTGCTCTACCTTTCAAACATTTTATAAAGACATGATATCTGTTTTTCAAGTTTTGTTTCCCTGGACTTGGTGATTAAAGTTGCTCCTTTTCAATTTTCTCATGTATTAATGCAGGACCTGGTCCCCTGTATTCTGGTGACATTTGAGAACGAACAAATTGTGGTTTGGAGGGGGAAGGATTATAAGCCCCCAAAGGATGGATACTTTCTTAAAGAGCGAGAATCGTTTGACGACGATGACAATGACTTGTAGACTGGAAAAGAGGAACAGGGTAATGAGAACACTGCAATCAACTGGGATAATTAAGTGAAATCTTTGTGCAAATTGCAGCCATGAATCAGAAGTTCCCTTGAGATTGGGTTGTTGTGTTCTGTATAAATGAATGTAGTCAATGAGGAAGTTTGAGATAATTTACTGCCAAGGTTCCCTAAACTGTTCTTTTTCCATGACTCATTTTTGGCCTTAAAAGTTGTAAGGAAAAATCTGAAAGATATAGGATGAGTTTTTAATCATATACCGGCCATTTACAGTGCAGATGGTGCACACAGCTGTTCTAATAGGAATCAGATTGGAAGTGTTTATCAAGAGTTTTCGTCCATTGTTTTGTCACAAATTCACAACAGTGAATTAGGAATCAATTCATGTTTTGCTGAAATAGCCAAGCTTGGAAGGGGCTTTGGAATTTCATACTCTGAGAGAATCTTAGACTGGAAATTGAATGGTTTGCATAATAGTCTCAGTCAAAGGGGAAACTCGGTTCAAAAATCCAGTACACAAGTTTGTCACCATTACCAAATTGGCAGTTTGATATGAAAAGTTAAATTTACAAATTATCATTTTTTATAGTGCATGCTTGGATTAGTTTAGTTTTAGAATTTTTTTTTAAATTTCAAAACCTATATTTTTTTTTTTGATAGAATCAAAACCTATATTTTAGTAAGGTTTTGTTTACAAGTTATATTTTAACACAATGAATGAAGGTTAATGCTGATTCATATGAAATGAAAATTGACGAAAACTGCTTAACGGCATCCCACCATAATTTTCGATAACTTTTTTTTATTTTTAGTTTAATATTTAACCAGTGGAGTACAAGCTTATGGTTTCATCACACTTTTTTAATTTAATATTTAACTAGTGCAAACATAAAATTGATTATAGTAAATTGTTATATATATATATATATAAAGGAATGCTAACAACACTCTTTCAGATACTCTTTCTACTAATAGTTGAAATTTATTAAAACTTACAAATTTTGATAGGTTTTACTTTTAAATCAGAAAAGAGACTTAGGGTCTGTTTGGATGAGTTTTTTTAAAAGAACTTATAAAAAAAGAGCTTATTTAGAAGTTTTATTATGAAAAGATTTTTTAAATAAGCTAATATTGTGTTTGGATAATACATTATTAAGTGTTTATTTAAAATAATAATTATTTGAGAAGTTGAAAATTTTAGCTTCATTAGAAGTTCTACTAGGAGCTCTTACTTTTTCAAAAGTTGAAAAAAAAATATATCCAAACACCACTTTTTATATAACAAAGTGCTTATTTCAAAAGATAAGTTCTCAAAAGATCTTTTAATATGTATCCAAACAGATCCTAATATTAAATAAAAAGTGAGACCTATCAAAATTTGTAATTTTTAATAAATTTCAATCAATAGTTGAGAGATTGTTAAAAATAGAGTATTTGAAAGAGTTTTACTAGCATTTCTCTGATGCAATTGATGCTTTATTAACAATAAGCCTAAGGTAAGGTATACTTAAAAGTTTAAAAAACTATATGATAACGAATGCAATAACATTAAAGAAACTCTATCATAGTGATAATAATATTACTTTTGTATAGAAAAGAGAATGTCATAATGTTAAGGGGAGTTCTTCCTTTGTAACTTGGGTGCAAGTTCCTTGACCAAGGCTACGGTGGTCAAGTGCTTTAGGTGGTTTGTGGTGGTCAAATTTATAGTGACCTTTAGATGTGTTAATAAAATATTAAAGGGTTTAGATGAGTTAACGGAAACTTCCACTACCGGTCATCTTCATTTTAACATTATTTTTAACATATAAAACTGTTTTACACATTTGTCCTCATTATGAAAAGTAATGTCCATCTGTCCATTTTACCACAGTTGTCAGAATAGTTCCTTCTTTGCTACTTCTGCTGCCACTTCTTCTTCCTTCTTATGTTGCCACTTCCTTTTATTCCACTTCTGTGCACAGGATTAGGAGCTCAAATACAGAGATTCTTTTTTATCTTATGTTCAAAGTGGATTTTTGGGATTTGTTTATGAGCAACGAGTGATATTATAGCTCTCTATCTTGACACCTTTTCCCAGTTTATTAATTATAATCAGATGTTATAATTCTTCAAAAGAAGCATGAATCGGTTTGACTATTGTCTTAAATGCCGCCTTTTATTTAAGACTCATTTTTGCTTGTCAACAATTTGATTTAATCATTACTAACAAAATTGGCTGCTTTAGAGAAAAATCAAACGGTATGTAATTTCTTTCACCAAGTGTTATGTGTTGACTCTTGATTATTGTCTTTAATAGGCAAGCTGTTGACGTCTATTTTTTTTTTTCCTCTGGTTCTGGTGTGAGGGCCTTGGGAGCACTTAACTCATGCTTGTTAAGCGCTTCTTGAACAAGCTTCTTGAGCTCATCAAGGGCATTCTTCTATGCTTCGGGGAGGTCGCCCCCCAATTCCATCCAAACCCCCAATTCCAAGCGTGCTATCGCTACCGACAGCCCTTACGACTGCAACAAGAAGCTCAAGTCTGTCGCCGATTCGGATCTAGTGGCCAATGCTGCGTTCCACGGCAGTGGCAGTGATTACAGGAAGGATCAAGAAGAATGGAGCAACACAAAGAAGAAATCGCGTGTTGGTTGAAGGAGTACTCGGAGAACTTCAACTAGCTGAATCGCGGCAACCTTCGTGGCCACGATTGGTAGGAGGTGCCAGAGGCGGTGGAGGAGTGGTGCAGGGTCAGTGGTGGCAGAGAGGGGAAACATCACAAAGGTGTGGGTAAAACCGTAAATAACAAATTAATAAAAAAAGGCTGATGTGTTAAAAAAATCGATGAAACTTATAATTGCAGGTTCAAATATCTAGTCCACGGTAGACCACTTCCTTACTTTCTCCACCATAGACGTTGTCAAGTTCCTTATCAAGTTCTTTCTTTAACAGATTTGACTCCTCCAAGTGAGGGTTGTACTTTAGAAAATAAAGTATACTCACAATCGTTAATTAAAAAATCAACTATTGAAAATTATGATAAAATTAAATACATATATAAAAAAATTTAAAATTAATTATTATATCAACTGTTGATTTTCTAATTAATGTTCATTATTTCACTTTAACTTCTGGTTCAATTACTAGGGTGATAGTTAGAGGAATTACCGTAATTTATTTCTTTTTTTTTCTCTGATATTTAATAAATTTAGCGTCCATAATTAAAATATGGTCTTGCTAAACTGGTTTCTTAAAGACATTTGTTAAGAAATTAATAAATAGAAAGTTTTTATTAAAGGATTACATTAGGGTTGCGTTGGAAATTACAGAAAAATGCACTCCAATAAAACGTTTCCAGTTTTAATTCCTTAACCAGTGCTCTAAGGGCATTTTCCTTAAAATATTCACCACTAAATATTAATAAGACGTGGAATACTGGAATTATAATTTTTTGGTTTCATAACTCCAGTAATAATATTGTAGTAATTACGATGTCAATTTGGTTACGTAACGTAACTCATTTAAAGGTCAAGAGGTTAATAATTTGTGGTAGGAAATAGTTATGCAACGGACAAAATTTAGATACAGTATCTAAGGTACTGTTATTGTTGTTCTTCAATTAAAATTAGAATTTCATCTCGGTAATTCACATAATAAAAGAAAGTATTAAGGAATTTTGTAGATTACCAAAGTAAAACTCTTATTTTAATTAGAGAATAGCATTAACAATACCTAAAATATTGTATCTAAGTTTTGTTCTTATGAAACTAGAGGACTACAGGCTATTCGGCCATTTTATTAGTCTGTACCTTTACGTTAATTACACGGATAATGTTTGAATATATTAATTGAAAATATTTTATTTAATTAATGTATTGAAATACTTTAAATTAATTATTACTGAAGATAAAAATATGTATATTTTAAAATGACATTTGTATGAATTTAGGAAAAAACTAATAACGTAAACATTTAATTGTGATTGTCTTTTGAGGTTGCAGCTAATTTAGGCAATGAAGAAAGTATTAGTAACGTTTCATTTAATTTCTCTTTACTTTAGTCCTCTCTAGGCTTTTCAGAATCATTTTATCTCTACGTCAAACCTTTTACTTTTTTGAGAATGAAATTTATCAATTCTTCTAGTTGCATTGCATACCTTATATGATAATTTGTCATAGCGTGTGTTTGGATCAGCTTTATGTCGCAGCAGATTTGCATTTGGCCAAAGTTATTGCATGTTACTTTTGTATTGTTACTTTTGATGTGAAAATTTGGACTTACGTGAATCTATAATACATGTCCAAACACGCTAATTATAAGTGGCTTTCGTAACATGACCACCTTCACCTGATAAACAAGTAAAATTGAAAAAACAAAAAAAATAGTAACTTAAAAATTGAGTTTTTTTATATGTATATATATTTTTCACAAGCATCTTCCTTTAAAGGCAATTTTATTTGAAACACTGTCGGTACTAATTGTAGGTACTTCTTTCAACGGAATTTAAACCTTAATTCGTCACATTGTGGAAGACTAGTCTCTTTCGCTAAACCCAACTCCCATTGACTGAGTCATGTGTTTTAATACATGACATACATTTGAAAAGGTATATTTCAATTTTTACTGTTTTTAAAATGTGTAAAATAGTCCTTCTGTAATTAATCTCTAACTGATTTGCTACAAATTAGCTAATCAGTAGTTAATTATGAACAAATTAATAACAAAATGTTATTTTTTACATTTAAAAAATGTTAAGTAATAAAATGTATTTTTCAAATGTGAGGGGATTAACTATGACTTTGCGTGATTGTCAAAAAACAAAAATTTATGATTTTGAATGCCCATCAAAAATATTCTCCTTTTAGTCCTAAAAAAAATGCATGTTTTTTCCCCCCAATTTGATCCTTCTACTTTTATATAATTGAAACTTGCCTAAATGTCATTGGATTTAATATGGCCAGCAATAACGTTGGAATTCAATCTTCGAGACTCGATGTAATTTATTTGTCCAATAAAATAACATAATTGAAGTGAATTAAAACGATGCGTATTGCTTAGGCCTGTTCATAAGCCCTGTTAGCTAATAATAAGGCCTTTGATTGTTTGCCAAGATTGATAAGATGAACTAAGCCTTGGGCCAAGATGACAAAACAAATTAAACTTAATATGTTCATATTAGCGTGTTTTTCGATCGTTTAAAAAAAAGGAGCTATTTTGAATAGAGTTGGACATATAGACCAAGGCCCGCGGGTCACTGGTTTAGCCCGAAGACCGTGCGGACTACGGGCCTAAAATTTTGGCCCATTTAAGAATGCGGGCTTTTTAGCTCAGTCTGTTTAACCCGCAATTTAAACGGATTTTATCTGCGGGCTTTTACTAACTATTTTTTTAAAAATAAAATTGAGGAGTCAGCTACATTAAAGATGAAGTCAAACATAGTTATTAAAGATAATTGATAATCATGTATTTTAAATATTTGATAATGTACTTCCTATTTAGTATTATGTGTGTATTTGAAATTTTCACTTTAGATATTTAATTCGTAAGACTTTTAATTTCATATTTGGTTGGTGTATTTGGTTAATTAACTAAAAAGTGTTTGATACTTAAATGGTTGGATTGATGATCATGTTTAATTTAAATTTTTTGTTATTTATTTCTATTTTTATTTTATTTTTTTCACTTTTTTCGCTTTTTTTTTTAGTTTTTTGTTTGCAAGCTGTGGATTGGCCCGTTAGCTTGCAAGTTATGCGGTGTGGACGCGGGCCTATAAAACTTGGCCTATTTATGTTGCCGTTTGGGTCGGCCCAGACCGTTTAAGTTGTAAGCCTTTGAGGGCTGAGTCTAAACGGGCAGGCTAGCCCGTATACACACCTCTAATTTTGAATCAAAAAATAATTTTTAAAATACTTATCAAAATGAAAAAATGTGTCCCTAAACCAATCTATCTCAAACACGAGCGAGAAGCCGAGAACCAAGATGCTCAAGTGATTGCCACTGTCTTAGTTCCTAGGATCATGATGGATATAATGAATAAAATCATAATATTATTGTTTGATATTTTATGATGAAATAGATTATAGTATCATTTTATATCATTATTTAAGAAATGAATAAAATTGTAAAGAGGTTACTTAAATTGATTCTATCTCTTACTTCCAAAATTTGAGGGGGAAAAAAGAGCAACCATCAAGTTTCATTTCAATTCAATTTTTAAAAATTAAAAACATTTATAACTAATATTATTTCATTTCATTTCAGTTCATTCCCTTACTTTTTATTGATCCAAACATTGATTTTATCTTATTACTAACTTTGAAGGTTAAAACACTCAAAACAAAGTTGGAGTATGTGAGAAGAAAAAAGATAAAAATTTATTTCATATGATTTAGTTATATGAATAAAAAAAAACCAACAAGGGTTCTAGTGCAAATGAAAGGTAAAGAATTAAAAAATACAATATAAAAAACATTGCTTCTCTGTAAGTGTTTTTAGCAACAAACACTAAGGAAATAAATATTGGAGGAAAAGATAGATTCTTTGCTATTCGTAATTGTTTCCTTGGTTGTAAACTCTTCTATTTACTGTTTCTTACATAAACTTTTTAAAACATAAAGCAATAAAAAGTTGTTTCTTTTATTCCTGTACAATTTTTAAAAATAGAAAATAAAGTAAAAACAAAATGACATTTTTGTAATTAAAAATAAAAATAACAATAAAAAATATTTTCTTAAACTAAAAGACTCCTTAAATTTTTTAATTTTTTTTATACCAATATTCAATTCTTAGTAGAGGTAGTGTTAGTGTTGCGTTGATTTGATTAATAGAGATTGAGGATTGTTTGAGGAGTTTTGTGGCTTTGGACTTTGGGTGTCTCATATGGTCAATGTGCATCATCATGTTAGTCTTCCAATAAAATAGTCATTGGCCAAAAACATATTCGAGTCAGATGGGAGTTACACTCCTTGAACGTGACTCGACTTCACTCGAGAAATTATTAAGTAGTTTAAAATTATTAAGTATCCATAATCTTAACTAATATTTATATAATATACATTTATAATTTATAATTTATAAAAAAAATTAATAATATTTAATTACATGTTATATAAAAATTAATTAAGGCTATAGTAATCTAAGACTAACTAATAATTTCTCAACTCGTAGAGAGACATGATATGATTGGTGTCGGGGGTGCTACAAGGTTCACTGCATTCTGCAACTACGTTATGCTTATCTTTAGCTAGGATGTACTTTTCATGACGTTCAGGTTTCAGCCATGGCACTTTAGCTGACTGGTCAAAGTGCGCCGGTATGCTCTTAGTGCCCAACATGAGTGGAGACCAGCACTCCAATTCATTCGAAAGATTAGTTTCAACTACAATTAGCAGGTGGCGTTTCTGGTCATAATATATAACAAGACTTAAATATGATTTTTGTTCTTGTATTTTAGCGTTTTTTTATTTTTTGTCTCTGTAATTTAATTTTTTAAATCGTTTTTATATTTTAACGCTTTTTTATTTTGAGTCTTTGTCGTCTAATTTTGTTAAAAAAAATGTTAAATTGCTGATGTCAACCGTAACACGTCAACAAATGATGTCATCATGTTACACGTCAGCGCAAGTGACATGTAAGCAAAAGTGTCATGTCAACAATATTCTCATGTCAGTAATATTGCCATGTCATTGTTACTATGGAGGGACTAAAAATAAAAAAAACATTTACAGGGACTAAAAATAAAAAAAAATTACAAGGACAAAAAATTAAAAAAATACATTGACTAAAAGAAGAAAAAAGAACATATTTGCATGCACAAAAAAAATTAACCAATCATTTACTTCATTTTCCAAATATTTTTGACTATTTTCACAATCCTTTGCTATAAATTAATCAATCATATAGTTCCATTTATTGTCTATTTTCATTTACTCTGGCAACTTTCATACCATACCTGAAGTTGCCAAAAAGAGCACTTATATTTCATAGTAGCCACAACTCATATTATATATATATTTTTAAAAGTACAAGCACTAGCATGACAATTATTTATGACATTCAAATTTCAGAGAAATTCAAAAAAGCTTATCAAAATCAAAAGTTTAAGCAGAAGGGGAAGCAGAGAAGACTAAAAAGAAGTCACAGATCAAATGAAACAATTGATAGTAACCAGATTGATTAAGAGAAGTAGAGAAATTGAAAGAGATAAATGAATTGTCAAACCAAATTTTGTCATTTGCGTTAGGCTAATGTGAGAATAACAACATCCTTAGCCTACAAATAAAAAAATTATAAAATAATGATAAGAACTAAAATTTACTATAGAAGAGTGTGTAGACGAGACCAAATCCTTAAAATTAGAGGTAGCTCTCTATACAGAACACAAGCAACAACACATAAAAACAGAAAAGTGCAGCTGATATACTTTAGTCATCTTCTGTTGTCAAGTCATTTCGATAATTATGCCAATCATAACAACGAGTCCAGCCAGCCATATTTCATATATATGTATCATTTTCCTATTCAATTGGGTATTTAGATTGATGATGACGAGTCAGCTGGTGCTACAGTTATGTTTTTGTCATATCATTAAATCAAGTTGGGATTAGCCAAACAATTTTGATTATATGGTAGTGTTTTTATCTTGGAGTACCTAACTCTTTGGTTGTAATGTTTTATCATTAAGATTTTTATTTTATATTAAGTATAAATTAAATTTTTACATTATATTTAAGGCTTAATTTTTTTGTGCCTACAAATATGTCTTTTTTCTTCAGTCAGTAATTTTTTTCATTTTTTGTCCTTGTACATTTTTTTTTTCATTTTAAGTCCCTGTAAATATTTTTTTTTATTTTTAGCCTCTCTACAATAATGAAGATGTGACACTATTGTTAACGTGACACTTTTTGCTAATGTGCCGCGATGATGTGTCACTTTGTGCTGTTTGTCACATGATGACGTCATCATGTTGTCATTTGCTGATGTGTCACAGTATGATGCCAGCAATTTAATGTTTTTGTAACGGAATTAGATGGTAGGGACTAAAAATAAAAAAACACTAAAGTAAGAAGATATTTTTAAATTTTTTTTACAGGGACAAAAATAAAAAAACACTAAAGTACAAGGACGAAAATTATATTTAAATCTATATAACAAATTAAAAGATATCTGTGTGGGATAGACACCAGAAGATTGTTGTGGTGAACATGACCCCCTTTTGTAACCCACTAAGAATTAGAAAAATGTTAGCAAGATACTTGTTTAAATACTTTTTATTATTAGTTGAAATTTATTAGGATTAACAAAATAGTATAAATCTCACTTTCTATTTAATAGGTCTCACTTATATAATTTTGTAATTTTTAATAAATTTTAATAAACAATAGTATGTGTTGAAGAATGTGTTATTATTTTTATTCTTCTTTTAAGTTTTATTAAATACACCTATTATGAACTGTTTTTTGGTTACTCTGAAACTAGGCCTAAGGTGTCCATGTATTTCAAAATGTTGTGCTAAATGGGGTTTCCACTTTAGAAGGAATCAGCAAAAAAGTTGACAGAAAGAACCTGCCTACGTAAAAGGAGTGGGTTTGGTTCTGATCATGGAAGGCTACACGTCCAGTATTATTTTGCATTTGGATAGCAGGGGTTAGCCAATCGTTTAGGACTCTTCAAACTCATAGATTCGTAGAAAAAAACATTGATTTGATTGGCTTGGTTTGGCCAATCTCTACTTTGCATTCCCAAATGTTTGATACACTATGCACCAATAGCACAACATAATTAATTACCCAAGGGCACGTGGAAGACACTAGAAAAAATATCAACTAATAACTAGATAGTGTGAATTAGCTTCAAAAAGATCCATATTTTAATCTCTAATACCCTTTTTGGTGCAATAAAAGAAAAAATGTTAGTCCATAACGTAATGCCGCCCCACATTCTATTTAGCCTAGTGGGGTTTATAGGTACTGGAATGTCTACCCTGTAGTGGCCACTGTCCCATAGTTGGCTGTTTTGAACGTAGCTATCTCTTGCCTAAAGGGCATTAAAATAACTCGGAAGAAGGTGCAGGTTTGCTGGACAGGTGTTTACATTTTAATAGGCTGCCGAAATAGACAAAGAAAATTGCCCTAAGAAGCAGGAGTACCTCGATCTTAATTTAAGCACATTATTTTTCAGTTGATGGATCGTGGCTTTATACGCATTTAATTAATTAAGCTGATGACGCGTTCAATAACTTTGTTGTTTTTGACATTGTAATTTGGCAGATGACGAGATTGTATTATATTATGTCTGTCTAATAAGTATCATCAAGGATATTTTAATTGTGTAATTTAAGAAGAGATTTAATATTTTTGTTACAGATATTTCTTGCAAATCTATCTAAAAGGGTTTTGTTTTAATGTTTCATTGTGATTTAAGCATAATATGTAAGTTTACAGATTAGATTGTGTTCATTCTTCTTGATTTTAGTGCTTGAGACTTTGTTATAATCATGAATTTTAAGAAAGCTTTGAGTGAAGATTTATAAGAGATGTTTCCAGTGTCATGGACACCAAACTTAGTGTTGTAACCCCTAGAAGTCAAAAGACTTAACTTCCCCCATAGTTTTATGATTTTGTAAATTTGGCCCTCAATTTTTTTCACAAATTTTGTCTTTATATTTTTAAATTTTCATGAATTTTGTCTTTTTTTTAGTTGAACATTTATTCTGTTAGTTGACCACTGACGTGGCAACATTAACTACTGATGTGGCACTTTAATGATGACGTAGTAGTACATGTGGTGTTGACATAGATTGATGATGTGACATTAGCATGATGACATGTGATTAAGGGATAAAATATACAATATTTTGAAAATATGAAGCAAAATGTGTAATATTTTGAAAATATGATAACAAAATGTGAGAAAAATAATAAATAATAAAAATGTTGATATCTCTGAACCATTCTAACCTACAAACACTCTTTTCACAGACCAAATCATATCATTGTCAATCGCAAACTACCATTTGACCTCTTTTAACTCAACCCTACCATCCAAAGCCATAAACACATACTCATTTATTATATATAGAGCCTGAGTCTCTAAAAAGCTTTGGGTGTGTAAACTGTGATTAACCATGTATTCATTGATAGTCTTCCTTTCATCTACTTTGCATAGATATAATATACAAAATTGCACATACTTTACATTTTATTTTATTTTAATGTTATTTAATTTAAATCTATTTTATTTTTAGGTATTAAATATTTTTATCTTCTTCCATTCATTTTAAGATTTTATATGAATTTTTATGTCTATTTCAAAAGCATTGGATTGAATTTGGAGATAATTTAAAATTCTAGAAAGATTTTATTCAAACCAATGGAATGGATGCTCAACTAATGGACGGGCAAAATTTGTAAAAATTTTAAAATATGATAGCAAAATGTGCAAAAAAAATTAGGAAGTAAAATTCACAAAATTATGAAACTATGGAAGAAAAAAGTGCAATTAAACCAAATCAAAATGATGTCTCTTTTGTAATCTACAGACCATTATAACGCTAATTTAGCGTTATTAATGTCAATATAACGTGAAGAAGATATAAATAAGGTTCATACTTAGATGTAGACAGTTTTGGACAGTTGGAAGGTTTTCTCAAGTTTTTTCTTTCTTGGTATTCTTAAAAAGTGGTGGATATGCGGATTTAAGGCTCTCCAGGATTCATAATTTTCTTATGGAATTTTCTAAAACTCTCTTCTTTTCTCTTTTATTTTTCCTTTTTCCATTTTGTGCAACTAAATCTTGTAGTTAGAAGATGAGAAATCCCAATTGTAATTTGGGCTATGTTTGACAAAAAAATACGTAGTTAAAAAGCTAGCTAAATTTCACCAAAAAAAAAAAAAAATAGCTGAAAGGTCAACAACTAACAGGAAATTGAAAAACTAATTGGTAGCTAAAAGATGTTAAGCTAACTTATTAAATTATAAATATTTGGTAAAATTATCTGTTAGAATAGATGATAAATGTAAAATAACATAAATGAATATGTTTATATGATGTTTTTATATAAATTTTAATTTTATTTTATTGATCAAAATATTTTTTGGGTAATTATAACTTTAGTTATTTTAATTAATTTTAAACTCTTTCAATTTTTTTATTCATAGATTAATTATTTTAATTATATTTTTTAGTTTCAATTATTGTATTTTTTTTATATTGTGCATTCTATTGTTAATCTTATACTATATCTTAAAATATCTCAATCAAGTTTAAAATAAAATAAAAATAACATACATTTAAGTAGACATCATATTTTTATTATTTTTTTTGAAAACCAATCGAAATGAAATTAATTTGAGAAATCACAATTTTCGGCACAAGGTGTACCCTGATTGCATGTTTTTATTATGTTGATCGGTATAATGGTTAAAATAGCTTGAAGTATACTATTATAATAATAGAATTGAATAAATAATGTAAATAGTGTAGTGATTAAAATAAACAATGTAGTATAAAAAAAATCCAAAAATAAAATAAAATAAACTTATCATTTATCATTGTCAATATCTTGAAATATAATGCTAAATAATACAATAAAAGATTGTAAATCGTGTAATGGTTAAAATTATCTAAAAATAACAGAAAAAGTAAGATAAAATCCTATTGTTAACAAGAGAAACAAAAAGAATAATAAAATCCTACCTTACATAAAAAGAGTAAAAACGAAATTTAATAAATATTATAAGTGTAAAAAAGGAATAAAAAATAAAAAGATAAAACTAACTGAAAATCCTTGTGAAACATACGCTTAATGTAATTTGAATTCTTACTTCTAATTAAAGTTATTTCCAATGTTTTTAAAGCCGGACCGGTCAGTAAACCGGTCAAGGCACTGGTTCAAGGTTCAATGGTTTAACCGGGGTTGAACCGTAGTCGAACCGGTATTAATAAAATAATAATAATAATTATTAAATAATACATAAAATAATATTAAAAAAGCATAATATCATAATTTTGTAATACTAAAAATTAAAAATAAAACATAATTTTATAAGTTCTTTACATTTACAATACCTATAAGTGCAAATCAAATATGTTATGATACTTAAGTATAAGTTTTAGCTATACACATCAATATTTATTAATAAAAACAAGTTTATATTTAAAATAAAAAAGAAAATGATAAATACTTTAGGTTGGTTTTTTTTTTTAAGAAAAAAAATCAAAATAATGTTGTATTAAACATTTTTCTTTGACCTACTGTGAATCGGTTTTTAGCCGATTTTATCGATTTTTAGCCGATTTTATCGGTTTTTGACCGGTTTTCTAGTTTTTTGACCAGTTTTTCTTCAGACTGGTTCTGTGGTTTATTTGAACCGGTCAAGTAATCGGTTCACCGGTTTTTCATAATAATAAATAATACATAAAATAATATTAAAAAAGCATAATATCATAATTTTGTAATACTAAAAATTAAAAATAAAACATAATTTTATAGGTTCTTTACATTTACAATACCTATAAGTGCAAATCAAATATGTTATTATACTTAAGTATAAGTTTTAACTATACACATCAATATTTATTAATAAAAACAAGTTTATATTTAAAATGAAAAAGAAAATGATAAATACTTTAGGTTGGTTTTTATTTTTTAAGAAAAAAAATCAAAATAATGTTGTATTAAACATTTTTCTTTGACTTGCTGTGAACCGGTTTTTGACCGATTTTGACTTGTTTTTGACCGGCTTTCTGATTCTTTGACCAGTTTTTCTTCAGGCCGGTTCTGTGGTTTATTTGAACCGGTCAAGTGACCGATTCACCGATTTTTCGGTTCGACCGGTCGGTCTGGTCCGGTTTTCAAAACAGTGAGGAAAACAAACAAACAAATAAATTGGTCATTTAGTTGATCTTAGATTTCTATTGACAATTGAGAAATTGGAATAGGGATTGAATTTGGAAAATTGGAATAAAGTAATAAGATTACAGATATTCTAGGAATATACATCAGATAATTATGAGGTCTTGGAAATTCTTAAATGCTTACTCTAATTGGTAATTTCTAAGGAGTTAGGTTCTCAATTGGGAATAAGAGTTGTTGAGTTAAGCAAGTCACCTTCAATAGTGAATTCGATCAAGAGTTATGCTTCTAGGACTTATTTAGGTTGCTTGGGTGAAAGTTGGGTGAACTCATATCTTAACACTTTTGATGTTACGTTCTAATAATTTTTTTCGTGATATAATCTCTTTAATTTTTAGAATATTTTATTTAAATTCATGTGAATTCATTTTTTTATAAACGTTAATTTCACAAAATATTATTACAATCTTCTTAAGTACTTTTTTTTTTTTTAAAATATATTGATGTTTATGCTTTGATTAAAAAGTAAAGAATGTTACTTTTTCCTTTAATCTTAGCATGTGAAAAATTGTCTTAGGGATTTGTAAAAGTAGTATGATTTGGAAATTTCCTTCTATTTAAAGTTTTATATGCGGGTAGATTATTAGATGGATGATAATCCAATCGTTAAAGGCAGAAAAAGATTAATAAATTTTTATACGTAAAATGTTTAAGAAAAAATTATTTGTCTCTGGATATGATTTATCATCCAACATCATGATGGCGTTATTTGATATATGTGGTTAACCTTACTTATTATAAAAAAGCTTAATTGTTGTTGTTAAGCTCGTATATGACATTGTTATATAATTATACATAATTTAATATACAAATTATGTAAATGTAATTATTTTTAAAAAATCACACATTACAATTGAAAAAAGATAGAGAATAACAAAGTCTGAGTATGTGGCATAAAAAGGAAAATGACTTTGAACAAAAATAAATTGTTTCTCTGATTTATAAGTGAATTATTTTTGAAATCCATGTATATAAAATCAATTCCCACAAAAAAGTGTATAAAATAAATAAAAAGTAAGCTAAAAATAATTATATACAATGTCACTTACAATGTCAATTTATTGATGTTCTAATAGAACTGGTAGGAAAAAAATAAAAAAATAAAAGACTGAGATAGAAAACACACAAAACGTAAACAAATGGAACAGTATGTATCTCTCTTTGGTCAGGATGGAAAAACACTGAAAGGGACAGAAAGACACCTATCCAAGCAACATTGTTATGGAAGAAAGAAGAGGCACAGTAACCCTAACAGAGTTGGTCGAGTAGAGTAAGATAGTCTTACATCAGGTCGCAGGTTTGAATTTTCTCTTATCTCTTTCGCATAAGGTAAATGTAAGTTTCTTTGTAAGTGTTTTTGAGTCTGAAAGCTTTCCTTATCTTAGACTGAGGCATCACCCCTCTCCTAAATATTTTAGAATCAGTAAGCAGAGGCTGTGTGTGTGTATACACACATATATACACGCACGTATGGCATATGAATTGCATTTGCATATTTATTTGCTCCAGTTAAGATTGAAAAAATTTATAATTGCTTGAACAATTGCCAGATGACGTATTCAGAAAATACCGTGGGACTTATCAACTGTGTTTTACAAATCTCCAAATACAAACAAAAGGATCAGACTGCAAAGTAGAAACGAAGTGCAATTGGTTTTCTTTTTAGGATATTCAATATATTGATTATTGCTGGAAAACTATGCACCATGTAAATTATGAAAACAAAATATTCTCAAAAAAAAAAAAAAAAAAAAAGACAGCGAAAGCTTGTCATTACCTTTCTTCATCCATGAAATTCTGAAATTTATAATGCTAATTGATTTGTTTTTCCTACTCAATATATTACATCCAAAGATGTAATATATATATATATATATATATTAAAGGGAGTTGAAATTAACAAAGTTGGTCTTTATTATTATTAAAAATATCTATTTTTATTAAAAAATACATTTTATTTATATTCTTAATTAATTACAGAAATAATATATAATTGAAGAATTTAATTTAAATATAATGACAAATCATAAATGACCATGTAAGGTAAGTTATTGACTTTTGTAATACCTATTTTAAAAAGTTATATTTAAGGTTATTTCTAAGTGGTAACGGAGAATGCATGAAAAATAAACATAATTTAAATATGATTAATCAAATAAGTAAAAGATAATTATGCCCCGCATTTTTTTGTCTTACATGAAATATACCAATATTTTTAGATGTGAAACTTAATTCTCCTTTTGATGTCAGATGGGGTGCATGACTTTAGTCAGTGTCATTTAGAGAAAATAGGCTATGTATTATTAGTATAAATTAATTTTACATTGTCATTCAATCACAAACTACCGTATATGATAAATTTGTTAACTTTTTCAATAATTACCTTAAAAGTCATACCAACAGTGATTTTTAATTGATTGACAACGTAAAATTTTTTATACTAACAGTGTATAGCCATTAAACTCTTTAAATTATTTAACGATAATTAACATGTAATTTTTTTGAAAAGATAAATATTTTTTTCGGAATGAATTGAAAATATTTATAATAATTTTAATTTGTGAATAAAAATCTACACGGCCAGAATAATTAATTTATTTAGTTTATTGAAGACGCAAATGTTATTGACAGAATATATGCGTAAAGTGCATAATCTGAACCTAAAGTTAGGTGCAATGATAATAAATAGCTTTATAATAAAAGGGTAAAAATTCGATCGAGTCATAAAAATGTCATTTGTAAGGAGAGATTAACTTATTGTTTCGTGTCTCAAAAATAAATTTCACGTTCAAAAAGTGTAAAATTATTTATATCCTGAGAAAAAAAGAAAGACCTTAAATTTTCAACACAAAATAAGTTAATTTAAATATATAATTATAAATTTCATGTGAACAAAGGACACTAGAACAAGATGAAAATAAAAAGACCTGCTTTAACAATCTTAGGAGCCAAAATATTAAATATGTAATAATCCGCTTCAAGCCACACATCGTTCTCAAGAGAATGGTGGGTTATCCACTCACATGCTACACGGCTATGTAGCTCAGACGTATAAGACTGAAACCCTAGAATGTTCATTGACTTCAATTTTTTTTAAGTAAAAATTGGATATGTTTACCATAAAATTCTTATTACAATATATACCTATAATAGGGGTATTCTATACATTCCCTGAAATGCGGCAGACAAAAAGCTTGTAGGAAAGCACAATAATAGTGTTCAGGCAAAGAGGATAACAATCACTGAAAGAAAGACTTTGCAACATGCAATTTCGCTCATTAAGTGTAATCATACTAGCACTAATGCATTGAATTTCATTATAATTTTGCAGTCAAGCGTGTTTAAGGGAGAGTAATATTTACATCTCTTTTAAAGAAAAAACCGATTTCGACCCTGGTCTAATGGTATGTTTACCTGCTATCACCATAGCATCTTAGGGTTCTTGACTCGACACCGAATAGCTCCTACTTCTTAGGTTATACATAGTGAATTCCTTTCAACGCTAAGCAAGCAAATTATGGGACAATAGGTGAAAGCACAACTGCCCATTGCAACAATGGGTGGAAAACTCCTTTAAAAGAAAAGAAGAACGATAAAAAAGAATATGTGAGCGTGACCAACAAGGGTTGGATTTAGTGGAAGGGGTTAGTCCCCATTATGTAGTGAATCAAGATTCAAATCTCTGCTGAAAGAGATATCTACATTTAGTGTTTGATAATACTTGGAACAATATTACTTTTGATGGAGGATACCTATAGGAAAAAAAAAAAAAAAAGGAATGAGTGAACAAACTTGGTCAAATGCACGTATATTAATTTGATTATGTGTTGATTACATTAAAATATTGTAAATTCTAATACAATACTTCATAAATTATTAAAACCAAATTTGGAGAGAATTGAGTGTATTAATCAATTAAATATTACCCAATATTTTTAGGCAATGATCATTAGATTTCGCCAAATGTGCTAATTTAGTTCAATCTCTTTTTTTTTTTTTTTTGTACAATTTAGTTTAATCACTAAAACAATCTATTTTAATTTATTTAAAATTTGAACAACATAATTCTTGTAAAGAATTAAAATACAAAATCAAGTTAATGATGGAAAATTGAGATGATTGAAGTATTAATCAACTAAACTCTTGCTAATATCTTAGGGTGCGTTTGATAAAAGAAATTTTTTCATGCCTAGGAATCATAAATCCCGAGAATCATGATTCCTAAGAATGACTAAAATTTGTTTGGTTAGTCATAAATATTCTTAGGAGTATTTATATATGTTATTTGGAAATTAAATATTTTTACGTTCAGTTTTAATATAACTTTACCAGAAACTTTAATTATTTATCACATTAAATGAGTTAATAAAGGTAACGTGATATGTTTACCACTGTAGAACTTTTCACCCAACTTGGGAAAGTTAGATTATCACCTCTCCCCATGGGAAACAAAGGTCAAAAAGATTCCCAGGAAATAATGTTTCTTGAGAATGTTATATTTTAAATAATAAACCAAATATAACAAACAGGCATTCCCATATTCAGATTCTTAGGAAACTAAAAACTTTTCTTGTACTAAATGCTCATCATGATTATATCCTTTATGTGTGTTTCCTTGATCTATTTTTTCAAAAGGATTCTCTTAGATATATATATATATATATATATATATATATAATAATAACTATCTAAGTTTTTGTATATTGAGTGGGTATTTTCTAATTTAACTATAATTTATTAATAAAAATAAATTAAAGAGATGATAATTTTAAAATTAAGTATGAAATAGTGAAAATAAATTACTTAAATTAAGACACATTATCTTTATTGATACGGTGTGACAAAATTTAAAAAATAAAATCAAAATGAAATTAATTAAAATTTCAACAATCTAACAAATTTAATTTATCTAAAAATGATTAATTTTAATTTGATATAATGTATCAAGAATAGAAATTTAAAATTCAAATCAAATTTGAATTGGAAATTATTTTAAGTAATATTACTACAAGAAAAGCTTCAACTAGAGTTGTAACGTTAGTGTTGACCAAACGGACGCAAAATGGATGTAATCCTTTGAATTCAATTTTTTTAATCTTTAAATACTAAAATACTTAACGTCGGCCAAAACCGATATTAGTTTTAAACATAGCATATGACGTAACCCAACATTGTATTGTGTGTATAGTTGCATCCTTGTTTTGTAAATAGTTTTTTTACTTACGTACTAAATAACTATTTCACAATTACTGTGCAAGGCAAAGTTTCATGGGATTCTCGTCATGAGCACATTATTCATAAGACGTTTAAGGAACATTGCTCAAAACGTCTTATGGATATTTTGACTAAGGCAAGGAAGATCGAGAAGAAGCCGCACTAGATAAGGGACAAGGCTTGAGCTAGTCTTCTTTCTTATCAAGATAGTCTGACCTTCAACAAGTTGTCATCCTAAAACAAGGTCAACATGGCCTCGACTAAAGATAGAGCAATCCATACTATAGGCTGTAAGTCTCATCTTGTAGTGACATTGGACCTAGTATATATTCACTCACACTCATGTGTTTTACATAGTTCAATATCTTTTGAATATGTCATATTTTTAGACTAAACATTTGTTTCCTTTCTAGTTCGCAAAGCCATGATATTTAGATGATCTGTGGATTGATGAGCTCTTCTTGGCTAATCACGAGAAGAAGTCAAGCAATTCAGTTGATAGTCGCTCCTAGTAGACATATGTAAGTTGTCAATTATATACTTTATTTTTATACAACTTTGGGATGCAAGAGGTTGCATTGTCGGGCAAGATTGATATCTACAAGGACGTTGTTGGTGAAAAGAGTAGAGGACATGTTTATGGCACCATAGACTTATCTACTAATGTTCATTGTGGGGCATCGTTAGATGATTAGATACTTTTGTTTTTTTAGTGTACTTTGACTATTGTATTACATACTTGAGGATTGTTGTATATATGATGATGATTATTTATTTTTATATTATTATTGATATTATTATCTTGTTATGCTTTTATTATTTTAATTTATATATTTAGGTTTTGTAATATATCAATAATAAATGAAGAAAATTATTTTAAAACAATTATTAGTGTCGGCTTAACTTTTTTGCTTCTACATAGTGTTAGTTTTTAAGGAATTTTGTGTCAGTAATGTGGACGCTAACATTAATGTCAATCATTTTAATTTGTTCTTAGTTTCCACATTTGTTTTAGCATACCAGTAACGGATGCAAAAATTTTGTTTTAACTGAATTTGTGTTGAACCCAACTTCGATGCAAAGGCTAAAACTAAATAGTATTTAGTGTCAGTTTTCGTTGTTTAGCATCAACCAATAGCCGATGCTAAGTAACAAATTTCTTGTAGTCTATTGTTTGAACATAATAAAAAAATTTAAGTGAAAAACTAATATTAAATACTCAATGTAACAAAAGTCGACTTAATGAAAAAGAGAATAACTTTCAAAATTGTTTACATTTAATAATGAGAACTTACATTTGCAATATAAGAGTAGATAACAATAATCAATGTGAACAAATATATATATTACACAATTATGACAAATTGAGATTTTAATTTAAGAAATGTTTTGAAACGATTTTTCATTCAAAAAAATATATTATCACGTTTAATTATTATCATTATTTTTAAATAAACGTATCTTTTCTTTTTCTTCATCATTACTTCACTTAATATTTTTTAAAATATTTTCTCAAAATTTAATTTGTCAAAATATATTGTAAGGGATAATTTTATTTTTCATAGAATGATGACTGTTTTTCATAGTCATTTACAATTCTCGATATAATATGTAAGACAAAATGAGACATGTAAAAAATAAAACAATGAATATGCATGTCATTTATATAAAGGATCGAATTAATTTATTATAGGGGAATATTAAATTAATAGGTAACTATTTTTAGAATGAATGATGTAGGATATGAAGATCTTTCTAATTTGTAAATTGTAATTTTTTTTTGTAAACTCTAAAACGTAGATTGAATATATTGTTTAAAGCATTTAATTGCACTAATTTTTAATGGATAAAGTGATTGGTGGTAACTTTCAAACCTTAATTATTTAAAGGCTAAAATACATTTTTAATCCCTTATCTTTTATTAAAATTCGTTTTGATCCTTTATCTTTTAAAAGGTTCGTTTTAGTCCTTTAGCTTTCAAATCCGAGTTAATGTTCTCCTTCCAAAATAGTGATCATTTTCGATTTCAGGCACAATTTTGAATCCTTTTTTGACTGATTCAAGAAGTGAAACTTGTCCCATTACATTTACCTATATGAAAATTATGAAATCTAACTAACATTCGAACTAAAAAGGGCTAAAACATTATGAAAATCGCATGAAAATGAGTCTCATGAGCAATCCAAAAACTAAAAAATCTAATAGTAAATTCTTTTTTGGTTGCTTGTGCGACTTACTTTTTGTGTAATTTTCATCATGTTTATGGTCCTTTTTTGTTCAAATATTAGTTGAATTCCATAGTTTTTATGTAGGTATATCTAATGGGATAAGTTTCATGTCTTGCATCTAATGAGTTCCATAGTTTTACATTTTATTTTATCTCATTTTCTTCTCATGTCTTTTTTTTTAATCTTTTTTTTCTTCTTATCCCTCTCTTCCTTCCAACTAAAATGAGGTGTATGTTTACATTTTCCATATTCTGTAACATTTATCTTGTTTCTAAATAACATATCTAAAAGCTATTCCTTTGAGTATTTTTTTTTCTTGCACAAATGCAAAATAAATAATTGTCCAATTTGTACACATTATAAGAAAATTGTGTATTACCAATGGTTTTTTATTAAGGATTGACACTAGCTATAAATGGTGAACTTACCAATGGAATAGTTGTCGATAAGGAGATCACTGAATAATTGATAATTTTAATTTATTTTTTAGTATTATCAAAGATTGAGCTATCAGCAAATTATAAACGACTGAGCTATATATAAATTAAGCAGAAGTATTGATGATTTAACTACCAATAATTTAAAATCAAGTTGTCGGTAAGTGAACGGCAACACTTAATGTCTTTTAAATTTGGTCGTTGATGTTATTGATAGTAATGAGTGGTTCACATTTAATGCTTATTTAATTTTGGCCAGGGTAATTACCAACAACCTAGTCGTTAATTAAAGGGTGATTCATATTTAATGTTTATTTAAATTTTGTCCATGACATTATTGGCAGTTTTGTTGTTGATAAAGGGTGGTTCACGACATTTCAATAGACAAGTTGTCAATAGTGTATGATTCACATTTAATATTTTTTTATAATTGGTTGGTTACTTTAATGATGATTTAGCTGTCAATAAGGGATGTTCATTGACCTTATTGACGATTTAATTGTCAGTAGGTCGTCACTAATAAGTAATCCATCTCTTTCTTGTTTCTCTTCTTCATCCCTTCTTCCTTGTCCACAACACTGCAATATTTTTGGCTTTAGGCCGCAACAAAAAATTGTGGTTAGATGGGTAAAAATCGTGGCCTAATGTTTAAGCCATGAGTTGACCATGGTGTTTCAATTGCGCTCTAAGTGGTTATGGTATTTTCTAATAGACCATGGTTTTTTAGTTTCACCCATAGTGCACAAATAATTGTAGCCTCAAATAACGAAAAAGACGACACTTTCATAGATGTTGCCATACATTTAAAACCACAGATTTCCCCTTCCCTGCTCTAGGTAGCACAGTTGTGTTGTATGGTGGTTTGCTTAAGGGGTGATTAGTTGATGGTGGGGCGATGATAGGGGTGGCTAATTGGTGGTGGGAGGTAGGTGTTTCAATTTCAAGGTGATAGGTTTTGTGTTTGTGGCATTTGGTCTAATGAGGTGTTCTTTAGGTAGTTTTATGATGTTGGCGTCGTGATTATGGCTATCGTGATAAGGGAGGTGTTGTGGCATGGCTTGTTGTTTTTAGCTTAATGGTTACAGGTTGCAGAAGGTGTGTTGGTTCTCTGTTTATAGGTTTTGGCTTTTTGTCTAATTTGGTTTTACTTTTTTTTTGTCTTTGTGTAGTTTAGTTTTAGTCTTTAGATTTACATGGTCCACAATATCTGACTATTGGCTACAAATTTGGAGATAACATGTTGATTATTGAGTCGCTACTCCAGGTGTGTCGCCACCAACTCATACATGCATTGAGTATTTTCTCACCTCTTATTTAATTTTAGAGCTTCTATCCACTGTCTTGTAGAAAAAAAAAATTTGAGTACATGTCCTTATGCCTCAATTATGAGGCACTGCACCTACCATGGGTCTGTGTGAGTGGTGCCATCATGCATCACATCAAACCACACACACATGGATGAGACGTTGCCCATCCTTACATTCTCTTGAAGAAGATTGAGGTGAAATGAAGATGCTAATAAAGATTGAAACAAAGGAAGAATTAAAAAGGAAAGATAAATAGTGTGAGAAATGGAAAGTTGTCTAAGAAAGTTATGAAAAGTTGCTAAAAGAAATGCAAACAAATAGCTTAGTCAATAAAAACACTAATGGGAAGCTAAGAAATAAGAATCTTGCATTAGAATTGAGGGGGTAGGGGGAGAAAGTGTGTTTTTCCAAATTCGCTATAAGAAAATACCAAATTACCAATGAGCTATTTATTGAGGGCTTGACCTTGATAAATGCTTTTGTAGATTTCTAGACACATTAAACAGAATGCAAAAATTTATAACAGGTTATTTACTGATGGCTTAACCTTCAGTAATCTCCTTTTTGAAGCAATGAAACTCATTTTCCCTCTCCTTCCCCCATTCTTCTCTTTTTCTTCTCCCTCCCTCACCCACCAAGACCAATCGTCGTCCATCTATGCGTCAGCCTCAAGCGACCAACCAACAACCATTATCCATTGACTAACGAGCCACTGTCTACAACCCCTCCTCATGCATGTGACATGATTCCTCATATTCATTTTGTGTGTGCGACCTAAGCCATGACATATTCCCCATCGCACCACCTATCCCCATTATGCTTCTTTCCACTGCTAGTAGTGACACCCTAACGATTGCCCCAAAACCTCCCTTTTGTCAGTATCCTTGTAGGTGACCCATTTTTAGCAGTTTTTTTCTCATTTATTTTGTATAATTGATGAAACAAAATTGTGTAAATTAATATATATTTAGCTTTACATTGTATTGAATTACGTGTTGGAATAATGTACTTTCAATTAAGTAGTTTTCATGTGTAATAAGTATCTAAATATTGTTATTTGTCTCTTGAATGTTGTAGGTGCACTTGGAGCATACATTATAGGTTGTAATATATATTAAGTTTGTTTGAATTCATATTTTGTTCATTCTATTTGAATGAATTTGGCATATGGTTCCTAATCTATTGATTAGTTTGATTTGTTGTGTAATATTATGACTTTGAGTTGTTAGTTATTTTGATTTGAGTTCATTTAGAATAATTATTGATGATTTAGGTTTATTGATATTGACTGTAGGGACGTTGATATATTAATGAGCAGGTGTTCTTAATTTGGTTAATATAAAACTACTAATAAAAAATATGACCAGCACTAATAGCTAAGTCTTCGATACATACATATAATATATATATATATACATATATATTACACCATCAATAATTTAATATAGAGTGTGGTTTTTATTGATCTAACCGTTGAAATATAATTACATATTACTAAGATTGTTTGTGTCAAAATTGAATAACAATAACAAGATAATCAAACAATTCATATTTAAGTATATTTTGAAAAGTATATATCACGTCCATTTTAATCGATATGAATAAGGTATCAAACAATTTTGGATTAATATAAAATTTTGTATATATGATCTATGTTAAAGAAACTTTCAATCCAACGGCAGATTTTAAGATGAAATTATCTGATTAAAATTATTGAATAATATAATAGTTAGTATAAATTACACTGGTGTAATTTGATCATTCTTCATATATATATATATATATTCATTATCGAAAGTTAAGCTCTTAATAATTTACAATGAGGTAAGTCCTCCGTGGGCTAAGCTCATTGTAAATTATCGAAGACTTAACGTTTGATATTACAGAGGACTTTTTGTTGCCTTCAACAATTAGGGATGGCAATGGGTAGGGTACTATAATACCTATCCCCATACTTGTATTTGAAAAAAATCTTCATACCCAGCCCCATACCTGCGCGGGTAGCAACTTTAATCCCCATTCCCATACCCGCTGAGTATCTATATACTAATACCTGCACTCATTACCCATGCTTTACTTAAATGTAGAGCTGTGAAAAAAAAAAAAAATAAGGTCTTAGGCAAAATTTAATTTAATATAATTTGTCAAGTTTCATTTTATGTTTTATCAATTACAAAATTATTGATCAAATTTTTATAATTAGATTTTTCTAATATTTCATTTTTAATATATATATATGAAGGCAAATTCATTTAATCTATCCTTTAACATAATTAATATCAAATAAAATTTAAATAATTTTAATTTTAAAAAACCTATGTTCAACAATAACAATAAGTAAGTATTTGTCACTAATATTTTAGAAACAATGCATGCATTTGAAAACGAATATAATTTTTTTATATAATTTATTTTTTATGGAGTATAAATTATTTTTAGAATCTAATTTATATATAATGATAGTGCAAAACTTTTTTACACAAACATCTAATAAAATTTGATTGTTTCATCATATTATCCCGTTCATTAATATGATGCGATAGTATGGTGAATTCCTTGTATATATGTAAAAAAGTTTTACACTAGTAATGCATATATATTAAACTCTTATTTGTTTGTATTTCTTATAATGTCTCTTTTTTTAAAAAAATGAATTTAGATTTTTAATATTGTAATATTCACTAGAATTATCTTTTTAATATATTGTATGAGATATTTTAATATATGTGTGTGTGTGTAGGTGCGGGTATGGGGCGAGTTGGGTACTATAGTATCTATACCCGCACCCATCTCTATTAAATTTTGTGAGTAAATCCTAACCCCGACCCCATCCCTATTAAGCGAGTTTTTACCTTACCATTTACGAATGTTTTTTGCGGATACCCATAGAGTCTGGGTAGAGTTGTCATCCCTATCAACAATATTTATCAATGAGTGGATTATCGACGAAATTGTGGTTGTTGGCAGTAAACCTTTTTTCCATTATCGAGAGTTTTTAGTCTTTGATAAAGACTAGTTTTGTTATAGTAATAATTGAAATCATGGTATATTTTTAATTTACTACAGTACATCTTATTTCAAATGTTTTCTTTGCACTATTATATAGAGAAAATAAAAGATATCAACTCATAGTTCTTTTTCTCTTTTCTTACGTTCCAAATTAGAGAAGAAATTTCGGCAAGCATGTTTTTATAGGAGTTTTTTTTTTTGTTTTTCGTCCTTTTTACATTTTTTAAACGAACATTTTTTTTCCTTTTTTTTCTCTTCATCCAAATAATGAAATTTCTCTAATTTTTCTATTCTTTTCCGTAAGATGTGTAAGAGTCCTATAATGTTGAGTGAGAGATATAGAAAGAAGTGACCAAGTAAAGGTTTGTAGGGGTGAGTAAGACCGGACCTGTCCTAATGACCCGTTTAGGCCTGAGGTTGATTTGGACGAGTTCGGGTTTTAAAATTAGACCCAATACATTCTTTTAAAAATTACAATTTTTTTAAAACAATTATGTATTAATGATAAATTTTTTTATTTAATAGGTAATATTTTGTATAACATAATATTATACTTATAATGATATTATTTATTTAAAAATATATATTGTAAAATATACCTTAATTTAAGTTTTATACTTCTTTTATTCTATAATTTAACTATACATAATATTGATATTGATATATTATGTTAAAATGTCGAGTTGACTCAATCTAGTTCCATATATTTTGGATCTTGATCGGGTCGGGTCTGAGTTTAAATAAATGATTTAATCAAAATTTCAAAACAGATAGATACAAAGATAAACTCATCCCAACCCATCCCTTTCTCACTCCTAAAGGTCTGCTTGCACCAAAAAAAGGAGAGAGTAAAAGTAGCCTTAAGTCAACAACTATAGCAGTTGCAAATACATATTTTCAAACGGGTTGTTAAATTTTACACTTACTAAATAAGGAATCTCAATTTGCTATTAAGTCATAACACTATTAGTCTTTTAGTTTTGGATTCTCATCATATGTTTAAATTCTATTAGAGATTCAAAACATTTTTATTTCTCTTGACTATTTTGTTAACTACTTTAATAATTAACAATTATACACTAAACTTCTAAATTCTTATAATATGAAAATTTTGTCTTCTTCGAGAAAGTCTTCTCTATACACAGTTATGAATCAAATTTCAATTAAAACACCTTCTGCTTTTGCTTTCAAAAAAGTCTTTTCTGTCCACATATATAAATCAAATTTCGATCAGCATGTTTAATGAAGACACCACTTCCACCAAATGAGCTATAAAGATTTTGATGAAATGAGGTATAAAGTTTTGATGAAGATAACCCAATTATGAACAATTTGTAAGACACTTGATCTTAACTTTGATTGACTCATTAGAATTAATTTTATGAAACCTAAGATTTTGTAATGTATAAATCACAAGCGGTTTTTCTAAAGGGATCAAAGATTTTTTGAAATAGCTTAATCTAAAGTTTCGAATTCTAGACTTAGGATAAAAGCGTTTTTATAAAATATATAATTGTTAAATAAAACTCTTGAGAATATTTTGTTGATGTTTATAACTTAGAATAAATGAGTTTTATAAAGTATATAATTAAGTATTAAAATAGGTTTCTTGAATATACTTAAGAGTGTTCGCGGTGCAATTTGATTCGGTTTTTGAAAGAAAAGTCATTCGATCTAAAAACAAAATTAACATGCAGTTCGATTTGGTTCAATTTGAATGTAACATCAAATCCAAAGCAAACCAAACCAAACCAATCTTTGGTAGTTTGGTTTGGTTTTATTTGACGGTTTTTAATAAGTAAATTTATATAATTATCATGCTATATTTAAAAAAAAAACAATTTTTTTTTAAAATTCTATTTAAAATATTTTAGTTGCAAAATAATATTTTTTACTATGTTTTAACATTAATCTTTAATAATATTGCTACACCCCTTTTGTAAAATATAAAAGTAAATTACACACCTTAATTACAAAACAAAAGAACATTATAAATTAGTTTAATACTTATTACTAACAATGCAACAAAAACTACATGTTACAAACCTCTTATAAAAAGTATATTATAGATCACATACTATAACTATTAAAAGTTTAAAATAATACATAATGCTAAACATGCATTACGTAAAATAGATATAAATATAATGTGTGGTTTAGTTTGATTTGGTTTGTTTTTCATAACAACAACCAAATATTTAACCAAAATGCAAAAAAAGTATGCCATTTTTTTGGTTTGATAGATTTTTGATTTTTTTTTTGGATCGATTTGGTGATTTAAAATGGTTTAATTCGAGTTTTCAAAACTCTTAAATATTCTTATTAAAAATCTTGTTTTTGATATAAATCTCAAGAGAATCAATTATCTATCAAGATAATTGATTACTCTTTGGGATAATCAATTAACTATGATGAAAAGCTCACTTATAATTGATTGTACTTAGGGATGACAAAAAAGTCGTGCTTGCAGATATCTGCGAATAAAATTTGCCACGAGTAGAAAATGAATAGTTTTAACGAGTATCTGCGGATAGTTTAAATGAGTATATCCACTACTCATTTATTAACAAGGCGGGCATGGGTATCAGGGTAGTTGCCCGCAGATATCCACTAATTGTCATTGTATATTTACTTAAATATTCTTATATATTTATATAGACAAAATTATACAAAATTTGTCATAATTTTCAAAACAATTATTTATTGTGAGAGAAATCTTATACAATTCTATTACAAGAGAAAAAGAACATAAATTTGTGGGCCTCTAAACTATTTTTTAAGGAAAATTGTTAGAATAATTAAAATCTGTAGTCAAAGTGATTATTTTAAACAACTCTTTAATTTATAAATTCAAAGTGATATTTGCAGCAACTTATGGTTATCCACAACACACAAAATAAATTTATTGATTGTTTTATATTTTTTAGGAAGTATCCATGGATATCCACGCATACCCATAGATATTAAAAATTTTGTAGATATTTGCCTAGTGTGTACTCACATAGATAACAAGGTGATCACGGGGCAGATTCTATCTAGTGGGGTAGGTAGCAAGTAGCTACTACTAGTGCTCGTTCCACCCCGTTACCATCCTTAATTGTACTTTGATAATTGATTATTGGCAAGGTAATGCGGAAATACTAGGATTTGAATTTCATAATTAAAAGTGGTATTTTCTATAATGATATCCAAATCAGATAATCTATTAAAGGATTGCAAATTTAATTTTTGGGTGTTAGAATTATTAAAAAAATATTATTTTTTTAATTGAAATTATATTATAAAAAGTAAACAACTTTCTAAACCTAAAGATAGAGAAATTGGAAGAATTATCGAAAATTAATCATATTTTCTTAAGTTTTTTTAGTTAAGATCATGAGTTAGTAGTGTGCTTCAATTTGTGATATCTTACTGTTTAACAGTGATACTTAGCTTTTCGTTTTTTTGTTTGTGAGGAATGGTAGTATCCTTATTGTGTTTTCAGGGTGTGGTATTCCTAAGTTGTTTAAGGTGTGGTATCCTTGTGATTTTTCTAAGGTGTGTGATCCCTAAGGTAGATTGAAGTGATTTAGAGTGAGACATCTTGAGATTGAGTTTTCAAGATGGCTTTCTTTGAGTGTAAAACGTTGCCAACTGCTATAATACTCTGATTCAATAGTAGAGAAATTCTCAAGCACGGCTTAGGGAGTAAATGTAGGTTACAATTGTAGTAACTAAACTAGTATAAATCTTTGATGCACTCTTTTCTATTCCTAAGCTTTTAAATTTCAATATTTTTACTTGCTTTATCATATTTGTTTTTAATTGAGTTTTCAACATTTATTGTTAATCAAATCATTCTAACACTTACCTCACTTCTTCTTACACACACACACACACATGTATATATCCTTCATGAATTTCAGAAATTTGGTTTGTGAAAAGATTTTTAACAAACTCAATTCATCCCTCTTGAGTTTGATTGACCATTTGGGTTACACTTAAAACATTTAACTATTTATTGACTATGTTGGACTTTGTTAGTAATTAATTGGATGATCTTCAATCAATAGATTAATGGTTGTCCTAATGTTTATTTGTGTTGATATCTAAATTTGATAAAGAGAATCATAACATAAAAATAATGAAAAATAGAAAAATCTCAAATAAAAATAATTAATCTAAGTTTTTTATAATTAAAAAGGAAATATGAATAATTGCCAATTTATAAGCTAGGTGCATGCAATGAATAAGGAAAACCTGGAAAATTGAAAAAAGGAAAACAAATTTGAAAAATCAAATCAATATTGCTAATAAAATGATGTTAATTTCAACATTATTGTGATAATAATAATAATAATAATAAGAAGAAGAACAACAACAACAATAAGAACAACAACAACAATATTAATAATAAATCTCAGTTGATAATATTTTGGCTCTCACACGTTTTCTTTTTTGGAAACAATCTTATTTGAGGCATCATGACACTAAATATGGACATCACTTTCAATGAAAATTCAAGCAATTGTTTGTCATATCATGAGAGACTAGTTCTTTTTGCTAAACCTAATTTTCATTGGAATCTTGGTTGACAATTAACAAAAAGAGTTAATTAATCTTAATTAATTAACCTTTCTTATAAGTTAACCAGAGAAAGAAGAAACATAGGAGGAAGATTTTTCTTAGAACAAACTTCTAATAACTTGCCGATGGAATTGTTAAAGGAGATGCACAAAGAAGAGAGAAAAAAAAAAAATAATAATCAACCATTTCAATTAAATTTCCTCAAAAGCTCCACGGTTCATGATTTATCACACAATTAACCATAATTACAATATATGTTTTTTTTTATTTGTGTATTTATTTTTTTATAAACATGTTTATTTCCTTTGTTATTACTATTAATATTGTTGTTGACTCCAACAAGGGAATAATTAATGTTAGGCATGGTAATTGCGAAGTTTTGACTTTTTGAAGGTGAAAATAATTTTTTTAGTTTGGCCAAGTATGTAAGCGAACTTTAAAAAGTTTCCAATAAAAACTTAAAAGATATATTGTTAAATTATTTTAATGGCAATTTTTTACTTTTTGGAAGTGGGGAAAAATCTGTAGTTATGTGAAGTGTGTTGATGAGTTCTGGAAAGTCCCTAATATTTTTTTTTGGGAATTTATTTTATCATTATTAATTTTAAGCTTGAGTATTCAAATTGTTCCTTGAAAAAAATGCTAAGGACATTTGATTCCTAAAAATAACTAACCATTTAGTCATTTAAGATTATAAATATGGGACACTGTAATCTTTTCATTCAGTGAATGAAAGGATTAAAATGTTCCACATTTATGATCTTGAGATATTATTTAGAAATGTTTTTTTTTTAAGAACTAAATTGGATCGAGTAAATTTTTAGGAACATATTTACTCTAATTTTAATTTATTTAATATATTCAAAATTCGAATGCCACACTTTGGATAAAATATTAAAATTTAGAACTTGACCAACAATAGAAAAATTGGAAGAGACTTGAAATATCAATCAATTAAACTCTTTTAAATATTGTTGAGACTGTTATCATTGGATTTTGCCTAGTATGTTGGCTTAATTTAATCTATCAAATAATCTATTTATTTAATATATTTAAATTTAAACATTATAATCCATATAAAGTATTGAAATTGTAAAAAAAATATAAAATATTGCAATACAAAATAAGATTGATGATAAAAAATTGGAAGAGGGTTAAAATATTAATCTTAATCATTTATGTTTAATTATATGATTAAGTTTTATTATCCTAAAATTGTAAATAATTTTCACTTGAGATGCCTCTCACGTGCGTGTCTATCTCTATACATGTATATTATGTACGTATAAATTGAACATTTTAATAAATTAGACCAAATCATATTAAAATATCAAACCATTTCTATGTAAACGATTCCATTATTATTATTTTTTTTAACCCATTTAACACCCTTGATACACTTACAATTTAGTTCCTATTTAGATAAATTTTTCCATAAGCGCCGACAACAAAATAAATAAACTTCTTTCATAAATTAAAAATTAACTTATATACTTTGACTTTTATAGAAGCTACCTTGTCCAACTTTTATAAAACCTTAATGTGTGTAAGTTGATTTTAGTTCAAGAAAAATTTAATTTATTTTATCTTATTAATTTCTTTTCTTATAAGTAATTATAAAAAGTTTATTCAAACAGAGTGTTACCCTTGTCTTAAAATTTTAAGAATTCCTACAATTTTGCTCCTATTGCCAAATTGCTTTACTTTGCAAATTTAAGGACCCGTTCTGGGTAATTTTTAGTTATGAGTTTCGAAATTTTTAAAAATTACAATTATTTTTTAGTTTTTAAAAATTAGTTTTAGTTTTTTCTCAAATTTTTAGTTTCAAAAGAAACTCATTTTGATTTTTTTTTAATTTTGTTAAAATTAGTTTAAGAATATGTTCGTGTGGTGGCATCAAAGGTGGTGATAGTGGTGGTGGTGACGACGATAGTGACAGTGGTAGCGGTGTTCATAATTATGGTAGTGATGGTGGTAGTGGTAGCAGTAGTGGCGACAGTGTTAATAGTGGTGGTAGGAAGAGCCATTATCAAATGTAGTGATATGTATTTTTTTAAAAACTAAAAACTAGATTTACAAAACATTTTTTCTTGGTTTTGAAAATGAATATAAAAATGTTTTAAAATTGAATTAAAAATTATTTCAATTCCATTTTAACCAAACACATTTTGTTTTGAAAATTAGATTTGAAAACCAAAAATCAAAAACTCACAATTATTCCAAACGGCCCTAAACTGTTCAAATTTCCCAGAAATGGTTTCGTGGATGGCAAACGATTCTTTAATTTTCTTTTACCAAACGCCGATTGCATTTAACAGAATTTGAAACAATCAAGACATTGTTGTGCATGTTAGCTAAATCCTATCTCTAGAATGAATAGACTTAAAAAAAAAACGTGGCATATTTTTAATCCAGGCCCGTGAACGAAGAACAAAATGTTTCCCGTTTTCACTTCAATTATCACCTAATTTATTTCGAAAATTAATAAAACCCCTGATTCTAATGCAAATTTTATCTTATGTTACCAAAAAATCTTTCGTTTTCTAAGTTCTCAATTTAATTTTACAGCCCAAACTAGGCTTCCCTGTGTAGAGTGTGGACCCTATCCATGCTGCTGTCCCCTCTTCACCTCCACCAAATGCCGCAGCTACTGGATTCCAAAATAAAAATGAAATGCATCACTAGATTATTCACTGAATTAAATTTTAAAAAATGTTTATACAAAAATAATTAAAAATAAATATATAAATATATACACACACATACACACACACAACAAACTGATAATTAACCCGTATAAGCAAGCTGCCATAAAATGCCAATTTATCGTTCTGACCGTTGAATCTCAGCCCTTCCTTCCTTATCATACAAACCTCCCATCTATATCTCTGCTTCCCTCTTCCATTTTTCTTCCTCTTATCAATTTTCCTCCTTCTAGTGGATGAGAGCTCCAACTCAAACCCTCTCTGATGTTTATGCATAGTTCATTGTCCTCCCTCTGAAGTCTCAACCCTTTTTCTCTGCATAAGCCCTCATTTTCAGTCTGTACTTTATACCTATCTATTTGATACTTTGGGTTATAAACCCAACAATGTATTAAGGGCCTTTCTATTTCCCTCTTATACAATCATCCAAGTCCTATAAAAGCATCTATATTGCTTTGGTAATTCTTTTGCAGCTGTTCTGTATTCAATTGACACTTGTGCAGCCCAAAATTTCTTTGCAAGTGATGAATATATATATTGTGCTGCCTTATGATTTTAATAATCTATTGTATGAATAGCCTAACTTGTGCTTCTGTGTGTACTTGGTGCCAGAACTTTGGTATTTTTCAATTTCAAAGGAGTGGAAAATGGCACCAAGAAACAGTCGCGGAAAGGCCAAGGGAGAGAAGAAAAAGAAGGAAGAAAAGGGTAACGAAATTCTATATGTGATTGATTCTTACAAGTTTTATATAACCTTCTCGTTTAACTTCTTCAAAAGCTGAAGTGCATAATTAAGTTGATTTTAATTTATGCAAAAAGTTCAATTTATTTTATCTTTTTATTTTTTTTATAAGTGTTTGTGAAAAAGTTTATCTAACTAGGACTTTTCAAATATGACAGGTTTAACTTGATTGTTTTTTTTTTCTCCTGATGATTTTGCAGTTCTTCCAGTTGTCATAGATATCACTGTGAAGCTTCTCGATGAAACTCATGTTCTCAAGGTTGGTTTTGTTTATTTGGGGAGGGATTGAAAGAGAAGGGTTAATTTACTACCCTTGTCATGGCTGATTATTTTTTTGTACATTGACTAGTTATTGGCAACAACCTTGTGTGCGTTTTGTTATGATTCTCATAGGTATCTTTTGCTAGATTGTTCTTATGAACTTTATACCTCGTAGATTATTACTATTATAATTATTATAATAAATATAAGTGTCAACCATTAACTCACTTTTTCATTTGAAATTCTTATTAGCTGTCTACCTACCGTATCAACTTGCCATCATTCACTCTGTTGTGTAGCTTAACAAACACCAAAAGTTCTGATTTCTAAACATGTGCTTCACGTTAATGCTTTGGTTTATTTTTCTGTATCACGTATAGAGGTGTGCACTTGTTTCACAATGTCCATGCTCCATAAATACAAGTGTGTGGCTTTGAAATGTCATTTTTATAAACATCTTGACAAAATATAATCGACTCGATTTTCAGGATAACAACAAACCCAGCTTGAAATCTGATCCTCTTACGTACAGCTTGAATTTAAGAAAACTTCGATATACTTTGTACTTGTATTTTTTTTATTTTTTATTTCCGTCTCCAAGTTCTCCTACGTTGCTTTAACGACTTTGTTATTGTTTTCTTACTCACATAAATTGATGCAAAATACAAATTTGAATGGTTTATTTTATTCTTCTTCTTCTTCTTCTTCTTTTTTTTTTAAAATTGAAGCAGGGGATATCAACGGACAGAATAATAGATGTTCGTCGGCTTTTATCGGTGAATACGGAGACGTGTTATATCACAAATTTTTCCCTGTCGCATGAGGTAAATTGTATACCATTAATAATTAATAATTCAAATTATTTCAATTTCAACTTTTCAATTATTTATTGGAACCTATATATGGAACTGTACATATATGGTTTCTTTACGCACTTTGAATCCTAAGCCAGGTGCAAAACACGCTGCCGTAAATGTCAACTTGTTTGATTTCTCTTTGACAAGCCTAGGCATAGGTACCCAATAGAAGGCACACATCGTCATCGCAAAAACATACAAACAAAAATGAAATCGGTACAGTTGGTATATTAGGTGACATCTTCAATCCAGAAATCAACAAATGAATATCGACCTCATAAAAATATGAATGACAACTTTTTTCCAACGGTATAAAACAAATCCTGAATTATGTATAGATAAGTCTTAGAAAAAGGTAGGATTTATATACAGTCAAGTTTGAATTTCGATATAAAAATAAGCACTTGGAGTTTACAACTTTATTACAGATGGATTAAAATACAACCCATAGTTTTCTACTCTATAAAAAACATTGTTGAAATTGAATCGTAAACTGAAAATTATTTACTTTTTAAAGCTTAATCGGTTTAATTATGTAACAGTATCACGGAATTGAATGTCATCATAAGCATAATTTATGCAAAATAATAAATTTTTTTTTAAGAAATATAAAAATGGTTAAATAGTATTTATATAATTTAATCAATATTTGACTTATTAAAGTAATTTACCTGTTGATTCAATTTTAAAATTAAATTATAATTAAATATAGATAAAATTTAATTAAAATAGATTAACATCCAATCATGAATTGTCATATAATTAAAAACTATAAATTTTATAATAATTATTTTAAAAAGTATATTTGGAATAACTTCTAAACCAAAATTAAATTCTTAAACATATGTTTAAATTACCTATTTCGAGTATATTCACATAGTTGAATCTGCTTTAACAACCACGAAGAATAATGTTGCATGTTACTCTTTTTAAATTTATATTTTCATAACCAAACCCTTTTTCTACCAATATAGGTAAGAGGGCCCCGTTTGAAGGACACGGTGGACGTGTCCGCACTGAAGCCCTGCGTCCTGACTTTAGTTGAAGGTATCTTATTATTCATATTAATTTTTTATTTATTATTATCGTTCTTTTTATTATTATTGTTATTATTATTTCAACGAAAAAGAGAAAGAACCGTCAATTACGACGTCGTTGCGGTCATCTTGTTCCTCATCTTCGGTTTCTAAAATTTTCACGCGCAGAGGATTATGATGAAGAACGAGCAGTGGCGCAAGTGCGAAGACTCCTCGACATCGTCGCCTGCACCACGAGCTTCGGTCCGTCGCCGCCGCCGCCGGCGAAGAATGCGGCCGGCACCGTCCAGAAGCCCGGCAAATATGAGGCGCCGCCGGCCAAGCAATCGGCGAAAGATGCGGCGGCGGTGGCGGACGTGGACGGCGAGATAAGCCACTCGTGCCCTAAGCTGGAGAATTTCTACGAGTTTTTCTCTCTCTCACACCTCACTGCACCTATTCAATGTACTACTTCTCACTCTCTTTCAACTTTCCTCTGTGTAATTAATTGCATTTGTGTGTGTGAATAATGGGGTGAGTGTGTGGATCGATGCAGATGTGAAGAAAGGTTCGAGGCGGCGCGTGGAGGAGATATCGGAGGCGGATTATCTGTTCTCGCTGGACGTGAGCATTTTTTATTTTTTTTGTGTTTGAATTTTGTGGTGTGGCGCGTTTGGGGAAGGGAAATTGATGAAATGAAATGCGTGTTGTGGCCGTGCAGGTGAAGGTGTGTAACGGGAAAGTGGTGCACGTTGAGGCTTGCAGAAAGGGGTTTTACAGCGTTGGTAAGCAGCGGATTCTGTGCCATAATCTGGTTGATTTGTTGAGACAGCTTAGCAGAGCTTTTGATAATGTAAGTTCTCCCCTTCCTTCCGTTTTTTTTTTTCCACCCTCTATTACATTGCTTCAGTTCCTTTTTAATTGTTGATTTTTTAGGAAATTTTTGTTTCTATTTAGGCAAATGCTAACCAGATTGGTTAAAGAATTTAAAATATAAAATTTCCATTAAAAAAATGCCATTAGTACATTTTTACTGTGATTTTCAATATATTTTTAATATAAATTTCAACGAAAATTTTTTATTTTTAAATTTTCAATTAGTGCCCAAAGGGCACTAACAAGACCCTTTTGTTTATATATTTTTTTCAAAGTTTAATATAATATTAATTATTTTTTTTGTCAATTATATCCTTATTTTCTACTTAATTTTTAATTAATTTATACGTTTATAACTAATACACATTTATTATAAAGTAGAAATGAAAAAGATATAATAGAAAACTTTAAAACTATTTTATGAAGAACAAGAAAATTTATTATTTTTCTTAGTTTGTGTATAAAAACATTAAACAATATTTAAAAAAAACAAAAGTAGTATGAGTTTTACATTATGAGTTTAATTTATATATATCTGAAAAATTTTATATTGTTAATCAAAAATAATAATTGTTATAATTATTATAAAAATTAACAAACTTATCCTACATGACAATTTAAAATTAAATAATAGTGTAAAATTTTTATATTATCAGGATATATGCTATTTATTTTTCAATTAATTTGGGCTTAAACTAGTTGTAGTAAATATATAATTTTGATACATTAGTAAATAACTAAATATATAATTTGATGTCTGAAACATAGATTTAATTACACATTTTTTTAAGTTTGGATAACATTTGGTTTTAGTTATTTAATTTTTTCAGTTAATTAAGTTTTTCTGTTTTGCAAATTAAATATTTTTTTTTCATTTTTTTATCTTAAATTCTCGAATTCTTATTTTATCCAAATATTTAAGAGTTTATAATTAATTGTGATATGAAATAATTTCAAAAGTAAAAAATTTAATGAAATTTGATAAAATTTGAAAGAGTTTATAGAATATGAAATTGGGATTTAAGGAAGATAAAATTTGTAGGGTTTTTTTGGGGGGGCGGGGGCGGGGCGGGGGGGGGTCAAGTTTGATGTTTTGAGTCGAAGAATTTTAAAACAATTTAATTAATTCAATTTATGAAATTTTTGAGTGGAAAACAAAAATTTGAACTTTTTATGTAAAAGAAAAACAATAAAAAGATCAAATTTACTTAATTTTAAAAATAAAAAGCCTTAATTGACTAAAAAAATTAAGAGACCAAATTCATACATAGTCAAATTTAAAAGTATAATTAAGGTTAAAAAATTTATTTGTGTTGCTTTTATCTCTCAAATTTTTCATTTGTACAAAAGGAAATTTGTTAGCAAGTACTCCCTTCTCTTTAAAGCAAGATACCTAGCATGCGTGGTCATTTTTTTCCCAGTTTAAAATGTTCTAAAATAAAAATAAGAAAAAATGAAATAAAAAAAGATAATAGTAAAAATTAAAATAAATACAATAAGAGTATAAAAAATTTATTTCTATACAAATTAGTTTTTGAAGGGATAATATTTTATAAACTTTTAGAGACACTGTTTGGTTATATTTGTTTTGAAGAAATGTTTTTTATTTTATTATTTTTTAAAAGATAAACAATTGTTTTTCTTAAAAATTATGCTTCCAAGCTTGTGTTAAACAACACAAGTAACATTTTTAAGTATCAAATTGCACATATTCACTTTTATAATTTATTTTTTTTCAAAAAAAAATACTAATCTTTTTCTAAAAATCAAACATGTAAGCACTTCTCAATTTCTTCATGAACTTTTTTTAAAAAAAAAAGAGTCTCTTTAAAGATAATGTACTTATGTACATTCTTTTATATTTTTTAAGATTGAAGAAGGGGGTTTAACATAGGAAAATGGTGAATGTACACTCCAATTTTAGAGTGTACAAGTACAAGTGGAATGAAAAGAGTGATAAAAATAAAAGATAAACAAAGAGATAGAAAGTAATAAATGTGATAAATGACGTGATGAGAAATAAAGAGAGATAGAAAAAAAAATGGAATGTAAATGAGAAAAAAAAAAGTGGATGTGTGATAATAATAACCCTTTAACAAATGCAGCATCTGAATGAACCTGGTTAGGTTATTTTGCAGCAGCTATATGTCACCATTAGCTTCTTAATATTATGTTAATATAATTAAATGATAAATAATTCCGTATTGATTTATTAAATAATTTATAAGTTTGGTATGGTTTTCTTAGCTGAATCTTTTTTTTTTACCCTGATACATGAGCGTAATATGGTACTTCTAATTACTTGTTACACTGCCATTTTAGAGGGAAATTTGGTTTACTATGGAAACTCGGTATTAGTTTAAGAGGAATGCTAATAAGACAATATCTAACACATTCTTTCCAAGCTATTGGTTAAAATTTGTTGATTATTACAAAATTATGAGTAGAATTCATTAAATAAAGAGTGAAACTCACAATTTTGTGATTTTTAATAAATTTCAATTAACAATAAAGAGTGTTTAAAATAATGTTTAAGATATTGTATTGCTAATATTTCTCTCAGTTTAATGTATGTTTAGAAATTGATATTCAATAAAGTATGGGAGACCAAGAAAAGGTATAGATGTGCAATAAGATGAAATTTCAAGTTCCCAGTTTCAACATTCCTTTCGACGGTACTATATGTTTAGTGTGATTTACGTTAGTCATATCTTAGTAAAATTTACAATTTTACTCTTAATTTTCAGGCTTTCGATGATCTCTTGAAGGCATTTTCAGAACGTAACAAGGTATTGGAAACCTTTTTGTTGTCTTCGTTTTTTATTCATTGCACAAAATTTGCTGTAACTAACAAAAAGAACCATAGAACATGTCTGACTTCTAGGTCGATGTAAATCTTGTTCACTGTCATGAACATTGTATTTATTTGCTCTCTCTGCCGCATTTTCTTGTCTTCAGTTTGGGAATCTCCCATATGGCTTCAGAGCCAACACGTGGCTTGTTCCTCCTGTTGCAGCACAATCACCCTCATCTTTTCCTCCTCTTCCTGTGGAGGATGAAACATGGGGAGGGAATGGTGGTTGTCTTGGAAGAGATGGAAAGTATGATTTGATTCCCTGGGCTAATGAGTTTTCATTTATTGCATCCATGCCTTGCAAGACAGCAGAAGAAAGACAAGTTCGTGATAGAAAAGCATTTCTTCTGCACAGCCTGTTTGTTGATGTTGCCATTTTCAGAGCAATAAGGGCCGTTAAACATGTTATGGAAGAGCCCAATTTTAGCTGCGCAGTTGTAGAAAATAATATTTTTTACACTGAGAGAGTAGGTGACTTGAGTATCGACATCTTGAAAGATGGTTCTGTTGCAAGCTGTAAGATTGATACTAAAATTGATGGAGTTGAAGCTACTGGAGTAAATCAAAAGGATCTAGTAGAACGAAATCTACTGAAAGGAATCACTGCTGATGAAAATACTGCTGCCCATGTATGATATTTTTATATAGATAAGATTGGTTAAATAGGTCAGTTAGGCCTGCTTCTTTTCCTTTCATGGAAGTGATAAATGCTTCACATTTTATGTGCAGGATATTACCACTTTAGGTGTCATTAATGTAAGATATTGTGGTTATGTGATCGTTGTGAAAGTTGAGGGTGGAGTTAATGAAAGTGTTGATTCTCCATCTCAACAAAATATTGAATTGTTTGAACAGCCAGAGGGCGGAGCCAACGCACTCAATATTAACAGGTGCCTGAACCCTTCCACGTTACAGACTTCCACTAGTTTACAACTTTGCATGAACTTCATATCAGCTTGTTGTGCTCTCTCCCGCCCTCTCTCACTCTCCCCTTTATACCATTGCAATTTTTATTTGCTTGATCTACAACATGAGTGAGAATAATGTTTTTGAATGAAATCTCGCCATGGCTTTGGCATTGTTTCCTAACCAGAATTTTTGTTAGGAGTTTCTTTGTTTCTTTTGATGAAGTTTTGGTCTTGCATTATTTTTAGATGTATATTAATTTATTTATTTTTTTCCATTTTTTTAGTGTGAGCTGTACTCCTAGAAGATTTTGATCACTTATGTTTTGGTTTCTACCTTTTGTGGTTTTGTTTCCAAGTTATTTTTTAATTTTGAATCTGTTTCTAGATGCTCTTTTTTACTTTATAGCTGCTGTTTCAACTTCATTTGGTTGATCAAATTCTTATTCATCACATGATGTTACGTCATTGTGCCTTGCAGTCTGAGACTACTTCTTCACAACACAACACCAGAAAACAATAAACCAATGACTCAGATACAAACATTTGAGAGTGACGAGCTTGTTGCTTCCCATGCTTTTGTGGAGAAGCTGATTAAAGAAAGTCTAGCTAAGCTTGAGGAAGAAGAACCAGGTATTGACTATTTTGTAAGATGGGAACTTGGAGCTTGCTGGATACAACATTTGCAAGACCAAAATAATACAGAAAAAGATAAGAAGCCATCTTTGGAGAAGGCTAAGAATGAAATGAAGGTCGAGGGTCTTGGGAAACCCCTTAAAGCCCTAAAGAATTATAAAAAGAAATCTGATTCAAGCAATACTAATTCTGAATCTGAATATTCAAAATTCAATCGGGAGGCTGAAAGCCCTCCATTGCCCTCAATTGAACCCCAACATGAAACTACAGAAGTTGAGAACGAGCTTATTCTGAAAAGGATGTTATCTGAGGAAGCTTTTACCCAATTAAAAGAATCAGGAACTGGACTTCACTGCAAGGTAAGCCTTCTAAGTGTAACAAAGTATTTTCAAATTTTAGAACAAGTGAAAGTGTCTGAACCAAATCATCTCTTGTCTTTAACAGTCTATGCATGAGTTGATTGACTTATCTCGAAAATATTACACAGACGTTGCTCTCCCAAAATTGGTAAGGATGGAATTTTATTTGGTTAATTGTTTGCAAGGCTTTTGGTTAATATGACTCTGGTAATCTTTATTATAGTCTTAATTGTGGAATACAGGTAGCAGATTTTGGCTCATTGGAACTCTCACCAGTTGATGGACGCACCCTAACTGATTTTATGCATACTAGGGGTCTACGAATGCGTTCTCTTGGACATGTTGTCAGTGTTCTAAACTTATTCACTTTATTCAGCTGTAAACATCTTTAATAGGAAGCCATTTTTTTCTGTTCTAACTGTCCTCTTTGTTGTTGAATTTTTTTGTTCCTTTCCCAAACTTCTTCCACAGTCTAAATTCATGAAATTCAATTGTTAGTGTTTCATCAATATCTCTATAATAGTATTACTAGCTCTGAAAATATGACTCTAGAGACAATGTGTGTTGGTCAGTCATTTTTGAACAAATTAGATTGCTTTCGCTTTCTATTTGCGTTGAAGTTTCTGCTTTTACTCTTCAAGTCTGCCACAAGTCTTTTTAGAAGGTTTTGAGAGGGATTTTGTGTCTTAGGTTTAGCATCATTTATGTACTATTTTTCATGTTGTCTGATCTTTGCCTTTCACTTTTCTTTACAGGTCAAGCTTTCAGAAAAGCTTTCACATGTGCAATCACTTTGTATTCATGAGATGATAGTTCGAGCTTTTAAGCACATCCTGCGGGCAGTAATTTCTGCTGTTGACAAGGAGAAAATGGCTTCATCAATTGCTGGTGCATTGAATTTGCTGCTCGGTGTTCCTGAAAATAGAAAATCAGATAAATCACGTGAAGTTCACCCCTTGGTGCGGAAATGGTTAGAGATGTTTTTGAAGAAACAATTTGATTGGGATCTTAACAAGTTGAATTACAAAGATGTGAGGAAATTTGCAATTTTACGTGGCTTGTGTCACAAGGTAATGGAGTCTAGAAGTAGTCAATAGAATCCAAGTTCCTGTTCTATCTTGCTCTTGCATTATAGATTGTGTTGTTATAGAGCCATGCATTTATATATTTTCAAATTCTTATTTTCTGGGAATTTACTACGCTAAATTTTATGAACTGGATTTTCTGGTTGAGTATTGTTACTGCTCACATCTATGGAAGTATGTGTTTCAGTTTAACCTTCTCTGTGAAGTTTAAGTAGCCTCAAGTAGTTATATGGTGGTTGAAAATTTTACATATTCGTATGCTACCTAGGTGACCTTATCAACATAATTGGATTCATCTTCTCTTATGAAGTGGTTCATATGACTCTTGTCTTAAATTCAGTAAACACCTTTCCTTGTCTCTCACTTCAACAGTTCAACTGCAATAAATGGCATATTGAAATTTTTGTGAACATCTAATATGTTTTATGTCCTTCTTTTTCTTATTAGGAAATATTATATTTGCTTGTACAATATGTATATGACGTTGTTCCCAATATATTTGTATACAGGTAAATATAGATACACAAGACAGATCTACTTAAGTCCGTATATTGGATTTATTATGATGATCATTTGACATTGAGTAGTTGGTCATTGACAGTTTTTTTCTTATCATCACTTTCTGTGTTAGGTGGGAATTGAACTTGTTCCAAGGGATTTTGATATGGATTCTTCAATTCCCTTCCACAAATCTGATATTGTCAGCTTGGTCCCTGTTCACAAGGTAACAAACAGGACATGTCAATTATAGGTTTTCTCGCATATTTCTTTGAAGTTGATTGAATAGATCCAAACTTTATATTTTGCAGCAAGCAGCATGCTCATCTGCAGATGGAAGGCAGCTGCTAGAGTCATCCAAAACTGCTTTAGACAAAGGAAAGCTTGAGGATGCAGTTACCTATGGCACAAAGGTATCTTTATCCAGAACCCTTCGTTTGGAAATCTTCAAACTGTTGACACAGTTTTTCAACAGTCAATACTTTTCATTTCAGAATTGTTGTGTGATATCTGCTATAATTTGTTGGTGACAGGCTCTTGCTAAGCTGGTAGCAGTCTGTGGTCCCTATCATCGGATGACAGCGGGAGCATACAGCCTCCTTGCTGTAGTTTTATATCATACTGGAGACTTCAATCAGGTCTTATTTGTCTCATTTATGTTTTGGTGGACATTGTTTCATCAAAAATCAATATCCACACAATTATATTCATCAATAAAAAAAAAATTGATATTCTGTTGACATTTTATCAAATGGAAGATAATCTAATTAAAAGTAGAGGAAGAGTAAAGTTCAAACCATATTTCTGGTGAAACATTTAAAAAGGACCTTGCTCAAAAGTCAAAATAGATTCATTGAAAATTTGGTTTTTAACAGTGCCCAATGGTCAATGACATTGTTTGGTCTGTGTAATTGACACCATCTAGTGGGATAAGGTTTGTTTGTTGTTGTTTTATGCAATAGGCATTTTAATTAAATATTTCGGCCATTGTTTATTTTCACATATGCCAAAGTATCTAATTTCTTTTTGATTTAGTAAAGTTTCAGTTTCAGGATTTGATTTCAATTCATCAAGTTGTTTACTTAAATCACAGGCTACAATTTATCAACAAAAAGCTTTAGATATCAACGAGAGAGAGTTAGGTCTGGATCATCCTGATACCATGAAGAGCTATGGGGATCTTGCTGTTTTCTATTACAGACTTCAACACACAGAGTTGGCTCTGAAGTATGTTTTGCTCTTGTGCAATATAGTGATGTATAAATTTTTGTGAGTTTTTAAATTTTTGAATTAATACAATACTTGCATAATTTTTTAATTTGAAAATGAAGAATTTATCAAGAGAGAAAATAAAGTTCACAAATTTGTGTTCTATGTGATAGGTTGGTTGAGGTTTTCTTTTTCCTCCTTAACAAAAATTTATGTATTGATCACCACAAATAGTGTAAATATAGGTTTTGAAGTTTTGAAATATTAATTAGTTAATTTTAATTTTTCTTCTGATTTAGCTTTTTATTACTTGGATCTACAATCAGGTATGTGAAGCGTGCTTTATATCTTCTGCATCTAACATGTGGCCCATCTCATCCAAACACTGCTGCTACTTACATTAATGTGGCTATGATGGAAGAAGGTCTGGGAAATGTACATGTTGCTCTCAGATATCTTCACAAAGCATTAAAGTGCAACCAAAGATTACTTGGCGCAGATCATATTCAGGTTTTATTTTATTCATTTTATTTCTGATATTGCAAAATTATGAAGTTTGTTTATTTTATATGATTCTTCATGTAAAATGTTGTACGTAAATTCTCTTTTGAGAAGGAATTGTCAACAGTGGGAGCCATATGAATTAGGGTGCTACACCTTTGGTAAAATAAATAAGTAGTGAGGATAGATGGTAGATAATTATAAAAATTTGTTAGCTAGTTGGATAAAAAATGTTGATTTTGCTTTAATATTAAAGGATGACATTTTCAGTACTTGTTATAATTATTGTAATGATTTAAATTCATAAAAAGCTCAGAATCAGATCCTAAAGAAGTTACTAAAATAATAAAAACCTATGGGATTGTATTATTTGTTTAATGAAACTTCTCATCTGTGTTATAACACTTGCATCTTTCTTGGATGATCCTCTGCAGACAGCTGCAAGTTATCATGCAATAGCAATAGCGCTTTCATTGATGGAAGCATATCCATTGAGCGTGCAGCATGAGCAAACAACTCTACAAATTCTGCGGGCAAAACTTGGCCCCGATGACTTGCGCACACAGGTATACTGTCACATTTAAGTATGTTCCTTGTGCTGAAAACAGTCATTGGTTTGAATATAAGGCAATGACAAACATAATATCAGGCAACTCTATAATTATAATTATAATATAGTTGGTAGATTGAAGTCTCACATGATGTTGTAGAACAGTGTTTAAATGATTTGTAACATCGTTATGGTTATATATAACGGTGCTCTGTATTCTTAATGGTCTCAATTTCTCTTTTTCTTAAAAAACGAATGAAATAACTGTGCATAATCTGTAGTTTTTTGATAAATTTGACAGGATGCTGCGGCTTGGCTTGAGTATTTTGAGTCCAAGGCTTTTGAACAGCAAGAAGCTGCTCGAAATGGCACTCGAAAACCTGATGCATCAATAGCTAGCAAAGGCCATCTAAGGTATGGTAAAATTAATCTTGGCAGTGTGGATCTGGTACTTCATTGGCTAATTGTTGCGTGAGAAGTACTTCTATCATGCATATTTTATTTGGTGTCTTTTATGGAGCAACTCTTTATAGTTATCGTATTAGAAATTGTAATATGTAATTTTAGTATGAAAGGTTGTGGTTGTTACATCCTTTGAGGTCTTCTGTTGATGACTGTCTTTGATACAGTTGTCTGGGTGTTCTTATGGCTTGTAGGAATTGCTCAATTTTGTTGACTTATAAAGAACTGTTTTCTGTACTTTGCCTGCAATCATGGACATTTCATATTTCAAAGTGACAATGCTAAGAAGCATAAGACAATAGACATGAATATTGTACAGACATAGTAACTGCAACATAGTAAAATTTAATCTGTATGTGGCCCATAGGGTCATGTGCCCGAAACAGACACAACTATTTTATGTCTCTAACTGTCTATGGTTCATGGATATTGGTATGCATAATTTCTAACTAAAAACATTGATATGTTTGTACATATTGAGATATTCATATCACACATTTACAGATACCTTTTGTAATGACTTCCTTTTATTTTCATTGAATTTGTTAGTGTGTCAGATTTGCTTGACTACATTAATCCTAATCATGATACTAAAGGGAGAGATGCAGCAGCAAAGAGAAGAAGCCAGATAACAAAGGTATGATGCTGATTTACTGGTCTTGATAAGTTAAACACATCAGTTTGAGTCTTCTGAGATCTAGGGGAAACAGTTATGAAAGAGTTGTCTGATTATTGATTACCATTGCCAACAGTCGGCATATATATGTCTTTTGATATAGCTACAAGGGTTTGACTGGGGCATTTTCAGGATTTGATTATGGAACTGTTTGGTTGCCTTTGTTTAACGTAACTCAGACCCCTCTAAAGGGTATTGTTAGTCTTCATATTATTGTGAGAACTGGCTACTTGTGCTGCCTTTTGCATACATCCACATCTTCTGTGGTATAAATATACATAGATACACACACTCACATATATATAATTAATATTTTAATATTTGGCAGGTGAGGGCAACATCCTACCAGAACATTGGCATGTCAAGTTCTGATGAGTCTTCAAAAGAAATTCCAAAAGAGGCCTCAGATGATGAGGTACAAATACCTGTACCAGAAGGTAGTGCAGATTCTGAGCAGGATAGCAACTCTGGACCTGATTCAGAACATACTATTTTAAAACAAATATCAGCTGAAAAGCCACAAATTTATGATGAAATCTTGTCTGAAGCACATGCTGAAGGAGAGGATGGATGGCAACCAGTTCAAAGACCAAGATCAGCTGGCTCATATGGCCGGAGACTGAAGCAGAGACGGGCAACACTAGGCAAAGTTTATAGTTATCAAAAGAATGTGGAAGTTGGCACAGAATCTTCTCTTGTAAGGAGTGCTAATCCAAATAGTAGGTATTATTTCTTGAAGAAGCGGACAATTTCACATGGGGGTTATACAGATGATCATACTGTAAACATCACCCAAGGCACTAAATTTGGAAGGAAAGTAGTCAAAGCTGTTACATACAGGGTCAAGTCTGTGCCCTCGACTTCCAAGACTTGTGCAAATGAGATGTTAGAAAATGGTGACAAGCTGTTCAGTTCTCTTTCAGAACCTGATCCAATTGATGTTAATCCAGTTAAGAAATCTATAGTTAGTCTTGGAAAGTCTCCTTCATACAAGGAAGTGGCCTTAGCTCCTCCAGGGACAATCTCCAAGTTGCAGGTCTATAATCCTCAATGCAAGATTTCTGTTAGCTGTGAACATGATGGTGGTGAACATGAAGTGGAAGATATTGAAGCTAATAGAAATGTTAATGTTAATCCAACCCCGACTGAGGTAAATGACATGGTTAAAGAGAAGAATAATGATTCTTTATCAGATTCTGTAGATGATTCACAGGATGATACTGGAGTTGCTACTGAAAAGAAACAGGAAACTCAGTTGATTGTGGCTGTGCAACACAATTGTGTGAGTGCTGAGGAGCAATCAGGAGATATTGAGGCTCAAGGAGAAGTCGATAACAGCATATTGATTCATGCAGTAGATGATCGTGTGAATACTTACAAACAAGAACTTGATGCAAGTAATTCATCTGGCAGTTTAGAACCTAGTGATAATACAAATCCCATTTCCCAGGGTGGTGAGGATTTAAGGGTCAATTTATCATCATCAAGTCAGAGTCATGCCGGGGGCATCCCATATAAGAAATTATCTGCATCTGCAGCTCCATTCAACCCATCACCTGCCATTGCACGTGCTGCACCAATTGCCATGAATATGACTCTTCCTTCTGGTCCTAGTGCTGTTCCTGCAATTGGCCCCTGGCCAGTAAACATGAATGTTCATCCTGGACCTACTACTGTGCTACCCGCAGTTACCCCATTGTGCTCCTCTCCTCACCATGCATATCCATCACCTCCAACAACACCAAACATGATGCAACCACTGCCATTTATGTATCCTCCTTATTCTCAACCTCAAGCAGTACCACCTAGCAACTTTCCAGTCACTAGCAGTGCCTTTCATGCCAATCATTTTACATGGCAATGTAATTTGAACCCCACAATATCTAAGTTTGGTCCCAGTGCTGTTTGGCCTGGTTGTCATCCTGTGGAATTTCCTCTTCCGGTACCTGTTGTTGAACCAATCCCTGATCCCATTTCAGAGTCACAAGTTCTGTGTCATGGTTCTGAAAGGCCAAGTTCAGCTTCAGTTCTTCCCGAGGACATTGATAATGTTGGAGATTCCAATAAAGTGGTAAAAACTTTAGCATCAGAGATAAGTGAAGATGAAGCAGTGAGAGCTGGTTCAGAAAGTATAAAAGAAAACAGTAATACTAATTTTCACGGGACTGAAAATACTGGGAACAAGCAAAATCAAAACATTGGTTCAAATAGCAACTCTAGCGGTAGTGAAACAAACATGGATGGTGAGAAAACCTTCAGCATTTTGATTCGGGGAAGAAGAAATCGAAAGCAGACTCTGAGAATGCCAATAAGTTTGCTTACTCGACCTAATGGCTCACAGTCATTTAAGGTTGTTTATAACCGTGTAGTTAGAGGAAGTCATGCTCCCAAGTCTATCAATTTCTCTTCTAGTGAAGATTGTACAGCTACTGCTTAATCCACAGTTCTTTCTTGTTACTAATGAAATGTATCAGAATTATTGTGGATAAAGAAGACCTCATAATTTTGCATAAGAGGTGTGTCGTATTTCAATCATTTCTGGAATTCAATTACAGAATGCCCTGCTGTATCAGCTTCAGTTTTATAGCTGCACTATCTTTTGGGAGGTTTCTGGTAGGTCTTTCACTTCCATATCGTTATATCTGCTGAATTTAACTTTATATATTTGAAATTTGAAGAAACTATGAATCAATGAGTCTCTTTTGACCATGCAAATCATATTTGACTGGCTAAATAATTCAATTTCATGAAATATTGTAGATATCTGTCTCTATTTAAGATGGAGGATTGGAGGCTTTTCTTCATCAATATAAGGTATTATATCACTGACAAAAATTAGAGCTATTTTATTGGTTCCTTTTCCCCAGAAATCACAGTTTTATGTTTCTGGAATGTACTGAAACCCACTATTTTTGCTTAAATATGAAGTTGTCTGTGGAGCAGCATTCATGCTAATCATCTTTCTCAGTCTGCAGGTTCATCGCAGTCAGTTTCAGGGTTTCTGAGGCACCTTCAAGGTGAAAATTTTGGTTCTCTATGTAGTTAGACAATTTTGATATAATGAATTACGAGACTGATGGACCGTTCTAATTATTATTTTTATGTTAAACTTACAACATTATCAATGATTTTGATAATTAATTTTGTTCATTTGTATATTCTTAATTTCTTAATGTTTTGTTAGGTAATAATGGTTCTTTTTTGTTGATTGACTTGATATTGAATTATTACAACTGAAATCATATGAAGGAACATCATATTAATAAAGATAATTCTTTTTTAAATACATAAAATAAAAAGTTTAGCCCTATTTTTGAATTTATTGTGCCTGTCAGTATCTCAATTCTCAAGGTAACTACTAACTTCCTAATATTATTAATGAGGTGCGTATAGATGCTTCATTGTGAGTATATATGGATGTGTGGGTAGGTAGTATGTACACGTCGTGATGTTTCATACTCCTGATTATGAATTATTTTGTTTCAAGAATCAAAGGAAAATTTGGTTCCTAAATTTTTTATAATGGAATAAATAACCTTTAATTATAAGTTTGTTTTGATTTATATTAGCTGTCAATCTCTAAACCAGGTATGTTAAACTTATTTTAAGGTTGATCGTTGTAAGTGGCTCTTACTAATTAAGTGCATCAAGTTATTGATTGATTGTAAATGTTTCACTGAACCACTCTGTAAATCTATAGCAAATTGTAATGCAGCTGGTAATGCGACTATCTTTGTGTGTTCCTGTCAAATTTATAAAGAGGCCAGGGGCTTCCGTTAATTCATATTTTTGGGAACATATATGTCTTGAAGAAGGTGGTGAATGAATGTAATATTTTGTCACTCAACAAAGTATGATTCTTAAATTCCAATACATATATCTCCAGAAAAAAAGCTACGAATTACAAAATGTAGCTGTAAATAGAAGCTCTTAGGAATCGTCATTTACATTCTTGACCAAGCAACAGAAACCCGATGAAGAAAAAGAAAACAGAAAGACTTCGATCTCGTTGAGTGAGAAGACCAATCATGGATTGTCCAACTTGGCAAACTTCTAGCTGGTTATGTACGTATTTCCACCTATATGTACACCAGGAAAGCACACCCAGAAATGGCATCAAGGAAGATGCCGAAAATAATTCAAATGATATGCCCATGCACAAACTTGAACCAGTATGTGATTTAAGACGGGCTGGTTTAATGGAACAATTGACAACGCTTGTAGAATTGCAAAACTAGCAGCAATCACATTCCCCCTGCTTCATCAAAGTGGTATAAGATAGTTTGTAGATAGAACCAACACGTTTTGTTTTTCAGCAGCATTTTCAGTAAACAGATGATATAAAACGAGGGAAGGAAAAAGAAAGAAAGTGCTTGATTACTTGGAAATGTAGCTCCTCCAGCAGGGTCAAATTGGAAGTTAGGAGGTAGAGAACGCTCCTCTGATCTTTTCAAATAAGCCAACACTTCAAGAACAATAGCTGCAACAACCATAATACCAACAAGGAATCCGTAGCCTATCTTCCAATCACTTCCTGCCCCCGCAGCTTGCATCCCCAACACTATGTTAATGGCTGCAAATATGAGTGCCAACTTTCCAAACCAACTGTGGTACCAAGTCCAAATTTTTCGAATCTTGGAATCCTTTTTTGGTCTCAAGAAGAATGCCAATATCTGAACTTAGCTTTAAAGTCAGTACAAATTGTACTTATCAGAGTGATAGGCAGAAGACTGAACATATTATAGATATGGGTCCGTGACAAACCTGAAGAATACTTAGCACCAGGGCAAAGATGCCTATGCCTCTGTGAGCTGGTATATGGGCATGCATTTTGGAATAGAGTCGTAATCCAAGAACGACTGTACCAAGCCCAAATGTGAATCCCACCAACTGAATGACTGCATGGAGATAGAACCATAAGGGATCCTTGTGCCTGAAATATCTAGCAATAATTGCCCCTACAGGCAAGATTAGACCCCACCCTATTATACCCAAAATTCCATGGTTCGTCCTCATCTGAATCAATTCATGGGATGCAGGACCCGTAGAACCTGTGAAAGTAAAGTTCATCAAGTTTCTGCTTTCAAAAAGTTATACATCATAAAATGCCGTGTTACATCATGCAGTAATATATGAAAAAGACACGTGTGTAAATTTTGTTGGATTTAAAATATGGACTAATTCAAGTTTAGATCCTTCAAATAAAAATAATTTTCTACTTTAATAACTGAAATAATTTTGAGTTGAAACAAGGTTGTTTAAATTAATATATTATTCTATAGTAGCATGTGGTTCACTGAAGTAAAATTTTCCTAAAAGGAGCTGAAGAGAGTTCTTTTTCTCAGAATGTTCGCTTGATTTTGGAATTGGAAAAAAGCTGTCACTATGTGCAACAAATTATAAAATGACATATCTGCTGAACTGCTGTTAGAGTCATAGAGAAATGACTTTAGACCTGCAGAAAAATCAAATACAATAGCCGTTTTGTCTTCATGCTTGGAGAGGTGGTGGTTCTGTGGATATTTAGTACCAAAAGCCAACAAAATTGGTTGTTTCTCAAATGGGGTTGTCATCTGCAACTGAAATGCCAAATGAATTTCCGCCCCACTAGTTGCCACAGCCGCAGGGACATTACTGAGTGGGAGTTCACCTTTGTCTACTATGACTTCTGATGGCTTCCTACCCCTTAGGTAAAATTGCTTGATTTTTGCATGACCATGTTTACTAATCCATCCCACCAGTGCACTGGAACCAACCATCATACCATCTCTAGAAAATCCAATTCCTATCCACCCTATAGTGTATGGAGCAGATAATATGATAGTTGTGGTATCACCATTCTGGATGTACTGCAATAATAGATCACTACTAAGCTAATTAGATTGTAAAGGGATTCATAAATTAACAAAACAAAAAATTTCTAGCTAGATTTTAGATTTGGTTTGGTTGTCTGAGAAACAGCTCATGATGTACAAAAAATTCTGTACTTGCATAACAAATGAGGCCAACCTGAATTAGATCAAAGTGAACTAGTTTCAACAATCAAGAGAGAAAAAGAATAGTTGAATGGGTAGAACTAGAACCCACAAAACCACAACAAAATGAGCTTACCCTCAATTCGTAGGTATGCCATACAGGTGTGCATATCATATGGGATATATTCTGGTACGGTGGAGGGAGGAAACTTTGATAATTTGTGTTCTTGCAAGTGTTTTCTGCTGTAAAAGCACTACTTCCACTGTCATCCGCCAGTGCTATGATTTTGAAATCCAAGACAAGATTCAGAATACATAGCCTGACAAAAGATGGCCATATCTGAGTCCAAGATCTAATATTTGCCATTCATAGACTTGAAGTGAGATCCAAGGCTAGGAGCAATTGTGGTTACAAAATTCACCAATAAGAGAAGAAATGTGAATAGGAAGGCCTAGCAAGGAAGCTGAGACTTGAGAGATATTAGTCCCTTGCGTTTGAAGGTTAAAGTTTGGTGGTTGTTGTGGGGGATAGTGGTTGGTACAGAGTGGTAATCATCACTCCCTTATATTCTTGAGAAGTCAATATCAAGTATCATTTCTTTACCTTAAAACTTTTACCTGTTAATACATCATTTCCATACTTATTCATTCTCCAATATTATACGTTCATGTGTTAGTACTTTTAATTACAAAAATGGATGTAATGGAACATATTGCTTTCTAGAGGAACGCGATCTGCTTTGTTCTGCCCAATAGTCTACCAACTAGAACTGGACAAGGTCTTCTTAAAAAAAAAATAAAAAAATGAACTGGACAAGGTCGGCATAAATAAAAGTGGTCTTACCACCAAAAGAAAAATAAAATAATGTTATTGACTTAATGCTTATGTTTTTAATTAGGATTTCCCTGTACTAAAAATTTTGGAGCATATAATTATTTATTTGTATCCAGACAAGATGAGTGGTCAGTAATGTTACCCGTCAATATTCTTCAATTATTGTTTGTCGTTTTGGCTTTTTTTGAACCACGAAACAAAATAAATGAATGAATAAAACGCATGTGAAGTTGGTAAAACGGTTTGCAGAAGACATAAATTGTACAATATATTCATTTAATTCCTTTTTTAAGGGAGGATTTAGGCAAACGGTGAACATTATGCAACAGTTCAAATTAACTTCTCAAAAAAAAATTATATGAGAAGAAAATAAATTAAATTAAATTTCTCGCATGAATTAAAATAATTTAAAAGCTTAGGGCCCGTTTGGAGTGGTTATGAGTTTTTGGTTTTTGGTTTTCAAATCCAATTTTCAAAACAAAATGTGTTTGGCTAAAATAGAGCTGAAATGATTTTTAACTCAATTTTAAAATACTTTTACATTTATTTTCAAAACTAAAAAAAAATGTTTTATAAATCTAGTTTTTGTTTTTGAAAAAATACACATCACTACATTTTAACAATGGCTCTTCCCACTACCACCACTAACACCGTCGTCGTTGTCGCCACCGCTGTTGCTACCACCACCACCATCACCACCACGACCATCAACACCGCCACCACTGTCATTGTCACTACCGCCACCTTTGTCGCCACCACACAAACATATCTTTAAATTAATTTTAAAAAATAAAAAAAATTTCAAAATGAGTTTATTTTGAAACCAAAAATAAAAAAAAATTAAAATTAATTTTTAAAAACTAAAAACTAGTTGCAGTTTTTGAAATTTTTGAAATTCACAATTAAAAACCACCCCAAACGGGCCCTTAGTTATCTAACTTATCTATAAGTACCTATGAACTTATTAGAGCTCAACATTATTGTCTTAAAAACGTCTTAACAATGGGTTGTACATTTGAAAAGCTCTCATGAGCTAGAAGCTAATCCAAACTGCTTGCTTTTTAAGATTTCTTTCTTTCATTATTATTTTTAATAAAGAGAACACAACAGGAAAAAAATGAAATACCTTGTTTAGCTTAGGATTAAAAAAACGGGAAACAAGGGAGGCTTTTTACGGAAAGAAAATGCTTCCCCATGTGTTTCTTTCTTCTTCCATCATTTTTCCTCATTTTTTTACATTCTCACCTTAAATCCTTTACATCCATGAAAAGTAAAGGTCAACAGTTGGTGCTTTGAGTTGAAAAGCGAAATATCCATTCTTGAAAATTTGTCTATTTAGAAATCTTTGAGGTAAATCTACAATTTATGAGATTTGGAGTTTATTTGACGGCATGGATGAGTAGTGTGCGTGGGAATAAAGTAGTAGAAGTTAAATCCTTAATTATATTTTCATGTGTTCCTTTACTTACAACTCTAGGTCCTGGAAATTGGGGGGATTGACAAATCTTTATTACTCAGTCTTAGTAAGACTTTGAATAGGTTTCTAAAGCTCAAAATGTATTTATTGATTCTCAGATTAAAAGGAAATTGCTCTAGTACCTCCTTCCGGAGGCATTGATAAAAACTGAGTTGGTTCTTCGTAATAGTAAATAGTAAATATACTTGGTGGCAATTTTTATATGATTGTTTTCTCTATAAGAGAAGCAAATTGATTTTGGAATAGATTTTCGCTACTCAAAAATTAAAGCTAAAATATTATTTCCTTTTGAGGACAACTCAACTATGATTTTTGAGTATTCGAAGATGAAGATTATTATAAAAATTATTTTATTGTTTTCAAAATGATTTCCATGATTTTTAATAATTCTGTTGCTCAATTTCTTCCTCTATTATGACACTTTGTATTTTAAAATGGCGGTATTGATTATTTTGTATATGATATATGAGCAAGTACTAATCTGAAAGAAAATTATTATAACTTCGATCAAAATGCTGAAAGATTTGAGATAGAATATAATGTTGACAATTTGATGAATTTTAATTCTCATGATATCTTTGATTGTGTTATCATTATGGGTTCTATGATTGAACATCGTTTGCTGGAAAAATAAGAGAATGCAGTATATGGGCTTAGTGTTTATAGTTCCTATGATTATCATTTGCTGCAACAAAGTGAGAGTATAACCTGCAAGTTAAATGTTCATAGTCCTATGCATACCATTTCCCATAACGAAGAGATAAGTTGGGAACCTAATGCATGGAAGCAACATGTGCAGAGTTGAAAATAATTTTTTTGGAGGTAGATTTGAATTAGGGATCACAATAGGGTGAGGCAGGAACATCTAATAACCTCTCGTCACCCGCTCTGTTGACTGAAAATCCACTTCATACCTGCACAAGTACTTGTTAAGCGAGTAGCCACATATTTTATGAATATTCATGGGTATTCATGGACATTTATGAATATTTGTTAAAAATAAAAATTTTAAAAGAGTATAAAAAATAACAAAATATTGTAAAACATATATTTATATTAAAAATAAATTAATTTTAAATTATAGGTATCTGTAAGCACGTATACCTTAGGGTTAATAAGCAAGTAGAGAAAAAATCCATTTACTTTAATTGTAGGTACTTGTTAAATTATCTAAATTCAATTTGCAGCAGATTTTACCCGCAAAAATCTGCAGATATAGGTGGAAACGGTTGGAAGGTAAATGGATAAATCTTAGAATGCAACACACGAACTCCCCAGATTATCATCATTTAAGTATTGATGTTTAGAAAAGATTATTGATTTAGAATTTAGATACACAATAATATGCCATCCTATATTTTTCAGCTATACAGGACATGCTCTATGTAGTTCCTGACTAAGGCTAATGCACTTCTTAGGCTCGGTATATTATTTCCTAGCAGCATGTCAAGTACTCATGACTCATGAAACCAAAGGCACAAGCTTCTTTTTTTTTTTTTTTTTTTCTGGCAGTATTTGGAATCTGCTATGTTACTTAACTCCAGAACCAATCAACCAGAGGTACCCTGTATATACGTTCCTCACCACTCTCCTCATCAAACTTGGCAATCCATGAGCTCTTTCTCCTTTTCCTGCGATAATCTCCTCTAAGCCCAAGTCCCTTATTAGTGTCATCATTCTTGCTAATCCTAGTAACTTCCATGCCATTCCCTAAAAGATACTTTAGAGATCTTACTTGTAATTTCTCATCCTCACCAACCACATTCTTTGCCACCACTATTGATCTTGTGAGATTAACATCTACCAGATTGAGCAACCTTGCATAGTTCTCATCCTTGCAATCAACAAGAAAGAAATCAATGTTCTCATAGTATGGTAGTAGCTTGGAGGAGTCTTCAGTTCTAAACTCTACTTGGTCTTTAAGGCCTGAGTTGTTAATAACTTCTTTGGACTCATAAAGGACTGACTGAGGGAGAATACACACCATCCTGCCTCCAGTTTGTCTTGCAGCAACTGCAAGAGCTATTGTGGATAGGGATACACGAGATGTCACTTCCACTATAAGTTTTGCTTTCATTCCTGCTGCTAATGCTGATTACAAATCCATTGCTTCCTGGATTTTGAACTCTCCAAGTGCCATATTGTCTTTTATGATTGTTGCACTGTAAAGAACAATGAAATATAATACTTGTAAAAACCTTGGAATACATGCCACAGGTTAGGGAATGTTATAGACATTGTATAAAATTTCACATGGCCCCTATTTGAAGGTGTCAAAAGTTCTTTGCAGCTTGATTACAAGAATTTTCTGATTGAAATTTAAAGGTTTCGTAGATCAAACTATGTAAGGCAAAAATAAATAATGAAGGTCAATCCATTCCACAAAATTAAGGATTATTCTTTACATTAAATTCCTTTATATATGATTAAGAAAAAAGACAAATCCTGTTTCATGCATTACTAGGGATTGACCTTAATATAATGGTATTCCACAAGAATTGATTCATGCTTTATGGAACTTCTACCACAAATTAGGGATTGATCTACATCCATTTGAGTACAATATAATTTATATAAACAGTAACAAATAGAAGCAAATAATCCATGACCCCTGATAGATAATTGACTCAAACCCTATCTGATATGGAAAATGAATTAAAAAAAAGCTATAGAACATACTAGTAAAAAGGTTAAAAAAATGCGGAATACCATTGTAATTAAGGCCTAAAAGGGGCTGTTTTAGAAAATTTTATGATAAAAATTAAGGAAAAAAAATTGTGAAGCGCATACAACAGAATATCAGATCATCCTTGAATTGATTTATTATATATCCAGATAAAATGAAAAAGACAAGGGTGAATACCAGTTGAAGGGTATCAAGGTATGCCCTTGTAGCAGATTTTGAAGACAATTCCATCACGAAAACCAACCAAGATTATCAATCCAATATCCCAGAAAATATATATGTGCAGAAATAATTCCACAAGTCCAAGTAATTAAGGTAAGGATCTATGAAACTAAACGCAAACAAGGTCGAAGATGCTCGTTTGTAGGTGATTGAGCAAAGTAGGTCAGTTTTACAAACTATTTATTAAAGTAGGGTTGTTTTGAAATATATTACCAAAATGGGATAGTTAACGCTAGAAAACGCTAGTCAAATTATCGTTTTCCATTTCCCATCAGTATTTTTATTATTTTTTTTTCATTTAACTACGAAAAGAGCCAGGTAGCTGCTAGGGATGGCAATGGGTAGGGTCTAGGTAGGGTACTATACTACCCGTCTCCATATCCGCGTTTGAAAAAAATACCCATACCTGGCCCTATACTTGCGCGAGTAGCAACTTTAATCCTCATCCCCGTACCCGCTGAGTACCTGTATATCCATACCCGCACCTGCAACCCACACTTTACTTATGTGTAAAGTCAATAAATTAATCAAAAAATAGTAATTAGAAAAATTGCTACAACCAAATTAAAAATTCACTCTTAAATCATTCAAACAAAATCTTAAATTATCTAAACTTATCCTTAAACCATCAAAGTATATAACATTAAAAATATCCAAACATAAAATTAAATGCATCCAAACATAATCTTACATCATTCAAAAATAAGTTATAACAAAACAACATTAGAAACACAGTCATCTAAGAGCACAGCAAGTAATAAGAGGGAGATGAGTTGATGACGCAGAGAATAGAGGCAAGTCGCATGCATCAAACGTGAAGAAAAGAGGTGCAGCGTAATAGATGCAAAGAATGGGGAAAAGAGAATTTTATTTTTTAGGATTCAGTAATTTCAATTGTTATATTTTATTAATTAAATTAATAAATTAATACAAAATAAAATTATAATTATATATATGTAATATTATAGTTAAATATTTATATATATTAGTATGTGCGGGTTGGTACTATAATACCCATACCCGCACCCGTCTCCGCTAAATTTTACAGGTAATTACCTGTCCCCAAACCCATCCCCATTAAGCGGGTAATTCCCCTTCCCATTGCGGATATTTTTTGCGGGTACCCATAGGGTCTGGATACAATTGTCATCCCTAGTGGCTGCCACTAGCGTATCTCATGTGGCAATCACCTGACACACAGTTGATAGTGTTGGTGGACATGTGTGCAAAACGCTAGTACTTTGGCTTTTTAATTTATTTATTTTTTTAAAATGGAGAAGAATGTAAGTTTTTTAAATTTGTATTTATTTTTTAAAAAATTTGGAAAACACTAGTAGTATTAGTGTTTTCCATTTATTTTTAATTTATTTTTTTTAAAACGGAGAAGAACGCAAATTTTTATATTTGTATTTATTTTTTTTTAAATTTGAAAAACGCTATTTGTATTAGTGTTAACACTTTTATATTATTTAAAAAAAAAAACGAATACGCTAGTCACCGCCGAGGTAAAATTGGCCATTGAATTAGCATCCATTTATCTTTAGAAGAGCCACCATCACCAGCCTGATGCTGTTTACACAGTGCCTAGCTCTTGATTACTTTTCATCCAAGCAGCATGCCCCTAAAGCAGTGTTTTAAAAATCGGCTCGAACCGGCCGGTCAGACTAGGAACCGGTAGTGCAACCAGTCCGAGCCAGTGGTTGGATCAGATACGCCATCAACCCGGTTTGACTCAGTGGGTCAACCGGTCGAACCAATGAACCGGCCAGTCGAACCGGTGAATTAGACGGTTGAATCGGTCAGTTGATTTGGACCAGTTCAATTTATTTTTTTTAAAGCGTTAAACGACGTCGTTTTAACTATAAATACTGAAAAAAAATAAAAATTTTGACTTATAATATAATTTACATATTTAAAAATATTTATTTACTAATGATAATAATCACCAAAATCATGAATGCAGTTATGCGTATGACATAAATGTCTCTTGTATTAACATGAATGCATAACCTTTATTCACTTGTTCTTGTTTGTTTGCCCTTAATGCGTAGCCTCTAGTCCTTTTACTCCCATCTTAAATATAATTGTTGATTGTTTATTTATTTATGGGTTACACATCACCATTAAAATTTAATTTAATAAATTTTATAGGTATGAAATTTACATGTCATGAATACTTTCAAATTTTTTAATAGAGACCGAGTCATGCTGTTCAATTAATGACCCTCTGATTCGACCATTGACCCAGTGACCCAGTGCTCTGACTGAGTCGATGATCAGTCTGAGTTTTAAAACACTGCCCTAAAGTATCCATGAGCGAATAGTGCCACTGTATTCGTTTTTTTTTTTTAAATAATATAAAAAGTGTTAACGCTAATACAAATAGCATTTTCTAAATTTTTTAAAAAATAAATACAAATTTAAAAACTTGCGTTCTTCTCCGTTTTAAAAAAAACAAATGGAAAATGCTAGTACTACTAGCGTGTTGCACACTGCTAGTACTACTAGCGTTTTCCAAATTTTTAAAAAAATAAATACAAATTTAAAAAACTTGTGTTCTTCTCTGTTTAAAAATAAATAAATTAAAAGGCAAAAATGCTAGTAATACTAGCGTGTTACACACGTGTCCACCAACATTGTCAACTGTATGCTAGGTGGCTGTCACGTGGGATATTCTAGTGACGGTAGCATTTTCAGAAAACGCTACTATCACTGGATATCTCACGTGGCAGTCCCCTGACCCTTTTTGCAATTAAATGAAAAAAATAATAATAATTCTGATGTAAAATGAAAAACGCCAATTTGACTAGCGTTTTCCAGCGTTAACCACCTCACTTTAATAATATGTTTCAAAACAACCTTACTTTAATAAATAATTTGTAAAATTGACCCACTTTAGTCAATCAGTCCGTTTGCTTATTATGGTTTTGTTTTATTTTTCTTAATTGTGTTTTTACTAGTTGGGGAACTTATGTATATGCGATGAGAAAAGAAAGGCCTTGTGTGTGCGCTGTATTGGGGCTACTCATAAAGCGTGGTCAAAAGGGTTGGACCCGTGGCCATCCAGCGTAGGCGGTTTCTGTTACAACTTCCATGCATTTTGCTAAATTTGTGAATATTCATCGTTCCCTTGTAACCAACAGATTTACACTGCTACGTCACCATCAGTGCATGATTCACGTTTGACTGGTTGAGTTGGTAACTTGTTATGGTCAGTGCCGGATCAGGCCCTAAGTCCGAGGGGCGACGACTTAAGATCCAAGGATAAAAAGATTAAAAAGAAAATTAACAACTTTAAATTAAAAATTAATTAATTATTTTTTTTGACTATTTAATTTTTTGATTTTTGAATCAGAATAATTCATTGTGTAAGTTTTTAAAATTTAAAATTTTTAACCTCTTAATTTTGTAGTGTTTTAAAATTTTCATTTTGTTTATCATTTAGCTATAGTGAGTTATATAGTAATTTTTTAGTTTTTCATATGTAGTAAAACTTTGATGATTGTTCATTGTTGTTCTAAGAATTCATTAGTTACCCTAATTTATTTATAAAGAAAGAAAGAAAGAGTATTAAGATAAAAAATATATATACATAATTTATGCATTCATCAAAAAAAAATGTTTCCTTTTATCTCTTATGCTTTATTTCGATTAGGAGTAAAATAAGGAGGAAAAAAATAAGAAGGATAGAAATTAAAAAGAAATAGAGTGAAAAAATGTGTTATTTTGATGGATAAAAATAAGAAGGAAAGGAGTGAAAAAAATATTCTTCCCTTGTTCGTTTGGATGAATGAAAAAAAAATGAAGATAAATAAATTATATGAAAAGTATTTTTATATTAAGTAAAAAAATGATTTTTTACTGTATTATTTTTTTATTAACATAAAATTATTTATTATCATTTTTAAAAATTTTATGTTATTAAAAATTTATTTAATTTTTTAACAATTAAAACAAAAACATTCCAATAGTAGAGTTTCTAAAAAGAGTAAATTATACTGATACCTCTTGGGGTTTCGTCAAATTCTATCCAATACCCCTTCTTTTTTTACTCCTATACTAACTCCCTTAATTGTTTGATAAACATTACACTGAAACCCTTTATACATTACATTAACCCCTTTGATAGTTTAAAAAGTACTATACTGTGTACCCCTATGAGGAATGTTATTGTAAACGTTAAAAAAATAAGGGGGTTATGTGTAATCTCAAAAAATTTCAAAGGATGTCAATGTAATTTACTTTTTTAAAAAAGAATTAAAAAATAATTTCACACTTAAATAAAAGTAAGAGCACGAGAATTTTCAACAAGGTGCTAATGTTAATAACTTTCATCTTATTTTCATCCTCATATTTCCTTCCATTCTAATTCAATTTAAATAAAGCAAAGTATTAATGTTGATGTTATCCTTAGGGATTTTTCTTTTGAGAATCTTCGAAGAGACTACTTTTTATGATAATTTATGTATTTTATTTTATAGGTGATAAGTAACAATTTTATGAGTAGAAAAAATATTTTTTGATAATAAATGATAATATAGGAGTAAATTCAATGAAAAATGTGATATATCTTTTTTAGACTTATTAAAACTATGTTATTCACTTAATGTAATAAAATGTATTATTTTTAATGAGATTATGTGTCTATCTTTTTATAGAATATATATTTATATTTTAGAATACGTATATATAAAAGAACCTTATCCATTATTTGGCCTTAAGATCCATAAATGTTAGGATCGACCATGATTATGGTGCTCCATCACCATGGTCACTATTGACATGTAACTGTAACTATATTTTTTTTTGAATAAGCTTGTATAATTGTAACTATTAATCTCTCAACATGCTATGTCATGTATGTTTGGATTAATTTATTTTGGAGAAATAATTTATTTATTTTAGATTTTAAGAAGAATTTTTGAAAAATAAAAAAATAAATTTCTTAAAAACGAGTTCCAGCTAAATATATAGTGTGATCTTTTTAATATTATATTACTTGTGGAACCTCATTTTGTCATTAACATTGCCTTGTTGAAATTCATACATGTAGAACGCATAGAAATATAGGATACATGGTATATATAGGTTTTTCATTAGAAATTAAATCAAATCAAAATATTATTTTAACAAAAATTCCATAGACTTTGTAATTTTCAATCCATTGGTATATCATGTAATCTTTATACTCAGAAAATAAAAGGAATTTTAGGACGTAAATAATAAAAAATATTAATATAATTCGTTTAACAAAGCAAATCATTAAACATTTATTAAAAAAAACAGTAGTATCAAACAAAGAGGTGAAAGCAAAAAAGTAAAACAAAGAGGGAAAGGTATTATCAGAATATTAATATAGGTCCACGAGCTTATCATCAAATGGGGGTGTAGCTCATATGGTAGAGCGCTCGCTTCGCATGCGAGAGGCACGGGGTTCGATTCCCCGCACCTCCATGTTAATTTTACATATTTTTTTCTTTTCATATTTTTCCTCATATTGCATACAGATCTATCCTGCGTGATGAAATCTGCGTTCTGTTCCAGAAATCATTGCTAAACAATGTCTACATTTTTTATCCGAATATATACAACTTTGGTTTGGACTTTGGAGTAATTGGTCTTCTGTTATCAATTATGTGCTTCCCTCAGTAAAAGATTGCTTCGAAATTAGTATATTTATTTAAGAGGTTGTCTAATTTACTCCAAATAAAAATAGGATTAAACAACCTCATCAAAGATAATTGGTGAAATTTTTTATGTATTTAAAGATGATTAACATAATATAAAAAATTACATTAATCATCTTTGATAAGATTATTTAACTTTATTTTTACTTAAAATAAGTCAAATAACTCCTTTATTTAATAATCATTCACAGGAGCTCCCCAAAAAGGTAGGGTTTGTTCTCATCCCCTCCATTCATCCAAACTCTTGTTACGAATCAGAGGCCATGAAAAAAAGGGAATGAAATCTAGACCGCTTGACAGAAATAAATTTTCAAAGAATAATATATTTTGGATTTTATACACAGGCCCAATGTGAGGAGTATAGATTTAGTAAGTTGTATACAAGTGTGAGAGTTGGTCTAAAAATGTCTAGACATTTTTACACATAACCACCTCACTTATATACACTTTACTTTTTTTTATTCTATATAATGTGGGACTTTATTTTCTAACACTCTTTCTCAAGTCCAATTAGGTTAGTTAGTTTTTTTTTTTATTGACCCAATTGTTTCTTTTGCTTTTCTTGGGCTTGTACTCAAGAGAGCCTCAGAGGCCTATTGTCTAGGCTTATGCTCTTTTTACTTGAATTTCAAAGGTCCAATTCACATTTTTTCAGTTTTTAGTTTTTTTTTTTTTATCAATATGGCTTGTTAGGCATTGGGCTTTGATATCATTTTGGATTTTAGACATAAGCCCAATGTAAGGAGTGTAGGTTTAGTAAGTTGTATAAAAGTGTAAAAGTTGGTCCAAAAATATCTAGACATTTTTACTCACAACCACCTCACTTATACATACTTTACTTTTCTTTATTTTATATGATGTGGGACTTCATTTTCTAACAATATATTCCATTGAAGATGATGAATGATACAATGGCGCTCTTATTTATACCAGTTCTTGAGAACTAACATAACAGATTATTAACTAACTAACTGTTAATAATTGACTAACTAATTGCTATATCTCTGTTAACTAAATAATTGTTATATCTCTATCAACTCTTTATTATATATCCAATCCCATCTTCTTCTTCCTTCCGAAAAAAGAATGAGCGCTTATGAATAATGTATTGATTCATTAACGAGGTAGAAATAAATGAATACAATTGAATTACATCAGCAAAAACAAAGAAGCCCAGGAACATAAACCTATCATCGGAAAGGTGAGAATGACTTCACCGATCCGTGTCAAAAAATCTATACTCTTCCTCAATGTATAAAGAATCGAATAATAAAAAAAATGCCTCCACCCTCCCTCCTAAAAAATTCGAATTCTGAGAACTAGCACTGGTGCTATCTACTTTTCCCATGCAACTGCCTCAATTTCTGTTTGTGCACTTCTGTATAGCTCTAGCCTCCTTGAGAGGTTGGTGCGGCGCTGCATGATTGCCGGGTCCTCATTCAGCAGCGAAGCTAGTTGTTTTCCCTGCAAAAACAATACGTAGATCATGAAAAGGTAAGCTCAGAGCATTTTCAACAGACATGCCCCCATAGTATTCTTCAAGGAAGACAATAACGAAAACTCACCTCCTTTTTCCCCAATTCTGTAAAGAAATGATCCAGTAAGCTGCGCTTAGCCTCACGCACTTGACAATAAACTACGGACTTGGGAATAGTATGCCTAAGGGTCCCACATACCATGTTCACATAGGACAAGACAGTGGTAGCTGTTTATATTCAAAGAATCTCAGTAAAGGAAAAATGAAAGCAATGCCTCTAATTTCATGAACATATGTTGGGTTATGTACTCATGTAACATACGTTGAATACAACTATAGTACGTGGCTAATGGACTCCTTTAGTTCTTTTATCGTTTGAATTACTAGCTAGGAATAAAATATCAAAAGAAAATCGATATCACATGTTCTTACATAAATTCTAGTCTCTTACCAATTCGACGAAGATAAGCATCATTATATCTGTCGAAAAGAGAGTGAGTTGGATTTCCACCCTTCTCTGCGTCCTGAGGAAGTTTGCGGAAAAATTCAACAGTCAAATAGCCATACTCCATGTCCACCAAAAGCAATGTTGCCTTCTTACTTTCTTCTCTCATCCTCTCCAATGAATCAACAGCTGCACTTCCAAGTTCTACCTTCAAGGTGGGATACTGCTTTAATTCCTACAATCAACAGAAAACTGCAACCATTGAGACACTAGAAAAAATATATACTAACTTTAATATTGCGCTAAATTAATAAAAGAAATCTTCAAGTGTAACATGTTGAGAACTATATACAAAAAAGATAAATAAGCAATCTGCGACTTGCCATTGTCTCGCTCATAGATTTATGAATCAAATCCTTCAAAATTCCATGAACCTGAAAACATTATAAAAGTAAGGTATTAAATGCATAATTCAACATAAAATAAATGCTTCTCAGTTTTCCAAAAGTGACTTTCAACTTCGCCTTAAATAAAGCTGTCCAGACTATAAAATTTCAGAGACTTTTAAGCCAAGGAAAGAAATGTAAACTTTCCTTAGGCCTAAGTAATGCCAGTGTCAGTCCGATTTTTTGGTTAGTCGTGTCAAAATAAACATGGAGAAAGAAGTCAGCTACAATTTTCTCATATAATTTCTTTAAGGAACATGTTACAAATCGCACCTCATAGCAACGTATTTATTATATTTGAATAAAAATGTATACCGCATCAACAGCTGCTTCAGCAGGGCCCCTAATTAATACTAAGCAAGATTCAATAAGACGACGGTATCCTTGCTCAGGAGCGATGAGATGAGGTTGATACCCATCTGCTTCAGTTATTAGTTTCCGCACATTGTCCATTGATAAATGTTTGTCAAACTGCAGCCGTTTTAAAGATGTTGGAAATTGATTATCAAATACTTGGTAAATTTTCTCACCACCAGGCCGTCTGTAGACATTCGATCATTTCCAAGGTCAAATTGGATCTGTCTCTTACCATAGATTTATATGTAATTCATTATATGTACCAAATAACATGGAATAAAGCACATACATGCCATCAAGATGATCTTTAAATATCTGATCAAAAGTTCGACAGATTTCCATTACCATGTACAACTTCCCCTGTGAATGGAGAAAGAGCATTAATTATTCATGCATTTATAAATACAAATGGGAGGAGAAGGGGGATAAAAATATGGATAACCTAATCATGAAGAGCAGTTAGTACTTATAAGAAGATTACAAGTTAGAATTTTTTTATGTAATTGGTTCTTAGGGGTAGGGTGAAAGAAGTGGCTTACTCCAGTATCCGCAGCAATAGGTTTTCCAATGCGGTTCAATTCTGTCTCCAATTCAATGATAGTCTTGCCAATGAGTGATTGTAGGCCTGGGATCCGAGACTTGATGACAGTTTCCAAATGCTGAAAATTTAAAAATATATTTAACAAAACATAAAAAAAAAAAAAAAAAAGAACAATAATCAACTCAGCAATTTGGAAACAATCACTTGAAACCCGAGAGTCAATGAATCAATTGAGTATCAATTTTCAAGTAATACCTCCTAATAGGATCACAATTCAGCATACCTTAGATAGCACCTTTCCTAGATGCACAGAGCCCATTCTGGAAGCAAGATGTCTATATTCTGGGGTAGTAGCAAAATACTCGTTCTCTCTTTTTCGAGCAGCAATCATATCAACTTGTTTATTGATATCAGCTTGGGAGCGATTAACAACACCAATCCAAGGATAATTTAGCTTATATGATTTCCCTTCAAGGATCTAGGAAAGGGAACAGAGACAATGGAAGCCACGTTATGAACTTCACAATTTTGATTCCAGTAATTTAAGTTTAGGAAAGAAAAAAGTAAAAAAGAAAATCTCAACTCCAAGGAAACGGTTGTTTGTGTGATTCTTAAGTTTTATGACAATTGTTGAGACATGTAAAGGTAAGTATAAGCCAAAACATAACAATGACACTAAATATGTGCAAGATATATCCCCATCCTCCATTCCACTGAGTAGATATCCAAGTATCTGACATAAAGGAAACAATGCCTTTTTAATCACCCAATGATGATTACCCATGTGACATTTTTCTTCCACATAATTGTAATTCTACTTTCATACTGTATACTTAGTTTTCTGAAGCCACAAAATAACTCTTCCCGTGCCAAATTATTGGTCAAAGGACACCAAGAAGGAAAGATTTTGCCCAGTTTTCTGAAACCACAAAATAACTCTTCCCGTGCCAAATTATTGGTCAAAGGACACCAAGAAGGAAGGATTTTGCCCAAGGCAAACCTTGCACTGTAGCCTACCATTTCTGTATTGAGAGGGGCAAGAGAATGCTTACTTCAACTGCATCAGTACCCTTGTCCATAAGATCAATCTTTGTCAAAACTCCGAATGTCCTTTCCCCTGAAAATTAAAACAATTTTCATAAACAAGCGATCTTCAGCCACATAGTAATCTAATCATCTAGTCAGTTGCTCGTAAAATATTGAGTTATCTACTTATGTACTGGTCAAATAACATTGAGTGATTGACAAATCAGGAAGCACGAAAGTGAGAACTAAAAGTTAAAAATCCTGATGCTCAGTAAAGAAGTCAACCGTAGAAACTTAGAGAAACCAAGCTACTGTATGTCTCAAAAACACATCAACCAGTCTAACCATCTGCTCATAAGCTATCGTTCCAAACCATGACAAAAAATTGTACACGCATGTACTTTATACTTGATATATTTTCTGAACAAAACTGCATAGAATCTCAGTCACATAATTTTGTATTCAACAAAGTTGAATTTACCTATTCTAATGACAACCTACATGTCAAGGAAATTTGAACCTGACTTTCTGTACAAATATGAGAATTTATTGATCTAAGAAGCCCAACGCAAGAGACATAAATCAATCTACTACACACTGCTTTGCAGCAGATGTCACGATACAAACCTTCTAGGTTTTTGTTTTCAACATCTTTCTTACTGTCAGCTCAGCTATTATTGGAAGAAAAATGTTAGCAACACACTCTCTTACACACTCTTTTGAACATACTCTCTCTTATTAGTTGAAATTTCTTGAAAATTACAAAAATTTGTTAGTCTCACATCTTATTTGATGACTCTCTCTCATGACTTTATAGTTTCCAATAAGTTTTAATTAATAATAGAGTGTGTTATGGAGAGTGTGTTCCAAGCACTCCTCTTATTGGAATTGTAATGAATGAATTGATTAACCCTAATAACAAAGTTACATCAATGGCATTTATGCATCAAATGTGAAACTAACTAATGGCTGTATCTGTAACAAACTGACAGCTGTAACTAACAGACTATTAACATATTCATAACAGAAGCTATACAAAGTATATCCTAACAGCTATTTTTTTAAATTACTTAATACGGCTAACTACAAATAACACATTCCCACAGTGCTTTGTCACAAAAAATTATGTTCAGCATCTTACCTTTAGGATCTACTTCACGGGAAATCTTAATTGCATCGGAGGTAGCAAGGTCTTGATTGGCAGGAGATATTGCCAAAATGATACAATTCGGCTGTAACAGGTGATAAGTTTCAGTATTACTTTCAATGACATGCTCAGGAAGTTTAGCTTGCACCACTGGAGCTCATACATCTAAATAAGTAAATTATGGAGAAGCATTTAACTATTACTACTACCTTCATCCCATTTTGTTTGACATTTAAGGTTTTGGCACAGGAATTAAGAAATGCAATTAATATTTTAGATTTCAAAATAATTATTATGAAAATTTCTAATATACCCCTTATCTTTCATATTAATTAGATTCACTCTCCTTTATATTTCCTTTATATTCTCTCATTCCACAATAAATGTTTAAGGATATAATAGAAAAAAATATTTAATGCTTCATTAATATTCTAAAATGAAAATCAAAATGGAACAAATTTTTTTTTCTAAAACATCAAAAAAAATGGGATGGAGGTAGTATGAGAGCTCAATACATACACTGGATCAGGATGTATAGCTTAAATTGAATATAGAGTTCATGAGTACTAAATATTTAAATTGATGTTTCAATACACACCTTTAAAGATTGCATTTAAATTCTCTCGCCTCATATCAAATAACTGTTCCCATATGCATCAAAATCTTTCCTGTATGCATGCACGTATTCATCATTTCATTGTATATAAGAACAATTACCTTTTCAATAAAGGACCGAACCATATTTTCAATGTCTTGCACAATGCTATCTGGTTGACCCTCTGCAATACCCCGAGCAACATTATGCCATTACACTAATGTAATGGTGCCCGAAATTTAATTTGAACTTTGATTGACAAGCAAAAAGTCAATCTTAGAAACTCACCAACAGCGACTTTAGTAAGTCCCGGAAGATCAACGAGTGTCAGATTGACAACTGCCAAGTCAACAAATTCAGTGCATGAAATGGGTGCCTAAATAATAATATTGAATTAAAAGAAAACCGAAAAAAAGAGTAACAAGCACAAACAAGCTGAATGTAGCCAAGCCAAGTAAAATAATTTTCTGCTCTCATACTATTGACAATTTGAAAAGTAACTCATATGAGACAGAGGCTAAGACTGTGAAGTAAAAGATAGTAGTTGCTATTCAACTCCAGTTTTAAAAAAGAGCGCTAGTTACACTCACCAATATTTAAGCTATTTGATGAGAAAACCAAATTGTCCAATACTTTGGGTCCAAAAAAAAGCAAAGATAAATTGATGCACATTCATGAAGTGCTAAAGTAGAACATAATTGTCATTGTATGGTTTGTATTCTGCAAGCAAACAATCGTTGATAAAAATATGGCAACAACAGCCAACATGATGGCAATAGGAAACAAACAATGAACTGATTAGTTCAAACTTAAAAGTAATAGAATTATGGATGTTCTTCGATCTCACTGCCTTGACGATAAATAAAATAATATTTTATTGCTAATATTTATATCTCACCATGAGGGGAGTAGATACTCAGATGGATGGGCACAGATGAAATACCCTTGGAGCGACCTGTTTCTCTATCAGTCTCGTCAGCGATCTCCTGCCTAACAGCAGCTACAGAGCAGGGCAAAATTAGTAACTAAGGGAGAAACAGAAACATAAAGATCATAACTTAAAATAAAATTAAAAAAACTAGTTGATGCGAACTTATACAAGTCATCATAAGCAACATTTGATAACCCCCTCCCCCATGAAAAAGAACAATAGTTAACACACTCTTCTGCAAATCATCATAAGCAACATTTATTTTAAAAAAATTCAGATAAAGTTACTTGCTAATTGCTATCCCACTGATGTTAAGTGCAATATACATTAAACCATATGTCAGTGAAAATGTTTTATGTAACATAATACCAAAATCAGTGAACTTCTTCCTTGGAAGGTGCATAAATTCGGCATATTCTCTCCCTTCGTCAATCTTATGAAGTTGCAAAACAAGAGGACGCCGAGTAACAATCCCTGCATAAAATAGTGGTTCAACTATCCAGAAACTCATCAAAGGGAGAGGGCAAGAGAAACAATCATAAAGGTGTACATGTATAAGTACATATACCATAACAGACTCAATTACCAGATCCACGAGGTAAAAAGTCCTTCCCGACAACACTCTCTAGCACTGAAGATTTTCCAGAGCTCTGCAAAATTAAAAATTAACAGATAAATTTAAATTGTATATATTTGTGACAATTTATGACAACTAGAAACATAAAATGGAAAAATTAAAGTTAATCAGAAAAAAATAAAAAATAATCAGCCACTATCTGTAAAGAGACATGGATTTCAATCTTCTTCCGTTGCACCGTCTATGCAATATATGACAAAAAGCATAGGAGCTCGAATATAACAATGTTAGATTAAATGGATCACAGGATACAATAAGCAACAAACTAATAAAAAAAATCCCAAGCGATTTGGTCAGTTTGAATTAAATATAGATAATTGAAGAATTAACTACAACTTCTGAATCAAAATGGACACGTTCATAAGAAACAATAACAAATTGCGAAAATGTTCTTTGAAAACCCTTCATCCCTAGCAATTAGGAAATTAATTCAAGCCACTTATTATTCGTGCTATTAAAATTATGCCTTAAAAGATCAATGATAGAAAAATCGGATACTGATAAAATCCAAATATAAATAAGCCAAGACAAAGTTTCACTTGAATAAAGGCATCAGCATCACTACATAACTACCTATCTTTACTAGTTTTGTTTTTTTTTTAAAGATATTTTCGTAATAAATTAGAAATCACCAATGAGATTATCAGGTTGATACATACACCAAGTACAAACTCAACTCAACAAATTAACACGCAAAAATCACTGCTGAAAAGCGGAAACGAATCGATAAAAACATTTAATGAAGAGAGAACGTCGACTTGCGCGAACAAATGAGAGTTAAACTAATGACGAAGGAACTAAAAAAAGGCAGAAATTCAATCTCAAATTCTAAACCGGAAACAAGGTTAATAACAAGATCGCAAGAATAATAATTTAAAAAACATTGCAGCTGAAGCAAGATCGCGTAAATTAAAAAAATAATAATAATTGCAATTAATAACAATAATAAGGATGAATGAAATATAGATCGCTAACTGTTTTGAATGACCTGTCCTCCAACAACGGCGATGGAAGGAAGGGCGTCCCAGAGAGTAGGCAAGGCGCTTTCCTCTCCGTGATCGCCGAGTGCGGTGCATGCTCTCTGGATTTTGTTCACCAACTGTATCAGATTCTCCATTGTTGGAGAAGACTGAAGACTGACTGAACTCGGAGCTTCTGAGACAGAGAGACACAGAGAGAGGTGATTGAAGCGCAAAATGAAGAAGAAGAAGCAGTTGAAGCAACTTTCCAAATGTTCGTTTTGAAAAATTCCTCAACTAATTTCTGTTACGTGCCTATTCGCCATTTTGCCCCTGCCATCCGCTCCACTAATAACCAAGTGTGAAGTGGATTTCATTTCAATTAACAAACTTAGCTTCTTATGCCTGCTATTCGTTTAAGTTGTTTTTTTATGAACTTTGATTTTTAAATTAAAGAGTAAAAATGTAATATTGTTGGCACCCAAATAGCTAATATTATTATAGTACCGAGGCAACTTGAGTTATTACTTTCAAGAGTTAAATTTTTAAGATATATATTTAGGATAAATTATAGTTTAAGTCTTTGTAGTTTGATTAAAAAACTTTGGTTTCCTGTATTATGAAATTTGACATTTTACTTTTATTTGCTTTACTTCATTATTATATTAATACCTCGATATATTTTCATCTATTTTTAATGATAAATACAAATTAAAAATAATAAAATTATTATTTATTTAGTGGTTGTTTAGTATGTAAATAATATTTTTAATTTTTAACATAATGAGTTATTCCTGTAACAATCATATATAATTAAAAAAAAATACATAATACAAATGCTTGATAATATGACATCTTTTTATATATTGTTAGATTATTTTCATTAAAATTTATATAATAATTTTTTTTATTCTGTTATTATTTTACTTAATTATGAAAGGTTTAATTTTCATACACTATTGTTATAAAAATTTTACATTTGAATTCAATTAGAAATCATTGTAGTTATGACCTTTAAAATAATTATTATAAAAGTCAACAATTTTGTCATATATGACAATTTATTATTAGATGATAGTATAAAAAGTATTTACACTATTAGTGCATTCTAATTAAATTCAATTTTGAATAAGTCTAATTGTTTATAATCGTTAATGGTTTTTTATACTTTTAATTTTTTTTAAATAATGACATGTTTATTTTAAAATTAGGTAGAATTAATTTTGAACTATTAAATATATTTGATGTGTGTGCATTTATTTTATGCACATACATGCACATACACACATACACACGCACACACCATAAGGACAGGGTGGGTACTAAGATATCCTTACCTATACCCATCCTTATCAAATTTTGCAGGTAATTAGCTCTTTAGTTATTAAGTGAGTAATTTCCATATACTAGTATTTTGGAAGTACCCATAGAGTCCATTACACATTGTCATCCTTACTTATTATCAAGTTTTGCAATAAAATAATGACATTTAATTATTTATTTAAAATTTTACTATACATATTTAATGGAAGTTATTTGTTCCTAGTAGTTGGAGTAAAGATTAAATTTCAAGTACTTGGTGTAAATTCTTTTGAAATTTAAAAGTAAATCTATGATATTTATTATAATTTATACCTAATGGAATAATTTAACAATTTCATACGAATTAATATTAGGCAAAAAGTAAGTAGATTTAATTAGCCTATAAGTAATCTTCAAAATCAAATCATATTCGTTAAGGCCATTCTACAACAAAAAACATTATTATTTATTTTCATATCAAGGCTTCCGAGGAATGTATCTTATTGAGTTTTGATTGTCTATCCTTGATTCTGGGCATATTAAGCAAGTAGATACATCCTTTTCATCTTAGGCAATCAAACATTTTCTTAAAACATCAATACATCTTAATTGATGAGATGTATTCTTAACATATTCCTAAGATCATTTCCTTAATAATTGAATCACTAATCATTCAAATATATTCTATCTTTATTATTCCGACCAAAATATAACTTACCATTTCCTTCTTCTCATTCGAATCCCATCTCTAAATTTAATTACTCCATCTTGAACCAAATTTGACTCATAATTTCCTTTCTTTCTTTGAGATACTGATCAACTTACTATATCATTCAATTTTTACTCTAACAATAACTAATATCATTGAGCATTCTTAGTTTAGGTCCATATGATGCTATACTTTGATAAATGATTTTTCATTTGATCCATCGAAAATTATAATCCTATAAAATTCTATCTTACATCCATTCAAGTATATTTAAAGATTGTAACATACCCAATTGATCTTCAACCTTGTACTTCTAACATATTAAGCTTACAATTACATATTGTGTTTTGTACCCTGTCTATCCTTGTCAACCTCGTTTTCACCCATCGAGCTAGGTTGTTCTCAAAGGTCATCATCATTAACCTTTCCCCCTCCAACGCGGAGATTCTCTATCGTCACTGCTTCACCACCACCAAGTTCTTCTTGCATAACTTTGACTTAGTCCTCAACAAGAAGCTCAACCTGGGGACGTTCCTCACCGTCTTGTGTGGGTCCTGAAGTGCCAAGACATGACCCAACCTAGATTTTTGTCTTGTCAGACCCACCACACCAGTGGTGGACCTACCTTATAGTGAGGGTGTGCAAATGCACCCCCTCACTATAAGAAAATTACAAATATATATCTAGAGTTTTGTATATTGCTCCCTATTTTTATATATTTGAACCTATTGTCTCCAATTTCGCACTCTATTGTCAAATTTTGTCTTTTACTCATTACCTTTATTCTTATGTTCCATTCCATTTTTAGTTCTTTGAGTACTTTACACTTTATTCAACTAGACATTTCATTCCTTTTCATATTTCATTCTATTCCATGATAATAATAATTATTATTATTTTATTTTTTAAAATGAATTGCCCTTTCTAACCCAGGATCTTGGATCTCCCACTACACCACACTCTTGTCCCTACTCAACACCTAGAACTCTAAGGAGGTGTTTACACTTAAGGAGTGTGGCACGTCACACATGAAGTGCACGCTTGCCAAGACGACACAAGAGGTGGATTGAGCCTATCATGGCTGCATTTACTATCGATCTTGGATTTGTTCAAGTCATTCTTGTTTCACTTCATGTATGGACTAGGAAGGGGAAGCCTAAAGGCCATGAAATGGTGAAGGCCCTAAATGGGTTTGCACATAACCTGTCCATGGAATGAGGGCACCCATGGAGGTGTCCAAATTTTGACAATTTTTTAATTTTTCGTTGATAAGTTACATAATTTTTTTTGTCTATTTTTAAGTAATAATTTGCATGTTCATTAAATTCATTCTTAGATTTTGAGCATCTTACAAATAAAAAGAGATATGTATTAAAATTGTAAGAATAAAAATGAAAGAAAAAATAAATTAAAACTCATATATAAGCTATATGCTATAAACTTATAATAAATAAATTAGTAAAATAAGCTTGTTTATGAAATCCTTTAATTTGTCCAAATTTCACATGTTAAACTGTCTTTGTATATTTCTATTAACTTTTAATATTTTGAAAACAAGAATTTAATTGATATATTTGCTTTAACAAAAATAAAATATACATTATATGTATAAAAAAATTGTACAGTATACTAACATTAGTCCCAAATAAAACTTACTACAATTTAACTTTTAATAAATATTAGATTATTTTTATAGATGATTTTAATAATTGATTGTAAATAAAATCAATTACTATTATACTTAATTAAATGAAATAAATTTTGTTTGAATTTTTTTGTGAAAATGGTTTTTAAATAATATATTTTATTTCAATTGTTTAAAATAATGATTTTTTATAATAAAATTACAAAAATATGAAATTATTTATATTAATTAATTTTATATTTAAATTGATCAATTATTGGGGATAAAATGAGAAACAAAAAATTAATTAAAAATAATTTATTATTTCTTAATGATAATCTCCAAAATCTTACTTATTTAAGAAAATCTATTTTCCTTTATAATAGATTATAATCTAATTTTCACCGATATTATTGAATGTAAGAAAATAAGATTATAGACAATTTTTTATAGAAAGAAATTATAATTTCAAGATATAATCTGATTCAAACACATTTTAGATAATCCTTTTCATAATTTTATAATTTTTAACTAATAATAAAAAATATATATATTACTAGTCCTCTCACCTCTGTGTGCTTTTGTTGGACTGTCCTTTGTCTCTCCACCCTAAAATGTAAAATGTAACCTTTATAAAAAGTAAAATTTTAAATGCATATAACGTAGGCCATATGTACACATAAGCACCTTACTTAACTAAAAATTTGGCACCATGTATTGCTTTAGATTACTATGATGTAGAAAACAATATTTTATCTTGCCTTGTTCATTTTTGCTAAGGAGATATAAATGGCTTTTGAGTTAGGTCTCAAATGAATAAGTTCAACAAATCAAAAAGAGAGAACTAGAAAAAGCAACTCGTGAAGGCAGGTATAGTTGCTCATGATAAGAACTATAGAGCTTCTTGGTTCTACCCATTATTTATGCCGTTATAAAGTTGGCTTTTTTCCCCTTCTACTTTTATGGGTTATCTACATTTTATTTGTTAAGTATATGAACTTACCAAAGATAAAGGTCTGAATTGACATTTGCAACCTTTAAAGCTTACATTCCTGCACAGTTCAAATTATCATTATCATTCTTGCATGTTGATCTCTTTGTAGTTGAGATTATTGATCATTCCCATGTGTTAAAATTTCACATTGATTAATAATAAGAATAATAATTGGATATATAGTGTGTTAATCGTAGCATTTAGTATAGGCTAAAATTTTCATTAACATGGTGGATGATGATAGGTTGAAAATTTTCACTTCAAAAGCTATCTGTCAACAAATTTTTAAGGTGGAATAAACTTGTGGATACAATGGGTTGCATACCCTTGAAAGTAGCAGAAAATAAACCTCCATCCTTTGAAGTGCAGGATAAGACTTCATCTTTAGAAGTAGCAAAAAATAAGCTTAGACTTGGTAATGAGAATTTTTCTATCCTTGCTTCTAAAACATTATTGGAGAAAGGAAAGCTTCCTTTTCTAATATCTTAAACATTGATTCTGCTTAGAGCAACTTGTTTCTTATGGTATAAATTTGATATAACCTTCAAGAATTGAGTGGGGAAATTTAATATGTTATGTGCAATGTATTAATTCGGTAATTAATAACTGCATGCGTGATTAGGTTATTTTTAGATAGAAAGATAAGAGAAATACTTTGATATACCCAATGTCTTAACAGTTATTCTATAATAAAAAAAGTGGATTCCCTTTTTAGATTAAGTAATTTCCTTTCCATTAATGTTGTGTTTTCAAATGTGAAAACAGTTCATTGTGTTTCCATAATCAATTGTATATGAATAAAATCAATTGATCTGAAACTTTTTTCTTATATCTAGTAGTTATTTTAAGTGAGGTGGAAACCTTGTATGAGTTATACAAAAATTTAACTACTTCTATTGTAAAAGATGGATTTATTCAAAAGGTAATTTTGAATTTCAACATTTCATAGTTCTTTGAGTTGGAGTCTTGGAGATTTCTCCATAATTAATGGAGTCACCACATTCAAGTAATCTTGTCAATACATAGAAGTTACAAAGATGTGAAGAGTTACAAAATTGGAAACTATTGTTGGGTAGCACAGTGCCAATATTTTTATTCTTACATGCACTTTTTGCAAATAGTTTATAATAGGATTTTTTTATTACATGTCCTTATAAGAAGAGCTTCACTTTGCTCTTTTCAGAAACAACAAGAGGCAAAATCTCTTTATGGACAAGGTATGTGGATCTAATTGTGTTGTTCTTGCAAATTATTTAAATATATTCTGGTTCCAGACATGATTGATTTGAGTCACTTGAAAGTATTGGTTGGCAAAATAAATTTCAAATATAATAAATAATTGGGTTACATTATTAAATTGGCAAGCCCTAACAAGTAATTCTCCATGTATCAGTAAGGAAGAGTTTTACACATTATGGTTTGTATGTGCAATTCCATTCACTATATGCACATATATCCCTGTTATACCCCCCAATGAACCTATGCTAAATTCCATTCAACCAGCTTGATAATGACTTGATGCATTTGAAATGTATATTTTCTAGTTGAAAAAGGCAGTCTTCAGGGAATGGTTTATCCTATTGCTATTAATGGTAGTTGATGTTTTAAAGTTAACCCCACTAGTCACTATCATGAGTTCCGACTCCATGCAAATGTTAATCGCAATGGCCATATTGAGTTTGGCGAACTTGTTCGATCCTTAAGTGTCTTTCATCAAAAAACTCCTGATGCAGTCAAAATAAAATGTAAGAAATATAAGTTGAGGTGCAGAAACAATATTGTTGACCATTCCAATTTGTTTATCATGTATAAGTAATGTAATACAATCATAGAATACATTATACATCATTCATCAGCATATTTAATTTTAGGATTGTATTGTTAAGGAAATTATTACTTAGTGTTTAAAATTCTTTTTGGTAGATGCGTCTAAACTGTATGACTTGAGGCAATCTGGTTATATTGAGCGTGAAGAGGTAAATTACTCCTACGATATTTAATTTCCTATTGACTGTGTATCAATGTAGCTCTTGCTTAGAGAATTTGTATAATTCCAATGACAATGGTTTTGATGAGTTTGCTAAAGGCAAATAAGCTTGTATAGTTGATATTCATAAACATAGGAAAGCATGTAGTATGAATCTAATAAATGTATTATTGGATATTGAAATAAGAACATGATTTAACCATTTTGGATACTCAGTAACTATAATCCAACTTCTTTGCACAACTATTGCCTTTGTAATGGATTGAATATCTGTTTAACAACATGCAATGGTCAATGTGGGTGTTATTGGCTGAATAAGTGAATATATCTATGTCTATACTAGGTATTATCTGGCAAGAGTGTAATGAGTAAAATGACTACACTAACATTTTTATCAACTAGAAAAAAAATTAGAAATTGCATATATTTATTCTTATCAAGGGTTGATCTTTCATGAATGCCCCAAAAGCTAAGTGATATTTAAACCTGATTAATAAAAATCTAATATAGTATTTTGCTTTCTTCATTACTCACTCCTCCGAAGGTGAAAAATAACATGGTAGAACCTATATTTAATTCAAACCACGCTGAGTTGGGAAGAAAACCAATAAATGGCAAGGAACATTTATATAATTTTGAAGAGGAAGTTAGTTGGATCATTGAGATCTCATTTTATGAATTTTAATACGTCATTTGAAAAGTAGGAACCACCAGAATAATTTATAAGCAAGTACATCACTACTTCACTGGTATAATTAATTAATTACCCAAAAGTTCTCTATATAATCTAATTCATAAATCTACTAATTTGAATTATTCTTAAAATGCATAGAAGCAACTCACAGGGGATGTTTATTTGGAAAGATTTTTAGATCTATGTTTCTCTTTTAATAACTATAAAGTAACTGCTCTTTATTTAACTTTGGAAACTTGTTCATATGAAAATTTACAGGTGAAAGAGATGGTGCTAGTGATTTTGAATGAGTCTGATCTGGTTCTCTCTGATAATGTGGTTGAAACAATCATGAACAAAGTTTGTTTTTGTATCAAACTCTGAAATCATCGTAGTCTAAAATTTTTCTATGTAAGGTCACATTTTTTCTGGGGTTGGGGGTGTTGACAAACATTCATAGAAGTAGACTCAAAAGGTGATAGGAAAATAGACCTAGAAGAATGGAAAGAATATGTGGAAAAGAATCCTTTTATTACTAAAGAACATGACTTTACCTTACCTAATGTATGTTTTAAATTATATGACATGAGACATCCATTGCTTGTAAGATGATGTTCTTAATGCAGATACAAACTACTTTCAGTTAAACGGTTTTTCTTGTTTTGTGCTTATGACTTATGAGCATTTGGCGTAATTATCATATACATGATTCAGATGTCTTTTGAACTAAATTGAAACTTCTGTATTATCCACATATAGCTAATGTTATTGTTGCTCCTTGGTATTGCATTACAATAGAAAATCTAACATTAATGGTTGATCTATTAGTTGAGAGAGTGGTAGAGAGAATGTAAAAATTTCATATGAGAATTACTTTTTTTTACTAAAATTCATCATTGTATTTTTAGTAGCATTGGTCATGTCAATAGGGTGGAAACAATTGCCAAGCATTACATGACCAAATACCTAGATTGGTTGTAGAGGTTCATTTAGGTATAATTTATTGTTTTTTCTAATATTTGTTAGTCTATATATGGCTAGCCACCTGTACCCGAATTCTGGTCAGTGGTTGAATTTTGTATTTGATGGATTAACTGATGACTACTGTATGATCTTTAAACAACATTAAACACAAACACCTTTCCATTATTTTCATCATCACTATGTTATTCCAAGTAACTTGGTTATTTCTAAATCACTTGTTGATGTTAATTTCAAAGACATAACTCAAGCATTTCCCACATTTGTGCTGAATACAAAAAACTGAAGAATCATACTTGTAGCTTGAGTATGTATAATCTTTGCCAGAAAAATCTATCATCTGGTACAAAAAACATTCACTGGGGAAAGTCTTACCATTCTAGTTTCTGAATCTCTTTATTTTTGGTGTCTATTGAAAGGGTGGCACTTTCCTTAGAACAATGACAAAAGCTTGCAATTTGTTATTGACATAAAGAAACAATGAGAAATTTTTGACACCATAGGATGTGAAAGCTAGTCCATTGAATCACCAAACGAAAAGTTTTTAAGCCCTGTGAATTTTCTTTTATTAACCTCAATATGTATGGTCCTTTGTTAACATGGCTTGACTGTAATATAGTCCAAGTACCAGAAGTCTATATGTCATCATATATTATCATGTAAAGGTATTCTGTTTATTACCTAAATTGTGTTTTCCATCAATAGAGGCTGAATTAGTCAGACTCAATAATACAAACTGTAAGTTAAAGGATATTAGTAAGTATGTTGGAATTATATAGGTATTTTAAATTTAAATGAAATTAAAATGAAAAATATTTTAATTACAAAGAATAAGTGTTAATTTTTAAATAAATATTAAAAATTCAAATTAAAAAGTACATATGCATAAATAGTTTCAAATTTTAAAATTAAAACTAAAAGTAAAAAATGAAGTGTCATTTTTTAAAGAAAATAGACTAACAATTAAGTTACTTTTAAAATAATATATCTTCTCTCTATATAAATTAAAATAGCTATATTGAATGAGAACCTTTTTAGGAGTTATTTTTTAATGAAAACATTTTTAGGAGTTTTTCTTCAACAAGAATATTTTTAGGAATTTTTTTGTATCTCTTGCTTAGGGAATCTATATAATTCCAATGACAATAGTTTTTGAGGAGTTCGCTAAAGGCAAATAACCTTGCATAGTTGATAACAATAAAAATAAGAAAACATTAGTACGAGTCTAATAAACATATTGGATATTGAACTAGGAACATGATTTAATCGTTTTGGATACCTCTGTAACTAATCCAACTTTTTTTGCACAACTATTGCCTTTGTAATGGATTGAATATTTGTTTAACAACATGCAATGTTCAAGGTGGGTTTTGTTGGCTGAATATATCAGTGTCTATTCTAGGTATCATTTGGTAGGAGTTTAATGGATACATTAACATTTTCATCAACTTCTAGAAAAAAAATAGAAATTGCAAATGTTTGTTCTTGTCAAGGGTTGATCCTTCTTAAATGCCCCAAAAGTTGAGTGATATTTAAACCTAGTTAATAAAGAAATTAATAAAGTACTATGCTTTGTTCATTACTCACTCCTCTTAAGGTAGCAATCACAAGGTTAGATAATGATAGAACCTATATTAATTCAAAGTTTCAAACCATGCTTAATTAGGTAGGAGACCAACAAATGACAAGGAACATTTATATAATTTTGAGGAGGAAGTTATTGGATCATTGAGATCTCATTTTTGGAATTTTAATATCTCATTTGGAAAGTAGGAACCCCTAGAATAATTTATAAGTGAGTACATCACTAATATAACTAGTTAATTACCCAAAAGTTCTTTATATAATCAAATTCATGAATCTATTTGTTTTCATTATTCTCAAATGAAAGCATAAAAGCAACTCAAAAGAGAAGTTCATTTGGAAAGATTTTTATATCTGTGTTTCTCTTTTAATAACTATAGAGTAACTGCTCTTCATTTAACTTTGAAAACTTGTTCACATGGAAATTTACAGTTGAAGATGGTGTTGGCAATTTGAATCAGTTTGATCTGGTTCTCTGTAATGATGTCGTTGAAACAATTGTGGACAAGATTTGTTTCTGTATTAGACTCTAAAATCATCGATCCAAAATTTTTCTAGGTTAGGTTCTCATTTTTATGGGGTGAGTGGGTGTTGACAGACATTTGTAGAAATAGATTCAAAAGGTGACAAGAGAATTGACATAAAAGAATGGAAAGAATATATGGAAAAGATTCTATCATTACTAAAGAACATGATTCTACCTTATCTAATGTACGTTTTAACTTATGACATGAGTTATCCATTGCTTGTAAGATGAAGTTCTTGATATGTCTCCTTATTGATTTTAGTTAAATGGTTTTTCTTGTTTTATGCTTGTGAGCATTTGGCATAATTATCATATACATGATTCATATGTCTTTAGAACTAAAATGAAACTTTTCTATTATCCACAATAACTAATGGTTCACCTTGCTATTACAATACAAAATCTAATATTAATAGTAGGTTTATTGGTTCATATCATCATATGAGAATTACTTGCATGTGTTCCTAATTGAAATTCATCATTGAATTTTTAGTAGTGTTAGCCATGTCAATATGATGGAATTTTTTGCATCCTTTTCTTTGCTAGGATAAACAATTGTCAAGCATTACAGGACCAAATACCTAGATTGCCTGTAAAGGTTCAATTAGGTATAATTTGTTGTTTTTTTACAATATTTGTTTAGTCTACATATGGCTAGCTACTTGGACCTGAATTTTGGGTAGTGGTTGCATGTTTTATTTGATGGATTAACTTATGATGGCTATTGTATGATCTTTAAACAACATTAAACACAAACACATGTTTCCACTTTTTTTTTCTCCATTATTCCAAGTAACATGGTTGTTTCTAAATGATTTGTTGATGTTAATTTCAGGGACATGACTCTAGCATTTCCCAATTTTGTCCTGAATACAAAAATAGAATAATCATATACTTATAGCTTTAATATGTATAATCTTTACTAGAAATATCTATCATCCTGTACAAGGAAGAATTCATTGGGGGAAGTATCAACATTCTTGTTTCTGAATCTCTTATTGGTAGTGGCTATTGAAAGGGTGGCACTTTCCTTAAGACAATGAGAAATGCTTGCAATTTGCTATATCTAAAAGCAACAATGAGAAATTTTTGACACCATAGGATAAGAAAGCTAGTCCATTGAATCACCAAATGGAAAGATTTCAAGCCTTATGAATTTGCTTTTGTTAACCTCAAATGTATAATTATTTGTTAACATTGCTTGACTATAATATGGTCCATATAACAGAAGTCTATATAACCATTGTATATATCATGTAAGGGTGTTCCATGTTTATTACTTAATTGTGTTTTCCATCAATGGAGGTTGAATTGGTTAAACTCAATAGAAACTGATAAATGATTACAAGTTCTTGCAATTAATAAAATGGTAATAAAATGAAAATTCCAGAATATATTCAAGTCAAAATGACATGCTTAGTATACAGATCAAGCTAGAGTTTTCAGAGAAGATTTCTTCACATGATTTTACTTCTATTTATATCAAATTTATTTTACAAACTTGATCTTTTTTTATATTATAATTTTTGCACTCACTTTATACCTTTTTATATTTTTCTCTTCTTTTCTCATTGTTTCATTTATTACATTTATCATTTTTCCTCTTCCTTAATTAACAAGATGTATACACCTCATAAAGATGTGAAAGACAAACTTTTTGTCTAAGTGATGTGTTAGTACTCCCCCCCTCCCCTCCTTTTGTAAGTTAAAGGATATTAGTAAGTATGTATGAATTATATAGGTACTTTAAATTTAAATGAAATTAAAAAATATAAATGAAAATGAAAATATGTAAATTACAAAGAATAAGTGATTTTTAAAAAAAATATATTAAAATTTAAATTAAAAAGTATATATACATAAATAGTTTCAATATTTAAATTTAAAACGAAAAGTGCATATCTATTTTTTAAAAGAAAATAGATAACAATTAAGTTACTCTTAAACTAATACATTCTAATTGATAGTTGTATTAAGAGTAATGATATGTTGTCACTTATTATAGTGCAAACACTGCATTGATACATTTTGTTTCTCTCTATCTCTCTCCTCTTGTCATATCATATTATTTACCACATCTATAATTCTCTCTTTCTCTCTCTAAGTGTATATGAGCTTTTGATGTCTATGAATCATACTTTTGTTGTATTAAATCTATCCAATTTTTTTTGTATGTACCATGGTTGCATTTAGATTAGAACCTAAGACCTCATGCATACTAACCAAATCCCCCACCACTAGGTTGACCCTAGTAGGTTTATCTATACAATTTTTCCATTATATATGGCTGAAGGGTGAAAAATTCTCCTATTCAATGTACTCTAATAAATTTGTACAAAGCATGCTCATTTTGTCTTAAAGGATATTTTTACTTTGAGCTATATATCGACCATTCCATTAACACTTATTATTCTTTCTATCTCTCTCCTTCTATCACATTATATATATCACTTATTATACCTATATTTTCTTTCTACTCTTTTTTTCCCTCTTTTAAGTGTTGAATATGTTCACCAAACTTTTCCCTTTTGATTTTCTTGAGTAAATATGCAGGTTACCATTGCTAGTTTAATATATTTCTAATTTAATACAAAAGAGTTTGATAGATATAGATTTGAAGGGAAAGAACGAACAAACTTTAATGTCATAAGATAAATATGAAAGGAAATTGTTCAAGAATATAATCAATTTATATTTGAAAAAAAAGAAAAGAAAATTTTGTGCTAAACAAAATTGAAAATGATTATCTTGAGAATATAAGCAGTTGAAATTAAAAAATAAAAAATATGATAAAATAAATTTTGAAAGTAGTTAATAATTAAATTTTAAAAAAATATAAAATAAAGTAATTAAAAATAATAATAAAGATATATGCCTTAAGAAAGAAAAGATTATACTAAATTTTAGTTAATAGTGAAGATTATATTAAAAAGAATGTGTTAGAAATTTATTGCTAACAGTCCTCTATTCTGTTGTTTTGAAACCCTAACTTAGTAAAATAAGTATTGTATTTTAGGCTCTAAGCCATCTCTCACTCTCATCTCATCGTTCTGTTTTCTTTCAATCTCATCTTTGTCATTTCAACCCTAAGTCCCTAATACTAAGTATCTAGTTTTCTCTTTGGAATTTGAACTATGTAATATGTAATGTCACATATTAGGATTTTAAGTTTGTCTTGATATATGTCAAAAAAAATTTTATCTTGATATAATCTTTATTCTAAATTTAAATGTGTATTATGTAATGTCACAACAATTATTATGTTTGAGAACTGATGGATTAATATTTTGATTCTTAATTTCATCACTTTTTTTTTAATATTTATTACCTATTTGAAAATCCAAAAACCATCCAATTCAAACTAATCTATAAAAAAAATGAAAAGTTATTAGATGATGAAATGACAAAATTATAACTATTAAATTCAATAATTTTTTCCTAAAAATAATCCAATATAAAACAAGAACATCTCTAGTCTAAAAAATTATTAGGTGATCTTGTATCACCATAATTTTTGTTACTCTTCACATAATATGTAATTAAATATTATTGATTATTTTTCGTAAATTATAAAATTTGAGTAATATGAGACATATAAATACTTGATAATTTTAAATTACTTAATAATTTCTGCCTTTTGTCTTGACCGTTAAGAACAGAGGCATGAGTGACATCACTCACGTGATATGCGTAACACGATGAACAGTAAAAATCATCCTGTCACTATCATTTGCAGTCATTGCAAACGTTAAAAGTCCTTTATGTTTTGTTGTTCAATAGAGAGAGACAAAGCGCACTCGATCGTGCAACGTAACGGCTTCTCCGAACTTACCACCAATAATCACTGCTTGTGTGCGAAAGAAGAGGGCAAAAAGGACACCACACCCCAAAAAATAAAATAAAATAAATTAACTCTCTACCTAGAGATACGTATACGTGTACGGTATATAGTATAAACCCTAATATACTGATCTTTCTTTCATCAAAAGCTTTATTTTATACTAATAGCGCTACGTATACCGGGCGGCTACGCGCGTCTATCTTGTTCCCCAATCCAGTCATTTTCTCTCTCTTTCTCCTATTTGTGTTTCTCGTTCTCGGTCAGAGTCAACAATAACATAACAACCCTTCCCTACTTTCCCGAGTATCGAATTGAAAACTCTTCTCACAACTCAAATTAGAAAAACCCCATTTCGTTATTTCCCATCATTGGTGCCAAAGCTTCAAACTTTATGCTTCTTCTGCTTCCCCTGGGTAAGAATCTGCTCCCTCTTTTGAGTTTATAGCGATCGACTATGACCCTTTTGTGACTTGATCCAAATCAGCAATCTTTTCTCTACTGGGTGGTTTGATTCTAGGTTTTGGTGGGGAAATGATGGGAAATTAGGGCTTGGTTGGGTCTGGAATTTTTCATCATTTCTATCGAAAAATTGTTCCTTGTTGTGCATATTTGTTCAAGTTTCGTTTTTGAGCTTGTTGATCATCTGGGTTGGTGTGTGTGTTGTCATCACACCCAGGCAGCTGTAATTGTACAAATCCCATGGCTGTGTTGTTGTGAAAAAAATTGTAGGAATTAGGGTTCAGGCTTTTAGGTCAAAGCCTCGAGCCTCTTTGTTTTTTTCATTCCCTTAATCAATATTGAAAATGTCATCCGCTGGTGTCACCACTCTTAGCCCTGTTCCAAGGGAGCTATTGTTGTCCCCAAATGGATACTATACCCCACTGCATTTGTCCCTGGATCATGAGTTCATTTTCATTTACCTCTCCTATTCTGGATCTTTGACTCCGATGCGGGTTCTTCCCTGCGATACCATTGAGTCGGTGAAACTCAAAATCCAGAAGGCTGAGGGGCTTCCTTCATTGACAAACAAACAAAAGTTGGTTTGTGATGGGCGGGAGCTGGCACGGAAGAATTCTCTGCTGAAGGACTATGGGGTTACAGAAGGAAATGTTCTGCATTTGGTGATTAGGCTGTCGGATCTCCAGACCATCAGTGTGAGAACTTCTTCCGGGAAGGAGTTTACTTTCCAGGTGGAGAGATGCAGAGATGTCGGGTATGTTAAGCAACAGATTGCAAAGAAGGAGAAGCGCTTTGCTGATCCTGAACGGCAGGAAGTTGTGTGTAATGGGGAGCTGCTTGAGGATCGGAGGCTTATTGATGATATCTGCTGTAAATATAACGATGCAGTGATTCATCTTTTGTTAGAGTGAAATATGCAGAAGTTAGGACAGGACAAGATGAGTTGTCCGTTGTGGCAAAGAAGCTGAATGATACAGATGATTATGATGTTAGTGAAAATAATTGTAGGAGAAAATATGATGTTAGTAAAGAAGATGCGGGAAGGGAGTATGAAGCCATCGAGACAACTGTGCCGATGAAGGCTCTTGATAAGGATCTTCTTTTGGAGCCAGTTATTGTTAACAAGAAAATTGAATTAGCTTCTGAGATTTGGAATATGATAAACTCTACATATGAAGGGCTAGACAGTGGAAATTATCCAATCAGGTCTGCGGAGGGTACAGGGGGAGCTTACTTTATGCTTGATTCAACAGGGCAAAAGTACATATCTGTTTTTAAGCCCATTGATGAAGAGCCAATGGCTGTGAATAACCCTAGAGGTTTGCCTTTCTCAGAAGATGGTGAAGGCTTAAAGAAGGGTACAAGAGTTGGTCAAGGAGCATTCAGGGAAGTTGCAGCTTATATTTTGGACCATCCAATGAGTGGCCGCCGATCATTATTTGGTGACGATAAGGGCTTTGCTGGGGTTCCCCCGACTCTTATGGTTAAGTGCTTGCATAAAGGATTTAACCATCCTGGGGACCTGACTACTAAGATTGGCTCCTTGCAAATGTTCATGGAGAATAATGGAAGTTGTGAGGATATGGGCCCTGGGGCTTTCCCAATGAAGGAAGTGCATAAAATTACGGTACTGGACATGAGGCTCGCAAATGCAGATAGACATGCTGGGAATATTTTGATCGGCAAAGAGGAGGAAAATGACCAGACTGTTTTGATTCCAATTGATCATGGATACTGCTTGCCCACAAGTGTAAGCACCTTATTTTTGTTGTTCGGTTGTTCTCTTTATTTTTATTGATAAATTGTTCTCTTTTAATGCATGCAATAGTGCTTTATTGTTTGCTAGATGTGAAGTGTTTGAAGTTTGTTTTTCTCTTCTGCTTGGTTTGGGGTGGTAAATGTTTTATTTACAGATTGCAGAATTCTGCAGCTCTTGACCCAATATGCTATTCAATCTAGTTTCATTGATAACTTAGAAAAGGTTTATTGGCTGGAGCTCTTTTTAGAATGCTTTTAATGTTTTTCCTTTTCTTTTTTGGCGAGAAATAATGAATTGTGCTACTGTAGTTTTTTTCCTACCATTGGAAGGACATGCCTTTTCAGGTGCTACTCTTCTCACTGTTGTGTGCTTTACGCAAAAGTTATTTTGGATAGACTGTGTAGATATTTTGAGAAGTGGCAAACCTAATTATCCTTTAACATTATTTTCTTGGTGCAATTACCTGTTTGAAAGACATTATTGACTCTCTTTTTCTTGCTTGGTTGGAGGAAGGGGTTTAGTGATATTTTCTGTGGATTTTCCCTTGAATCTTGTTTAAACTTCAAACCAGTCATTTGATGGGTTTTTTTGCCGTTCCAACAGTTTGAAGATTGTACCTTTGAATGGCTTTATTGGCCTCAAGCTCGCCAGCCGTACTCCCCAGAGATCATTGACTATATAAAGTCTCTGAATGCTGATGAAGATATTGCCCTTTTGAAGTTTCATGGATGGGATCTGCCAGTTGAATGCGCCCGCACTCTTCAGATCTCAACCATGCTTCTGAAGAAAGGAGTGGAGAGAGGGATGACCCCCTTTGCCATTGGGAGCCTTATGTGCAGAGAATCCTTGAACAAGGAGTCTGTGATTGAGGGAATTGTAAAGGCAGCTCTGGATTCTGTCCTTCCTGGCACAAGTGAAGCCACATTTCTGGATGCTGTTTCTGACATCATGGACCAGCACCTTGATGAGATCACCGGTTCCATCTCTTAATTGAAGTTAATTTCTGTCATAGAAGTTAGTATATAAATGTCTGTATAATTGTGTTCCAGTACATATCTATAGCTTAAATGGTTGTTTTTACATTATTTCACTGCATTTAGATCTTAACTTTTAGCATTTTCCAACGTTTCACAAATTCTTTCATTGGGTTTTACCTTTACCTCTCTTAATCCAGTAATGGAAGACAATTCCTTTACCTTTTGAATTATACCTTAGTATTTCATGTTAATTATTAACGAGTGTTACGCTTTGTAGAAGTGAAACGAGGGCCATGTGGGAAAATTGAGAGGTGTTGAAATATGTGTTTGGATGAGAAATTATTATAGTTCAAGATCACCATGATTCCAACCAATTTTTATGTAACACGTAAGCAAGTGTTATTAATTCACTGGTAAATTGAAAATCACGATTTTATGTCGTGTGAATATTGGTAGGGATCAAGGACACATGGTGGTCTAGAATTATGTAATAATTTCTCCTACTTGGATGCAACAAAAGAGATACAGTCATTTTCTATCCTTTTTACTTCTCAGTCTCAGTCTCACTCTCACTAGTCGTAGCCTCAAAATCCCAAAGGTTGCTTAGGCATTGCATGCTTTGGGACTGTGGGTGTATACCAAGTCATTCGTTACTCAAACCGTTGGTTGGGAAATGCGAGCTGCATGCCTCTGGTCATTGCAAATTCAGGTTTCTAGTTTGTAATACAATAATACTATTTTCTTTCAGCCAAAAAGACTTTCACTTGCAATTTTATTTCGGCAAAATAAAATTACTCTCATGACCATTTTTCAAATTATGTAGACTTTTACAAAGCATTAATTGCTTGCAGAATAAATAATATTTTTTTGTGAAAAATTACTTTCTAGAACATTAAATTTTTATCAACATGGCATGATATAGTTGACAGATAACTATGCTCCTTAAGTATATGGTCAGAAGTTTGATCCCAAATCCGTGCATATAGAAGAGCATCTGTTGAGAGAAATTAGCTCTTTAAATGGATTCTGTACCTTGAAATTAGTTTCTGACTCTCGGCTGGAGAATACTTTGGATGACAACAACAAAAAAAGCATTAAATTTTTGTGGAGATGCTTATTCTAGCGCTGCTGCTTGCAAAAATTATGTAATACGTGTTCAAGTCAAGGATAACTGGCGATATTTGTTATATTATACTGCTATAAGGTTGGTGTTGGTATCGTGGCACTGACAATGCAACTGATTATCATGTGAGGAAATTGCTTGCCCCGTCCAATTTGACTTTGCTATCTGGCCATCCAGAAAGGATCAGATTTTGGAGAAACGAAATCTTCAAACTATGCGAAGCCAACTTTCTAGTTACAGCACGTGGTTGGAAGACAAAATTCCACCTTCCACACAACGAAATTTCTATGCTATATATAGTTTCTAGGAAGTGTTGGGTATTACAGGAGTATAAAAAATTTACCCCAATAAATGATAGTTAGAGTTACAACAATGACCCTTAATAATAGTCTAAGCTCGAGTAAGATTTTCTCTCATAAAATATATCCATACTTTGTCATATATATATATATAGAATTTGTTAACATACACCCACTTAATTTTTAATTAAAATATGTTAACAAGTTATAACTAGAATTATTTTTAAAGTACACCAATAATATAACTTGATAACCTACTCTAACTAAAAACAAGTAAATGTACGTTAACAAATACTTGTAAGGATTACTAACATTCACTCACTTGTTTTTCAGTTGAAATACGTTAGTAAGTTATAACTAAAATTATTCTTAAAATACACCAATAGTGTAACTTATTAATGTACTCTAATTAAAAACAAATAGGTATACATTAGCAAATCTCTCTCTCTCTCTCTCTCTCTATATATATATATATACACATAACTATATCATATGGCTTTCAAAAGGATCTGCAGTCAGATTGATATACATCGAAAGAGTTATTGTAAGAAGGTTTTCTCTTTTGCATATCAATAGAAACATCTTTAGTGCCAATGAACCGCAAACAGGTAAAATCCTACGGATTAAAAAATAAAAAATCAAAAGCCCCCACTTCTTACTTTTTCTACATGTGGACAAAATTTCACTCTCAGTAGTTGTCTACGTGGACCTCGAATATAATAAGTTGATAACTATATGTTTCTCAGTTATATACAAAGGAGGATACCACATGCTACCATGCAGACATGACATCATTTTCTTCAACCTCAAACTTCTGATGACACATGTTTTCTCCATCTCCTCGTGAGTCTAGGAAAATCTGGTCAACATACGTTCTGGAAGCAAGAAAAATCCCTTTCTTCGTAAAAAGTATTTATTTATGCGCTTGTGTTCAATGTTTGGGGTAGAGGACTTTTCACTGTCTTCAACTGGTCACATTGTTGAAAGTTTGAGAGCCATCATCCCTCTCTAGGTTTCTTCAACTTCCGCTTTAACCTTTAGACACAAACACAAATGAAATCACTAAATATAGTATACAGAATGATGAAAAACTGACAATCTAAACTTATATGTTGTGTATTCCATACCACTGCTGAATTATGAAACTAGAAAGCAAATGATTACCTCTTGATGGAGCGGTCACTAAAACCAAATACACCTTTCATTAATGAGTTTATATCCACAGACTGCTCCTTCATCATCATATCATGATACATTTTGCTGCCAATCTCGGTAATTTGTTCCTCCACTTCTTCTAGTGGTTGGTCTATATTGAGCTGAAGTTCACCTTTCTTGATGACCGTAACGCCAAACCCATTTGCTTTAGCTTCTCGAAAAGCATCCTATGACATGTAATAAAAGTTAAGAAAACATTCATATGATTATTACCCCCAAAGACAACAACAACAACAACCAAGCCTTATACCCCATTAGGTGAGGTCGGCTACAAGGTTCACACGACACCATTTGGGTCAGTTAAAAACCAAATACATTATTACATTCTGAAATAATCTATGGAGCCCATAACATTGGTGAGAGCACACAAATACCTTAGGAGGCCGTGCAACAACGAAGGCGTGGCCATTTCCCAGCATTTCCATATGAGCCTGAATTATGTAACAAAGATTTTTGCAGTCACCAGGATCTTGGAAAGCGATCACATGATATGGCTTAGGTTCCAATTCAAGATCTGCAGTCATCTCCAATGAATAGAGTCCTACTTTCTGCTCTCCATCCTCAATTGTGTACAATTCAATGCACTAACAGAAAATAAACAAATTAATTCAGTATCAATGGACAGAAAAACAAAGCAAATCAATAATAACAATTGGAGAGGAAAATCTGAAAAGCATAGAGGATAAGTAGCTTTGATCCAGCAGAATTATCATTTCAAGTACACAATATACACACACATACCAGTACATGTGAAAGATCTAACCACCATAAGTAATCTTCCTCTTCGTTGTCTGCATATTCACGATATTTGCTAACCACTGCTTGCGGTCCAAACAACTCCATCTCTCTTTTAATCTTGTTGAGTTTCTTTTCCATGAAACTCCTATTCTTATCAGGGAGTTTGTTCATTAGATCAGCTGCTTCCTCTATTTCTTTTTCAGTGATCCAGCGATCCAAATCCTTCCCCATATCCTTCATTATGGACTTTATTTCTGGGTCTGTCTCAGCATTGTAAGAGTCCAAAAAACCTTGCGACCATTTCTTTGTGTGCTGCCAATATTCCTTCCCTGATTTTTTGCCAACTTTAACTGAACCATCACTTCCTTCGATAACAGTCTTTGCATTTTTCAACCTCTTAATCAGTGCTGTAGAGCCATCAACCTTTTCCTGTAAAGAGGAATCAACTGATTTTTTAGCAAAGCCACTCTCATCCTTCTTCACGGGGTTCATATTTCTGGTGGAACTTGTCTTTCTTTCATCAAGGAATTCATTTATAAACTCAGGAATTTTCTCCACAGGAGGCCCTTTCCAGCGTGGTATGATTTTCTCCGGTGGGTCATATATACTAATGCCATCTAGAGGAATTAAAGATAACTATTAGCATCATGTTTAAATTTATTCAGAAGAAAATGCTAGCTAATATTAAGAAATTCCAGCAACATATTAGTCCTACAAAAAAGGTTGCTAAAATCATTTCAAGAAATTAAAAGTTGATCAAATTCTCTATATCATATAATTTTAGAAACAGGTAACTACCTGCTCCGTAATCCAAATTTTCAATATTTGAATGGAGCCATTCATGTATGTAAGAAAGCTTTTTATTCTCTTTCTCCACTTTTTTCTCAAGACCTCTGAAAAATGTGTCCTTATCTTCATCATTCATCAAATAAAATGGGTCCTGTCCGGACAGCTCATTCTCGCGGACTCGAAAGACAATATCTCTAAGATGATCATCCTGCATCCAGTCAAGTTCTCCACCATCTCCAACAACTCCAAGTGATTCCATCTCAGTGGGTATATCTAAAGGTTGATTGACTCTCTCTTTTGCAGCCATGTAGTTATTTCTAAACCCTTCTCTAATTTTCTTAACTATGGGCTCAACTTCATGAAAGTTTTTCTCCAGCCAGTTTTCTGTCTTCCCAGACAACCTTGTCTCTGTACTAATGCCATTAACTTCACCGTCTAAAGTGGTGCCTGACTTTTGAAAGTTTCCTACTCCAGGTTCAATGCCAATGTCTTTGCGGTCGTCATCCTTTGTTGGGCCAAATTCCTTATTCTTCTGATCAGAATCGTCACTAGGATTTGTGGCAGGCTTAGAATCTGACAATCCATGTAAAGCATCACTCCTGATTTGCTCAACTATGGGGTCAACTTTGAGGAGGTTTTTCTCCGGCCAATTTTCTGGCTTTACAGATAGCCTTGTCTCCATACCAATGCCATTAACTTCACGGTCTACAGTGGTCTCAGACTTTTGAAGGTTTCCTATGCCAGGTTCTACACCAGAGTCTTTGAAGTAGTCATCCTTTGTTGGGCTAAATTCCTTATCCTTCTGATCAGAATCTTCACTAGGATTTATGGCAGGCTTAGAATCTGGTAATCCATTTAAAGCAACACTCCTGATTTGCTCAACTATGGGCTCAACTTCGAGGAGGTTTTTGTCTGGCCAATTTTCTGGCTTTACAGATAGCCTTCTCTCTGTGCCAATGCCATTAATTTCACAGTCTAAAGTGGTCTCAGACTTTTGAAGGTTTCCTACACCAGATTCAACACCAGAGTCTTTGATGTAGTCATCCTTTGTTGGGCCAAATTCCTTATCCTTCTGATTAGAATCTTCACTAGGATTTGTGGCAGGCTTAGAATCTGATAATCCATCTAAAGCATCACTTCTAATTTGCTCAATTATAGGCTCAACTTTGTGGAGGTTTTTCTCCAGCCAATTTTCTGGCTTTACAGATAGCCTTGTCTCTGTACCAATGCCACTAACTTTATGGTCTAAAGTGGTCTCATACTTTTGAAGGTCTTCCAATCCCGGTTCAATACCAGAATCTTCAACATAGTCATTCTTTGGGCTTAGTTCCTTATCCTTCTGATTACAATCTTCACTAGCATTTGCGACAGGCTCAGAATCTGATATTCCATTTAATGTGTCACTTCTAGACACACTTGTATTCATCTCCAAATCCTGGCACTTCTGGTCATTAAAATCAATAACACTTGAAGACTTCAAATCAGCAGTATTTTCTTTCATGGGTTCAATTTTAGATCCTGTGCCAGTGCAAGGATCCTGTTTGTCATGTTTTTTCGAAAGATAATCCCTAGCTTCCTTAACAGACCGTATGATCCTGGGTTTCTTCTTCACAGAACTTTCTTTTGTCACAGATGAGCCATTAAGAGGAGTATCTGAGGGCTTGCCATTTTCTCTGTCCTTCAGGTGCACATCATATTCAGCAAATTCTATTTCCATTTTCTTGATCTCCCTATCACCAGGAACTATGGCATCCGAAGCATATAAATTGCCTTTATCTGCAGGAACTACCTCATGCAGGACTGAATTATCTATGTTCTCTGGGACACCAACAGAAGTTGATTGCATAATGGCATCACTGTCTGTTGTTTCCCTTGCAACTTCATTTTGATGATTACTTAAACCGTCATCTTCTTCGCTCTTCTTTTTTATGACATCATTATCATCGGATGATCTCTCAATCACAGGGTCATCCATTTTCATATCCTCGTTAACTAGAACATGATCTCTTCCCTCAATTTTCCGCGCCCTCCTAGCCATTTCTCTTATTTCTTGAACTTTATAATCCATATCCATGGATCTAGTTTTCACTTTACCAGACGAATCATGTACTACCAGTTTATCCGCAGAAGCCTTAGCTTTCAGAATATTACCCCTAAGTTGTTCCTTATTTAACTTAGGCTTCTTTATGTCCACCACCGATCTCTCGGAGGGTTCAGGAATAATTTCAACAGCACCCTTTGCCGACTTCTCTTTCTCCTTCCTTGCCTTTATCTTCCTCCTCATCATTTCCTTCTCCATTTCGGTATGCTCCACCTCCTTATCTCCAAAAGCAAATAACTTCTTTACAGCCCACACAATAACCAACACATACAACACTTTCCTCCCAACCCCCGAAACCCTCGGAAGTAATCCAGGTTTCACAACAAAACCTCGAACAGCCTTAACAAAACCACCCTCCTTCTCACCTTCAACCACAAACTTAGCCACAGAACTATTCCTCGCAATCACATTATTCCCACTCTCCATCTCCATAGCCATGTTCTTAGCATTCAGAATTTTACCCCTCACTTCAGGGAAGTCCCCAATCACATCTCTCCTAACCTTGCTCCTTCTCAGAATCTCTTCTTCATCAACAAACACCCTCTTGACACCTCCAAAGGAATCTTCATAAACAGTGAATATACGACCAGACCCTACACCCCAATACTCAACATCCTTCTTGTACTGGTCAACCCAACTCTCCAATTTATTCCACAAAACAGACTCACTCAAAAGCTTAGATTTTGGTTTTTCAACTTCAACCACGTTGTCAACAATAGAAACCCCCTGAACCCCTACACCACTCTCTTCAACGCCGTTACCGGGAACGGAAAAAGGGTCGTTGGGAATGTGATTGGGGCGTACCTTGTGATCACGGAGGAGCTTCTTCCTCAGGGAGTTGCGGCGGTTGGTGGGTCGGCCGGAATGCGCCCAAGTTTGAAACTTTCCGGCGGCGGAGCTTGACGGGAAGAGAGAGAACGGGGTTCTGCGAAATGGGGATGTGGGATTTTTGTGGTATGAGGGGAATTTGAGGGTGAGGGTTTTGGGGTGGCAGAAAGTGGGGATTGGGAAGGTGGTAGGGCTTGAAATGTTGAGAATGTCCATGGATGAAAAACGAGGTTACAAAGAGTGAAGTGGTGAGGGCATGGTTGAATGAAGCTATGTATGGAGTGTGAGAAATGGAAACCTCTTTTTTGCTGAAACCTTAAACCTGTTCAGCTGAGATTGCAGTAAAACCCCCAAGCAAGACGATAACGTCTTGCACCGATCAAGCACGTCGTCGTTTTTGTTGTCGAGGGCTTACTGCTCAGCAATTGCGGATTTATTGATTTAAAATGTATTTATTTTTAAAATTTTAAATATGTTTTTAGTGCATTTTTTAACATTTTTTTTAGAATTTACTGGATATACACCTCAGTGTAAAATTTACATTATTAACCCATTAAAATTTGCTTAGACATGACTTTTAAAATAGATATTATTAAAATTAACAAACTTAACATATATGACAGTTTGTGATTGAATAATAACATCAATACATATCTATTTTTTATTGTTTATTCTTAGTAAATTTTCATTTTCTTAAAAATAATTTATTTTTCATTCAGTTATGATATGAGTTATGACATGCCATATTTTGCTAGAACATACATAATTAGGTATATATTGCATTAGTGTTTTTTTTTTTTTGGTACATCTATTGCATTTGTATTAAATAGTGCTAAAAGCCTTTTTTTTTTTAAATTATAAGAATCGAAATCAATAAAAAGAAATTAAAATGAACAAAATTAAATAAAATCATATTTATAACAATTATAAATATATCTCTTTTAGGAAATTATTTTTTATAAAAAGTATATTAGTAAAATATAACCTTAATCTTACGAAAATATTTTCAGAAGTGTAAGTGTTTGAATAATTGTGAGAAAAATTATTTTGTTAATTAATTATATCTATAATTAATTAATGCTATAATCAATTATATTAAATAAATTTATATTTAAGTATGTTAGGTGAAAAAATATTTCAAGATTTTTTCATTTGAAATATTTTGAACTTTTAATTTCTATAAAAAATGTATGAATTATATTAGATAAATATTTATTTTTATATAAATAAATATATTTTTAATATATAAATTATATTAGGCTTCATTAATATTTTGGTCCCTGTAAAATACACATTTTTTGCTTTTAGTCTTGATAAAAAAAAAATTATTCGGTTTAGTCCATGTAATATTAGATTTTTTCATTTTGGTCCCTACAATTAGATATCTTCCATTAAGTGCTGACGTGGCTCACAGAATGTCATGTTGGCAAGCCATGTATGATTACACATCAGTAGCAACACTAAAACATCAAGGACTAAAAAAAATATTATACGGAGCATTTTGAAAAAATATATATATTATAGGGACCATTTTGAAAAAAATATATATTACAGGGACCATTTTGAAAAATATATTTTGGGGTTGGTTGAGCAAAATTACATGAAATACTTACAGTTTGAGCAAAATTCAAGATGGGGATACTTCAAAACTCTTCCAAAATCGCTATCCTTGTGTAGCAAAGCTACTCGACAATAGAGAACAACAAAACATCTACTTGCAAGTTGAAAGAGTTGAAGTCAACAGCGTGGAGCTAAGTCAACACATGAAGGATCAACATGAGATACATTATAAATGCTATTTGAGATTTAATGGCATGTACCTCTTCTTCAAGCTCATTGTCAAGAATATAAACAAGGTTGGTACCATTTATAATCAAGGATAATTAAGTTGAAACAACATCAAAACTTCCTTTAGAATTGTTAGTAACCCCATACACAGCCATGTGTTTTCTAAAGATGACAAGGGCATCTTGCAAATGTCTTCGACATGGCTCTCTATTGTTGGCATTAATTATAATATGAGTCATGTTGCTCATTAGGAGCTTTGAGGAGTATCCAATTAATATGGCATTTCCTGTTTGTCCCTAGTCAAGACCCATACTTTAATACTTGCAATCCTTAGAGACTCAATAAATTCTGGCTCGCCTTGCTAGAGTTTATCTTCAATAACAGTTGCACCAGATATGCAAAGATTATTCTCTACATTGGCAACAACCTTACGAAGCATAGCAACCCTTCTAATCAAAGCAATACTTACAACCTCAAAGGCAGAGTTCCATTGCTTGAATTCTAAAGTATTCAAGTCCCGCATCCCAATAACAACTGTCTTCAAACCCATAGAGGAATAATAGTGAAGATGGGTTTTAGTTGCTTGTAATGTGCTTGTGCTCAATGATTTGTTTATCACACTAAGCTTGGATGTATTTGCCCCTTTAACAAAAAGTCTCACATAATTAATATAATTAGCATTCTCTTCCAATCACTATCAAATTCATGCAAACCCAAGATATTGAACCTACATAGCCCATAATAGAAATATTCATTAAAAGAAGATAAATAAGGCACTTAAATCTTTCTGGGGGATACTTCAAAACTCTTTCAAAATCGCTATGTTAATTGTGAAATTGCAGGCATTGAACTTAGACTATGGTAAACATTTCCAAAAGTTACCTAACAATTTAACATGATTAAAAGTTCTATAACAACTATCTTTAAATGACTACAACTCATTATCAAGCTTGCCTCCTCAAATAAGGAAGTTGAGTTCCTTAACGAGTTTAACCAAGTGTTTTGTTGGCAAGGAAATAACGTTCCTTTTAGTATAATTGGGACCACTAAAGCTTAAAGGAGACCCTTATATGTGTGTGTGTGTGTGTGCGTGTGTGCGTGCGTGTGTGTGTGTGTATTTCTTTGGAATAATCCTTGTAATATATTTTTTTAATATGGTCCCTATAATATATATTTTTTTCATTTTAGTTTCTAGCGTTAGTATGTCACTGTTAAGTGTTGACGTGTAATCCTACGTGGCATGTTGATGTGGCATTCCTTGAGCCATGTCAACACTTAATGTTAAGACAAATGACGAATTTATAACCCTCAAATATTTTGATAATAACAAATAGTTAAAATATATATGTTTTTACAAAATCGTCTGATCATTTGTTTGCAAGCAATCGTCTAATGTTTTTAAATGAATATCATCTTTATCTTTTGATTAGATAAAATTTGTAACTAACAAATCTTTCAAACAATGACAATGTTCCAATGTGATCTGCACATCAATCAAAGCGTAAGCTACCTCGAAACGTATAAAACCTACATACCTACTCTCGAGGATAGTCTGCTTTTTTTTAAGCGAAAAAAAAAGAATGTGTGTGCGGATGTCAAAACGGAAAAGCGAACGTGACAACTGCTACAAGATTAAGTACAAGAATAGAAAAGATAAGCAAACTGCTTTATCTTATCATATGACAAGTTGGTAAAAGGCATTAAATGCTGCATTTAATGCTCCAACGACTCTCTTCATTAGACAAAGGTTGTCTCCTGCAAAACACTCAACGGATACTTTTGGAGAAGCTTATAAATAGAAGAAGAGACCTCTTTCGTGTTGTTGTTGCTGTTAAATCATAACATCTTTTAGAAATGAAAAAGCTCTTCTCTTGTATACTTTGATTGTAAAAATCCTTTGTGTACTTACTTGTATATTCGTCTAATAAGACTTTAAGCCCAGTAAGGAAACTCATAAGTAAATCTTTTTCAAAGAAATTGATAGAAGCCTGAAGAGGCTTTGATTCAAAGAATATTTGGGTTATTGCTTAGAGAGGCAAGTAAAAGACTACTTGGGTTGAGCCTAAAGAGGCTTGTGGAAAGAATACTTGTAACTTGGAAAAGTTAGTAGAATTTGGTTGTTGCCAAGAACTAGACGTAGTCTTTGGAGTGAAACACACCAGTATAAATCTTGTGTGCATTCCAGTTTATCGTTTAGCTCTCGTCTGTTTTATATAACATTTTTGAAAAACTCTTTGATCATATCTTTCATACAATACGCCTTTAACGAAGGTTTTGCAAAAATTTGCTATAACACAATTCAACTCCCCTTTCTTGTGTTATCTTTGTGTTTTACACTTAACATAAGGTATCTAACTATAAAACAATATATATATATATATATATATATATATATATATATATATATATATATATATATATGATATTATAAGACTAAATTGAACAAATGTTAAAATTCATGATAAATAAATGTTTTTGAATATATAAATTATATGTTAGATTTACAATAAACAATTTAAGTTGTGATATAAGTTTATTCCTAAATATTGACAATTTCTTTTTAAAAAATTATTGAAATTCAATTTAGAAATAGAGATAAAAGATGACATATTGAAATATATAAAAAGTTAAGAATATTAAGTATACAATAAAGAGAAGAAGGGATATGAGACTAAGGGGTGCTCGTTAGATCAAATTGATCCAATGAACCAAGCAATTAAAAATAACCAATTGAATTGGTTTTGGTTGGGTTAGTTATTTGGCTTTTTCACTTCAAATTTGAACCAATTATAATTGATTCAATTCTCAGATTTATCTTTTTTTCCAACCCGAACCAACCTAATAACTCAATTAACTATGTTTTAGTTGTTAGATTAATACATTTTAGATTTTAATGCTTAAATTTTCTTCTACTTTTATCTTTTCTTTCTTTTTTGTTCATTTTATCTTCTTATGATTTTATCTAGTGTTAACAAGTGTCTTAATTTGGTCACGTTTATTATGTAATTTTTTTTATCATATTTTGGGTAAAAAAATTATTAAGACATGTAAAGTGATAATTATAAAAAAAAACTAAATATTAAATCAAATAAACAATTAATTATTAAAAATAAAAATATTTTTCATCTTGCATTGATTTATAATGACCAGAATCAAACTAATTCAATCTTAATCAAATTGGTTTAGTTTGGATTGACTTAAAAAATTTTAAACTCGAACCAAATTAACTTCATAAAATATGATCAATTTGAATTTGATTTTACCATTAACTTGAACCAATCCAACATATGAACACCCCCTATTATTTGATGTGGTTGATGATAAAAATTTTGACTAGTTATACAAGTAATGTGTGAAAAACACATTCAAAAAAGAAAAATATATATTAAAAATGTCTAATCAAGAGAGTGAAAAGAGTGAGAATCTTACTTTTTAAGTTATGTATTCTAATTTATAATATATGGATAGATTCTTAGTTTGTATATAAAATAATTGATTTTTTATAATAAAATAAGAAAAAAGGCTAATAAAAAGATAATTTAATAACATTCACGTTTAGTATAGTAGAATTGAGTGCAATTTAAATATATTGATATGGCTTAAAATCTAGTCGTGTGTATGAAAACGACTTAATTTAGAGAGATAATATTCACTTCAATTATCTCTTCGCCTTAAAATGGATTAATTTATCTACTAGGGTTGATTTAGAGGTGGGGACTTTGAGTAGTAAGCATGAGGCCATCAGTTTTAACCTCAATACTATTATTGTACATACATAAAAAAAAAATAGTGATTAAATTAATTTGTTAATCCCTACAGTTTGATAGAGTTTTTAATTAAGTCATTATAAGTAAAAACACTTTAAAAGGTCCTTACAATTTTAAAAATTTGTAATTAAATCCCTACATACTAATTTATATTTGATTTAATTGTATTTTTTATCCTCTAACTATTGTAATTGTGTGGTTTTAGTCCCAAATTTTCTTTCATTTACATTCAAGTCCCTCCAAAGTTAATGAATTTTCAAAAATGAGAAAGAAATTAATAAAGTATTGAAGGTGGGGATTGAACTCCTACCCTTAAAGTCCATCAAGGACACTAAAATCACTAGGCTAATGAATTTATTTGATATGTAAATAAAAATGACATTGTATATAACTTAAATGGTAGACTAAAATTACACACATATTTATCACTATTAAATTAAATAATATTATTATATAAAATAATAATATTAAAATTAATATTAATAAATATAAATTAATAATATATATTAAGGACTAAAATTACACATATATTTACTATTAGTAAATAAACAATTTAATATTATAAAACAAAACAAACAATAACTTATACTTTTTAATACTGTATTTCTTAATTATAACTTAATCACTCTATTTTAAATAATTTTCTCTTTTATAAATCGTATTGTTTTAATTTTTTATTTTTTCTTTGCATATTTTAGTGACTGAAAAAATATTATTATCAATGTAGTAATTTTATATATATTTCACTAAAAAGGTATATTTATATCATATATGTTCAATTAACCTTCTTTGGGTATATTTATATCATATACAATATATTTATATTTCTATAGAAGTTTATTAATATACACTAATTTATATATATTAGTGAACTATAATGGTAACTCCACTCATGCTGACAAATATATATTATTAATTTATTTTTATTAATATTAATTTTAATATTATTAATATCCAATAAATATACTAATTTATATTTATTTGTATTAATTTTAATATTATTAGTTTATATAATTTTAATTTAGTAGTGGTGGTAAATATATCTGTAATTATAGTTTCTTATTTAAGTTATATATAACATAATTTTCATTTATATATCAAACATTAGTCTAACAGTTTTAATATTGTTTTTGGACTTCAAGGGTGGGGGTTCAATCCCCACCTTCAACACTTTATTAATTCTTTTCCATTTTTTAAAAATCCATTAAATTTGGAGGGACTTGATTATAAACGAAAGAAAAGTTGGAAAACTAAAATCGCATAATTGCAAGACCTAAAGGACCAAAAATGTAATTAAATCAAATATAAATTAACGGAATTATAACGGCGTTAGTGTGTAGGGATTTAATTACAAACATTTTAAACTATAAAGATTTTTTTAAAGTGTTTTTAACTATAAGGACTTAATTAAAAATTCTACCAAACTATAGAGACCAACTGATTAATTTAACCAAAAATAATTTCCCAGTATCCGTTATAGATACCCTTTATGCACTCTAAAATCTTCCATGGAGACAATCATATGAATAGGATATGAGCAAACTTGTACCAATCATTTGATTTTAACCCCCAGACCTTTTCTAATAATTGCTCAATTAAGGTCATTAAAAAAAGTGATTTCTAAAGAATTGATTTATTTTAAGAGTTTTTTAATATAAATAAAAACTGATTTGTATTTGATTATAATTATAAAAAACATCTTTTTTTTTTACCGCAGATATTTTTTAGAGAAGCATCTCCAAGCTGTTTTTCAAAAAAGTAATTTTTTGTTTTTTTTATTCTAATTGTTAAAAAAAAATTATCCAAACACTTTAAAATTTTCAATAAGTGTTTTTTTTCTTAAAAAAATGATTCTTTAAAAAAAAAAAGTTTAAACAAACGTAATTTAAATAACAAGTTAACAACTAAAGTTACCTGTAATGCTTGGAGTCTAGTAGATAAATACTCAGTTCACGACTCTTGTACAAACTATATACATCTCAAATTCCTACAAAACCAAGTTCATCATAGGAATATTTTTTTGAGCTAATTCACGCACGCTTGTCTAGAGCAAGTGAGAAGTCTAGTAGATAGTTCATAACTCTAAAATACAAAATATTTATATCACAAAATCCCACATGGCCAAGTTCATGACAAGATGTACTTTTGAGCTAATTTATGTATACTAATGCATTGTCCAGAGCAAAGGGATGCCACTTTCATAGCAATGAAACATGGATGTAAAGTGAACTGAGATGCACTCTTTGACAAAAAATAATTTCAGTTGTTATAAATGAAATAGTTATATTATTCTTATAATTTTTTTACAGAACCTTTTATAAATTTATTTTTTATATTTCACTTTATTATATCATTCATTTTATCTCATATTTATTTCTTTTATCTTTTTATCTCTTTATTTATTATACTTAAAATTATACTAATTTATTGTACAAATACAATTTCTCTAAATAAAATTCATGGATGCTTAATTCAGCCATCCATTGGTAACATCTAAAACATTCATTCCTCTAATGATCTTATTATTTTGGGGGTGCTGCTATTCTCACCTCAATTTTTGCTAATTTCATCACATACTTTGTTTATTTTTTTTTTATTAAAATACTTCTGACAAAAATACGTTTTTATTGTACAAAATATACAACAAAACGTATTTCCGTTGTGTTAGGGGGGTTTGTTGAGATACACAACGAAAATACGTTTCTGCTATATATCTTAACAACCTATTGAGATACACAACGAAAATGCACAACAGAAATGTGTTTCTGTTGTGTATTTCGACAAGATCTTGTCGAGATATACAATGAAAATACACTTCAGTTAATAAATGGGAGTGGGGTGAGAGAAAGAGAGAGAGTAAAAAGAGAGTGAAGTTTTTCACTTTTTTTTAAAAAATTTGAGGGTGAAAATAGAGGGGGAAAAAAGGTAAGAATAGCAGGGCCCTTATTTGGGTTTAAAGTAGAATGTATTAAAAGACCCGTAGGTCAAAAGCCCAACGCAAACAAATACTGGACCAAGCCCAACAAGAGCAATAGAACAGTACTACTCCAATTAATGCGGCATGTCACCAAGCGTGCTTCATCCAAGATACGGCATGTCATCAGTGTTCGAATACACTTTTTGGTTAGTATTTATACCAGAAAAAATAAGAAAATAAAATGTATTGAGCTTTTTTATAAGCTAAAATCAATTTATTCACCTTAATTTTTAGAAAAATTTAAATGAAAAAAGCTTATATAAAAGTAAAGTGCATAAGTTAATTTTAACTTATGTAAGAAGTTTAATTTATTTTACCTTTTTATTTTCTTTTTTTATAAGTGTTTATAAATAAGTTTATCTAGATAAAGTCATAATCATTAGAGTCATTATATTTATACACCCAACTTCTCTTACAACTCACTTCCATCTTATTTTTCTTTCTAACTCTCTTTTAATTTTCCATCATATCATTTGTTATATTTATTAGATTTGTTATATTTATCAGATTCTATCTCTTCTTTTATCTTTTCTCTCTATATTTTTATTCTTTCCAAGTATACACCCCAAAAATAAAATGAATGTTTAACATTTTCCTAATCATTAAATCAGAATTCATGATAACCATCCGACTTCAGTATAACTTTAACGAGAAGATTCATTTGAGTTTGAATTTGTTTCTCTTATTTGCAAAACTGAGGATAGGTTTGAAGATATAATTACTCAATTTTAAACTCAAACCCACCTTATAATCACACACATATAGAGAGAGTAAACATAAAAATTATATTCAGACTTCTAATTAAGCATCTATTTTTTTTTTGGTGTACAATAAAAACAACAAAATTTGAACATAAAATTTTATGCAAACTGCTCAAATTATCCTCCCACTAGGTTAACCTAGTGGGATCATGGTCTTAGAAAAAAAAATCTACTTTAATTATGTTTAGAATCGAGTTATATATATATATATATATATATATATATATATATATATATATATATATGTATGTATGTATAAAGTTGAGATTTTATTTTTAAACTCTTATTTATTATAATTATTAAAATATAAATTAATTATTATAACAGTTTAATAATTTACTAAAAACATAATTTAGCTTTTGAGTCTCTTATTTTTAAAATTCTTAATATTTATTATTTTTTTGTATATTATTTAAATTAAAATGTAATTAATAACTTTATACATACCCCCCTCTCTTTATATATATATATATATATATATGAGAATAAGTTTTCCTTATCTCGATAAAAATGGGATAAAATTTTAATTTTTCATCTCTATCTTTCCTAAACTTCTTCAATGGTGACATGGATGGAAAGAGTCAAACTCACTTTTAACTCATCTCATTTTCATCCTTGTGAGAGAAAGGAAGAGCATTTTATTATCTAAATAATTTAATAAAGTTAAAATCATAGAATTTAAGTTAATTTTTTAGTTTCTTATTTTTAATATTCTTAATATCTATTAATTATTATCTATTATATGAATTAAAACATATTTGATATATAATTTATTTAAAAATATATAAATCTTTGAAGAGTTTGGTCTTTACAAAATTTCCCAATCCTAACAAAAACAATGGTAAATTTAAATTTTCAACCCTCACTTTAATCAAATTTGATTTTGAACCCATTGAGTCCTAATAGGAGTGAAAGTAGAGAAGACAAAATTAGTGTCAACCATGCTCTATTGTCATGATTAAGCTAGGGTGAGTATGAGCTGGATTTTTTTTTGTCTCTATCCAACCTGAAATTTTGATAAGATTATTTATTTGAACCTGAACTCAATTTGATCAAAACTCAATATTATGTGGAACGAGATTGGATCAACCTCATTTATTAATATAATATATTAATCTTAACATTATGAATAGTTAAATTGTAGAAAAGGATATACAATACTTAAGTTGAGATATATTTATAATATATATTACAAAATAAATAATATCAATATAAATATAATCTCATATTATACAAATTATTATTTATTATATCAAATTTTTTTATTATTAATGCATAATTATTAAAAAAAAATTGTTAAAAAATATATAAGATATTAAACTTAATTGAAACGACCCAAAATATAATCCTAACTCATTTTTAAAATATATTAAGTCTAATTTCTAAAAATTTAAACTTGTTAAATCAATATCAGATCGACCAAATTAATAGGATGAGATGGTCATACACGCCCCTAATTAAAAAATAAAAAGACGTAAGGGTGACATCCTTCGAAACTTTGTGCATATGTGAAAACTCTCACCTTTCATCCACACACCAGCAGCGCCCCAACATCAATTCACTCAACGAGTTTGATTCCATTTCCATCGATATAAAACGGGCTGTCTTTTTTCATTTTCCATCCTCTAGTCAATTTGAGAGGGTCGCCTGTTGAATGTTACACAACAGAATTTAGATCCTCAAGTGTCGGATTCTTATTCTTAGCAGAAAAGAGAGGTCAGAAGAGTAGTGATAAACTTACACCCTATTTTTTGGTGTATAAAGAAAGAAAGAAAAAGTAATTGATGTGATAATTAATACGATAAAAAATTAAAAAGAAAATAAGAAGAAAAATAAAATAGAAGTAAGATGAAAGAAAAAGTAAATATATGTTAAATATTTTGAAGTTAAAATTAGATAAATAAGGATCCTTTCCCGCCAAATAATCATGTAGTCAAGGAAAAGAGAATGTAATGTATACTGTATAGTGTTGGTTTTAGTTTGATAGACTTAAGAGTAAAAGAATAATGATAAAGTCGGTTAACATATTTTACTTATTTGTTTGTTGGACGACTGAAATATTATTCAGGAGAAGGAAATTGTAGTCAAAAAAAGAAAAACAAGGAGCTGAAGATCTGAAGCTTAATAGCTGTACAGCTGCAAGCAAAATGGACAGAGAAGAAATAGTTGATTTTTACGAGTAATTATTAAATAAAAAAAATTGAAAAAACAAATGATTATCAAAGATATACCAAAATTACGACATAATCTTTCACTGGGATTTACTATATCTGCATCCATGAATAGTTGAACTCTCATAGGTTTTGGCTGATTTATCAAATTGAATCACTTTTATAAACTATTTATTAAATTAAGACTCTTTTGAAATATATTACTAGAGTGAGGGTGGTCAATGCTGGAAAAAGTTAGTCAAACTAGTATTTTTAATTTCATGTCAGCTTTTTTATTAATTTTTTTAATTTAACTATGAAAAGGATCAGGTGGCTATTAGGTGGGATACTCCAGTAGTAATAGCATTTTTTGAAAATGTTACTGCCATTGGGGTATCTCACGTAATAGCCACTTGGTGTACAATTGACAGTGTTGGTGGACATGTATGCAACACGCTTGTACTACTAGTGTTCGCTTATTTATTTATTTTCTTAAAAACAAAAAACAGTAATTTTTAATTTTATATATTTTTAAATTAAAAACACTAATATCATTAGCATTTTTAATATTTTATTTATTTTAACAAAGAAAACACTAGTATTAATAGCAAAAATGCTAGTAATATTAGCGTGGTAGACATGTGTCTATCAACATTGTCTATTATGTACCAAGTGACTGTCACGTGAAATACTTCATTAACAAAGTGACTCATTTTGGTCACTTAGCCCATAGGTTCTGCCATTAACTTACTGACACTTGCTTCCTTCCAACACTAGCTAACCTGACAAGTCAATCTTGCAGGTTCTGTCGTTTATCTTGCAGTTTATTTTTTATCTGGATTCATTATTTATTTATCAATTCTCAACAGATTGCAGATCTCAGATCCCCAAATTTTACGTTTTGTTATTTATATAATAATTTAACATTTTTTATAATATTTTTTCACTTTATTTATTATGTCATTTATTTTAAAACTTATTTTATCATGCACTTATCTCTTTATTCTTTTTTTTTCTTTTTGTATAAAAATATAGTACAAAATTAATGTACAACTAATATTTCTCTTTTGTTTTTAACTGTTACTACATCTTACCGATATTTTAATACCACTAAACCAGTTCTTTATGAATGAGAACAGTTCCTGTAAATTGTACTCTGACCTGCTTTGCTAGTTTTTTTTTTTTTGAAGAATACTAAAATTGAATTCCGTTCTGCACCACATTGTATAGTTTAAAGAAGACCTGACTTCTTGCAAGGAATAGTACGAAAAGAAGTTTCTTGCAAAATGTAATTTTGAGGTTATTTAGCACTAACTATGCGGCAATCTAGGGATTTGTTTTGAATTACATTACAATATTGCTTAATTATTTGTTCTCTTGCACATAGAGACATAAGAATTAAATGAGGAAGAATAGCAATATTTTTGGACAAAAGAGAGAATGCAGGTCCTAGCCCATTGTTCTTCAATACAAAGCATATTTTATTTCGAATCCGAGACTTTTGCCTAACTTGCTCCATAATTAAGTCTGAAGTCTATATATTCACATGTATGATGAACCTGCGGGGACACTTTCCAAATATTCAAATTAAAAAAAAAAATTAAGAAATTTGGACGAATGCTCATACTTGCTATACGTTCAATCATTCAACAAGATTCATTTAACTCAAGTTTTATTATTAAATATTTACATATGAATTTTCGAAGACATGTTAGCAGGGATTTTTTAATCCTAGTTTAGAGTATAAGACCATACACGGACATTGACCAACCTTTTCTGTCATGCTCTATTCATAATTACAATTTCTAATCATTATTATATTTTTTAAAAAAAAATAAGAAGTATGAAACCTTGTAAACTTTCAAGTTGCTTTGGGAAGACATCAGTAGGAAATTTGTATAAGAAATTGACCAAAAAAAAAAACTCACCGCATCATCGGTCAGTGTTAGGTTGCAGGGTCTTCGCTCGTTATTGTGATTTTAGAAAAGGATATGTACACTCCTGCAGTGACTTGGTGCTTTCTCCACTATACAAGTCTCTTTCACAGCTAGAATCCAAAGACATGGAAAAGAAAAGAGATTTGCTTTGCTCTTTCCTAAGCTATCTCCTACTAACCATTTGACAATTTTCTCAATTTGTCCGTGCCTGTTATGCATGTGCTGATTGGAGCTCACACTTTGTTACTAGTGATCATGTGGGCATGTTTGAACCAGCTTTCCATGTTTGGTTAAGATTATTTATGTAGAAATTATGAGTTTTTAAAAAAAGTCTTATCAAAGAAGCTAAAAAAAAATTTCTCTAAATTAAATTAATATAAACTCGTATTCATAGGCAGATGGAGCCAGAAAGTAAGAGACAGTGGAGTCGTTTAGCCCACTATATATAAGTGATGGTGCAATAGTACATTATCTAGGTTTCTAGCTGGAACAAGAGAAATGAGCATTTTGGAAACATCTAAGTATATATTTGAATTAAAGTTAGAAAAGCTTAAAAGTACATTTACTTTCAAAACAACAATTTTTTTTTCTTCATTTTGTGTATTAGAATTTGTTATTATGCATTGGAATTCATAAAAGTACTTTTCTAACTTTAATTCAAACATAACCTAAGTAAAGCATCCCAATAATTTAATTGCTTAAAGATTTACCACTCAAATGATCTTAAGCTTTATTATATTAATGCCTATTTTTAGGTGTAGTCAAGGTATCCCTCAATTGGAAGCTAAATACTAATCCTTTGAAATACTGAAATTCGTTTAAGGAGTTAACATCTTTTAATAGATGTTTTTTGCATGTATACAAAACTGAAAATTGAACTCCTGATCATATACTTAAAAGACAAAATTACATGCTAATCATGTCACACCATATTAATTATATTAATGCCTATTTATTAGAAGAAAAACGTAAAAATCACTTAAAGATTTACGACTCAAATCATCGCATCATAACCAAAATTTAAGTTTAAAGGCCTAATTCAATATGATTTATTAACTCTTTTAACTTATTGAATTGTTAAATTATTTATCGAAATTTTATATTTGAGTAATTTTAATGTTTTTCAGTAAATAATGTGATTAATTCATCTAATATATTTTAATACATAATCTCAATAAAATTCTAGAAAATTTAATTTGAAAAAACTTCTATTGACAATAGCAATAATTATGATACTATGTATCATAATTTATATGCAATATAATTATTATCATTCTTCACTTTATTCTCAAAACATAAAATCCATTCCGAAAAGTAATCAAAAGATGACTTCCGTGATTGGCAATCCACGCGTCCACCTGGCCGTTAACATCACTTAATTCGTTTCTTAGATATTCTATGATTCTATCAATTATTTTTGACACTTTCCGTCTTTCCCCCACAAAATTTAGTAAGATGGTGCCATAACTCCAAGCTTTTTACATTTTGAGAATTAAACTCTTTTTTATAAAAATTAATTAAAATATATTAAAATTATTTCATTAAAATTTATTAACTTTTATAAAAACTATTTCTTAAATCATATAATTAATTGACAATATACACATTTTTATACTAACAATATATCAATATTAAACATACATTATAAGTTATTATTGTACAGAAATTTCATTCTATACACTAATCAATGGATATAAAAAACAAAACTCAAATGCAGAGGATCCGCAAATTTCATTCTATAAACTGAGTTCAGTTTGAAGTTAAAACAAAAAGGAGAAAATTTCACAAAACAGAACAATTTTACACGCACACACGCACGCACAAAAAAACATTATATAATTTTTTAAAACAGAAAATAGAGTAATATTTTACAATTAAAATTAAAAATAAAAATGAAAATAAACATTTCCACAGAGTAATTGGTTCCTGTTCTTTCCCCATCTATACAAATCACAATACTCCCCACGTATAAAACTTCTACACTGGAAGTTTACTCATCTCAATCATAATTAAACACAACACAATGGAGCACACAAAGCATACACAGGTGGAATGAAAATATTTTGGACGCATTGCTGAAGCCTATCAAAAACAAAACAAAGATATAAAACCTATTTAGCTAAATAATATAATATAATTCAGAGATTGATATTTACACAAACAACAATGTTTTCTTGACAATAATATCATTCCCTTTCATTTTAAATAGTAATTGTAGTGTATATAAAAAAAAAAGTTATATGCAACATCAGAACATAGTAACTGCCCCTTATTGTACCATTAGAAAGTAGCATGTCATTATGTAATACGATAAAAACATCAAGATTAAGATATTAATCTCCCTTCTCTAATCTCTACTAATCTCGCATAAATAAATAAAAGAAAGCCAATAATTAAAAAAGAAAAAGTGGAGGGGAAGAATTGTTCCCAAAACCCCAACTCACATCACATTCCATCACGCGCACCCTCTGGGGGCAAACCCGACCCGAGAACCCGCCAAGTCAAACACAACCCGAAACCCTTGCTGTTGAATGTTCCCAATGATAGACAACCCGCTCATCGTTCCGGCAAACGCAAAGCAGAAGCTCCCACTATTATCCACCGGAATGAGATAATTCGTCGCCGGCAAGGACACGTCAGCACCGCGGAAGTGCAACACCACGGTCGGAACCTTAACCTCAGACAGCCCCGAGAGGTCAAAACACGTGTCGAAAAGAGAGAACTCCGCCCCGCGCTTCAAGTGCGAAGCCCCGACCCGAAACGCGTCTCTGAGAGCCACGTACGCGGGGCGCGTGAGGCGCGTCACGGAAGTCCCCGAGTCGATAATCACCCCACCGTTCCCGGTCGGGTCGAGCCGAAAGAGCGAAGCCGAAATGCCGCGAACCGGCGCGCCGCCAACGCTGACCCCAAGCAGCTCAACGTAATAAAAGGTGTCGAGCTTTGGGTTTTTGATCAACGGAGTGAACCGGGCGGTTCGCGAAATGGCGGAGTCGCCAAACACGACCGAGGACGGTTTGGCCGAGGCGGTTCGGTCGGCTAAACAGTAAGAGAATTTGTTGTTGAACCGGGCTCCGGTCTGGCTGGGAAACGACAACCCCCCGCGACCGAGGCCCAACAAACCCGCGGCGCCCACAAAGAGGCCCTCGTTGTCGTGGCCGCAGCCGAGGGCCACGCGCGGGACCTGCGCGCGTCGAAACGTCAGCGTTTCGGTGGAGAAGTCCCCGAACGTGAACGAACCGTCGCCGTAGGAAACTTGATACTGGCAAGCGCTGTTTTTCCGGCTGCATCCCGGCGAGTCGAGGCGGCGGCAGAGGGGGGACCGGCAGGGGACTCCGGCGAAGGTTTTGGACTTGGTCGGGTCGAAGACCGGGTCGGTCTGGGGGTAGCATTTTGCGCAGGGCGCGCACTGGAGCCAAACGACGTCGCTTCCGGTGTCGAGCACCATGTAGACGTACTTCGGGGGGGTGCCTACGCCCAAGCGCGTGAAGTACTCGCCGCTGCCCTGTGCGAGGCCCGAGATTACGGAGCTGCTGAAACCCGACCCGGGCTTGGCGGGTCGGGTTTGGTTGAGGGACGAGGCTAGCGAGGTGAGGGTTTTGACCCTCGCGGCGTCGCGTTGGAGCCTTAGGTGGAAGAGTTGGGATGGGGTTTTGTTGGGGGAGAGTGCGTCTACGTGGTGGAGGTGGACGGAGAAGGATGGTTTCGGGTCGGGTTCTGTGGCGGAGGATTCGAGCCATGAGAGTGAGGGTGGGTGGGAGAGGGTGCGGAGGAGGAGGGTTTGGGTCTGGGAGGTAAGGGGGTTAGCGGAAGTGGCGGAGATGCAGAGGAATACGGCCAATAAGGAAGAGAGAAAGTGGGGGTTTTGTTTCACTTCCATTTTGGAGTGAGTGAGTGAAGTGAGAGATGGAAGTGGGACAAGAGTTCTTGAAAGGTGGCAGGGAATTATATAATGAAAAGTGAGGGTGTTTGAAATGCAGGGAATCCAGGTACTTTTCGAGAGTGTTCACATTTGGTAATTTTAATTTAACTACCACTTTATCGTTTCTTTCTGTTAATCGGTTTAATTACTCATTTATTTTATATAATTACAATTTTTTTAATTACTATATTTAAATACATCTCATTTAATTTTCATATATATAACATTTTTAATTTATTTAGTCTCTATACATATTATTTTAATTTCTTTTAGTTTTTACAACGAGAACTAAAAAAAATTAAAAATTATATATATAAGAACTAAAAAAAAATATTTTAAGTATAGAAACTAAAAAAGAAGAAGTTCTGTAACTATAAAAAACAAATGAGTATTTAAATCCTATTAATATAACTGTTGTAGGAAATTATGAATTTACCGGTCTAAGGAAGAAATTTTGAGAAATTGGCAAGACTGATTATAGCATGTTGTCTGCATTTTATTTTTGTGAATAAGATGTTAAATTGAATATATTAATTTTAGATTATTGTTATCGATAACCAATACACATAAAAATATAAAGAAATAGTGTCTATTTTTTTTAATGTATTGAAAGGAAAAAGAAAAGAAAAAGGGGGAAGAAACAGTTTATAAGGAGAGGTTAAATAAAAAATAGAAGTGTGTAGTTAAAAAATATTGAAAAAAAAGAAAGAAAGGAAAGGAGTAATTTATACAGATACAAAGAGAAATTAAATAAATAAAAAAATGCTACATGTATAATAATTCATACAAAAAATTGTACAATAACACTTTTTGTATTTATTTCTCTCCACCATTATAAGATGTAATACATGATGTGTAAAAGAGAGATAGACACAAAAAAGTATTATTCTACAAATTATTGTAAAAATAATATTTCTCTTAAACAAAAATGAGAATATACTATTAAAGAATAATTTAGTTTTAAAAAATATGTAAATCAAAACTTGCTATCGTTTTTATTATCATTATTATTATAAATTATGGATATATATGTAGAATATAGATTACACGACTTTGCTTTAAATTTAATGCGTGGTTTGGTGAAAGTTTGGCTTGTAATTCTGAATAGTGGTGCTGTTAATGAATGTGGGGGAACTCTGTGAACGTGTGTATAGACTTATTTATTTTAAATAATTATTAATTTTTCGGCAAAACGTTTTAATGCTTGCTAAATACACATTAAATTAAACTAATTCATTTCTGCACTCAATACTTAATCTGACTGCAGTAATTGCCGTGGGCCATGTTTGCTTTCCATAGGATTATCTTATGCACCGTTGTGAATGTTTTGAACATTTATATATTAAATGTAAGGCGGATGATGCGGTGCAAAAAAGCAGGCTGATTGACGAATTTAGTGTAATTTTAAAATAAATTATTAAAATGGGATCTTTTTGAAACATATTACCAGTATGGATCTGTTTTGACTGTTGACCAGTCAAAGTCGCAACTTTGACTAGCGAAACTCAGTTCACGTCAGTTTTTTTTTTTTTTTTTTTGTAAAATTACACGTAGGCGGCCAACGTGGAGAGTAAAATGCTAGTCTAAACTGCGGAACTCATAAGATTAGGCCACGTGGCACAATCCGTAGGGACTGTCGTACCGCTCAACGGGAGAAATACACGTGGCATCTCCCTATGTGTTCTATATTTGCGAATAAATATATTTGTTTTTTAAATATAAAAGAAAATTATTATATATATTTTTCAAATAATATAAATATAATATTACACAAAAAATATAAAAAGTTACATAAATATAAAGTGATTAAAAAAACATAAAAAAAATTACGTAACTATAATGGAGAAGTCATATTGTAAGCCGAAGTGGAAGGGAAATTTATAGGATTTAAAACGCTATTCAAACTTGCGAAACTCACAGGATTGCGCCACGTGGCGCGATCCGGTGAGTTCCGCAGTTCAGACTAGCATTTTACTCTTTACGTTGGCCGCCTACGTGTAATTTTACAAAAAAAAAAAAAAAAGTTGACGTAGACTGAGTTTCGCTAGTCAGAGTTGCTACTTTAACCGACCAACGGTCAAAACAGACCCATACTGATAATATGTTTCAAAAGAGTCTTATTTTAATAATTTGTTTTTAAAATTACACCAAATTGATAAATTAGCCAAAAAAGCAAGACATCGCTTCAACTAGGACACGTGAAATATGGAGGATAATATATCCTAAGACCTTTGTGAATCCTAGGAGAAAAAATTACACCATGCAAAACTTACTCTTTAAAGTAAAATGTTATCTCGTCATAATTATTGTCATCATGCTTTTTCTGAGTGAAGTCACTTCCTTGTTGTGTAAGAAAAACTCCGTAAATTTTTTGTAATTCTCAGTGCCTCACTTTCTCCCGCTTATCAACCTTGGGTTGCCATTTTGCCTAAAAACGAAACAACGAGATTTAGCTTTGATTGAGAAAATTAAACAAATACATGCACGCTTTAATTTGTGACATGTGATTTTCAACTGTTAAATGATGTTATACTTTTATTCGTTGTAGTCCATTTGTTTCATGGCTACTCAAAATCAAGGAGAGACCAATAGAAGTGAAAATAGATTACGTTAGGTTTTGTTAGGCTTGAGCTTGTCTTTTTTATTTATCATAATTTTTTTTATAGTCTATTATGTAATAATTTAACACTAAAATAAGATGAAAATAAGTATGTCGAGCTTTATAAGCACCAAGTCTAACTTATTTATATGATATAAACATATTTTTAAATTCTAATATGACATTCAAAACAATTTATTTAAAACATATTTTACAATAAGACTTCTAAATGAGACATAAATTTATCATTCAATAAATTTATAAGTTTAATTCTTTATATAGGTCAACATATTTAACTTTTAATAATAATAATAATAATAATAATAAAACAACAACAACAAATATTTATTTATATTTATTTAAATTAGTTAGATTGTTAATCCTAAAATTTTTTTTGAATAGCCTAGAGTTTGACATTTTAACTAAATAAATTTTAATAAAATTTTTTACCTAATTTATTTTCTAAAAAAGTCTGTCCTAACCTAAATTCAATGTAGATTAAAGCATAGGATTTTGTTGAGCAATTTGTCTATTTCACCCGTGGCTCAGGAAGACAAATGACAAATGTGTATTGGTAATTGTGTTTTTTAATGTTTGCTGAGATACGTAAATAAAGGAAATACAGTGTTAGTTGTTCTCAATTTGCTTTCATTGCAAAACTAATTAATTATGGCTTAAGCCTTGTCTAAAAATTATGATAAACACTAGAAGAATCATCCAAGACTTAAATAATAACATGATGAATTTAGCTCTTCTAAAATAAAAAGAAATATATTTTAGACAATAAAATAATGTAATATCCTCTCTAGTTTTTTATAAGAAAATACAAAGTATTTTTTATCTAATTATACTCTCATGTATTAATAATGTAATATCCTAATTATAAGAAATATAGACACATTTTTTTATGTATTAATTATTAAATTCTTTTATACTCTTATTTTACTATGAAATGTGTGTTAATGACATACTCATTTGTTTTCTCATGCAAGTAGATGTATTCAACCATAAATAACTAGTTATTGGACCAGTTTTTTGCATGAAAGACAATCATTGGTAAAAAAAAATATGAATTGGAATTAGAAATGATTAACTTAATTAGCATCCTTAAATATATGAGTCACCATTTAATTTTCACTTCCACTTTATGGTTTCTGTTAATCGGTTTAATTATTCTTTGATTTTTATAGTTCAATTTTTTTTTTAGTTTTTACACTTAAAAATATTTTTTAAGTATAAATAAAAAGGAGAGGTTAAATATAAAATAGAAGTGTGTGGTTAAAAAATATTGAAAGGAAAAAAAAAAGAAAAAGGAAAGGAGTAATTTGTACAGATATAAAGAGAAATAAAATAAAAATGAGAATATATAATTAAAGAATAATTTAGTTTAAAAAAATGTAAACCAAAATTTTCTATCGTTTTTATTGTCATTATTATTATAAATTATGGATATATATAGAATACAGATTACACGACTTTACTTTAATGTTTGTTTGGTGAAAGTTTGGTTTGTAATTCTGAATATTGGTGCTGTTAATGAATGTGGGGGAACTCTGTGAACGTGTGTGTAGATTTATTTATTTTAAGTAATTATTAATTTTTTCGGTATAAAACGTTTTAATGCATGCTAAATACGCCTTAAAATAAACTAATTCATTTCTACACTCAATTCTTATTACACGTGTATGCGGTTAGGAAATTTGTTACTCTTAGTTACTGCCAGCTGGACTCCACTAGGCTTGGAGTTTTGCTATAAATACATGTATACATGTAATACTATTCAGAATTGAATAATACAATTTCCTTTGCTTCCTTATGTTTCTTCAGATGGTGTCAAGAGCGCGAACTCACAATACGTCTCTAGCTTTTTCTTCTTAACCTACCTCGCCGCCATAGCCATGGAAGTTCGAATGGCGGATCCATCGCAAAACCCTAGCAATCCTTATTTCATTCATCCTAATGAGAATCTTGCATCAGCTCTTGTTTCTCCTTCGCTTGTTGGTAGTAATTATCACTCTTGGGTGCGGGCAATGAGGAGAGCAATGATTTCAAAGAATAAATTCAAGTTTCTGGATGGAAGCATTCCAATTCCTGATTGATTTGATCCGATTTTGATGCTTAGGAGCGTTGTAACAATCTTGTTCAATCTTGGTTGATAGGCTCTGTATCTCCCTCCATCGCACAAAGTGTAGTGTATATGGAATCTGCTGCCGAAGTTGGGAATGACCTCGGAGAGAGATTTTCGCAAGGTGATCTAGTTCGAATTGCTGAGTTACAATAAGAGATATTTTCCTACAAATAGAATTTGAGTTCTGTCACAGATTACTTCACCGAAATGAAGGTTCTATGGGAAGAATTGGAGAACTATAGACCCCTTCCAAGTTGTGTATGTGCAGTTCGTTGTTCTTGTGATGCCTCACGAAATGCCAAGATTTACCGACAACAAGATTATGTGATACGCTTCCTTATGGGATTGAATGATGGCTTCAATCTTGTGAGATCGCAAATTGTAAAGCACAAACTAAACACGAAAAAGGGGGTTGAATTGTGTTAAGGCCAATTTTCATAATCCTTTCTTTCCTTTTTAAAGGCAACTTAATAATTTAAACAAGATCAGAAAGATTTTCAAAACATTTTAAAAGGCAAACGAAAGAAGAAAGAACAAATAGAAAGGCACACAGATTTTATACTGGTTCGTCTCACCCTAGAGAACACGTCCAGTTCTTGGCAACAACTAAGTTTCACTAACTTTACAAGTTACAAGTATTCTTTCCACAAGCCTCTTTAGGCTTAAACCCAAGTAGCCTTTTACTTGCCTCTTCAAGCAAACACCTAAGTATTCTTTGAAATAAAGCCTCTTCAAGCTTCAACCAATATCGTAAAGAAAGAGATTTGTGTGAGTTTACCTCACTGGGTTTAACGTCTTATCAGACGAATATATAATGAAGTTCAAAATAGATTTTCAAACTGATTTTACAAAGACTTTTTCTTTTCTCAAAGCAGTTATGAATATTTAGATTCAGCAGCAAATATATCAACAACACTTATAGGTTCAACAACTGCTTGAAGGAGATCTCTTCTTCTATTTATAGGCTCCTCCAAAAGTATCCGTTGAGTATTTTGTAGGAGATGGCCTTCATCTGATGAAGAGAGTCGTTCGAGCATTAAATGCAGCATTTAATGCTTTTTACCAACTTGTCATATGATAAGATAAAGCAGCCTGCTTATCTTTTCTATTATTGTACTCAATCTTTTAGCAGTTGTCATGTTCGCTTTTCTGTTCTAACATTCGCACACATATTCCTTCTTTTTCGCTGACTTTCCTCAAGAGTAAATGTATAGGCTTTATAAATTTTAAGGTAGCTTACGCTCTGATTAATATGTGGATCTTTTTAAAGCAAAGACATCGTCTGTAAGCTTTGTTAGTTATGAAGTTTATACAAATAAAGATAAGACGATATTCCATTTGAAAAAATGTCAAATGATATACTGCGAACTAAAGATCAGACGATAACGTGAGAGAGAGATCAGACGATAATTTGAGGACACATAATTTTAACTATTTGTTATTATCAAAATATTTAAGGGCTACAAATTTGTCCTTTGTTTTAACAAAAACCTTGGTTATGGATC